>LPNX010230353.1:211765-255471 GCA_001517045.1 Pseudotsuga menziesii
ATTTGCAGAAGTCTTGTCATTCTTTGTGTGACCAAGAAGGAATTTGGGATGTTCAATCAAACCCTTCTTCATATTATTCAACTTCTGAAGTTTTGTTTCAAGATGAGGCTGCTTATTCCCAATCAGAAAATTCCTTTTTGCAGCAGCAATTTCCTCTAAATTCTAATGCTTCTGTGGGTGATTACATAAAGAATTCTGATTTTCAGTCTTATAATCCCTCCACATATTTATTTTCTGAAAATACAATTAAAGAGAAATCAGCCCTTGGCTTAGAATTGGAAAAAAGATATGAGCATGAAGATGATCAGCCTATTGATGTGAAAGAAGACGGTTATACTCTTGATGGTTTTTCTGATGATTGTGGTCAGCTTGTTGAAAATTATGTTAGTGATGGTTTTAAAGAAAATTTTATCCTACTTATATATAATAAAAATGAAGAGAAATCATGCCATCAATCTCAGTATGTGAAAGAACCAACAATGTGCAATAAACAAAGGGATCACAAAGAAGGAGATGAGGACTCTCAATGGGATGTTTCTTCAAATCTTTCCAATTCAGAAACATTTTGTCAAGAAGACATCTTTCTGCTTAATCTTGTTGAAGAACAAAATGATATTCCTCTTGAAGTGCTTGAGAATAATGGAGTTGTAAACATAGAAATATTAAATGAAGTTGCTGATATATCATTGAAAGACAATCATGAGAATTCCTTTCAAAGCTATTCTAAAGATCTGTTTGACAGTATGCAAGAGAAGTTACTTTTTGGACAGCCTTGTCATGACAAACAACTGATTGAGTATTTTGAAATTTGTCATGTTTTTTATGATCCAGTAGCAGAGTACATGGATAAATATTTCAGATGGAGTAGTTGGTTATATGTTTGCAGCAAGGGACAAATTTTTCATCTATTTTGTTCTTATGTTCTAATTTCGATCAAGCATGAGGAAGAAATGGAATTATTGGATAAATTGCTTGATTGGCTTCATTGGAAGTCAGATTTTGCTTGATTGGGCATTTGTGCTTAGTTAAGTAGGATAGGTAGGCAAGAATAAGCTCGACATGGTGAGCATCTCTTTCAGCAGTTTTCAGTTTGGTTTCAGTTTCAAGTGCAATTCAGTTACATGTTACAAGTTGACAGAGTGGGATTTGTTTGCAAAATGGTTTCAATTGATGGTTCAGTTCAAGAAAGGTTGAGGATTTCAGAGAAATATTAAGAGAAACCCAATGGATTTGGCACCTAGTCTATGGGGTTCTTTGCTACCTCGCAAGAAGGATAGCATCCCTAGTTGGAGCCAGTTGTTAACACTGAATTTATTTTTGTCGGAATTGGTCCTATTGCCTTCAAAATTTTAAGTTCTCATGGGTGACTGAGTTGGTTTCCAAAGTTTTCTCATTAAGATATGTCCAAGTTGGCAAAGAAGAGAAGGTAAAGAAGTTTAGGGAAAAAGACAAATAAATTTTTCACAAATGGGGCAAAAAGATTTATTAATTTTTAAATGAAATCTACAAAATGGGTTTTATAAAGATTTTATTTTCTTTATATTCAAAAAATTAATAGTTTTGAATATTCTAAAGTCAAAGAGCGGGCTTTATTTACCAAGACAAAATTTAACGAAGGTTTATGCGCTAAACAAGGTTATTACCTTTCTTAAGGTATAATCTAAACATTAGCGCATAAAATAATCCGGTGGCTAAGGTAAAAAGTGAAACTTAAATCAACGGGTAATATCATTTCCGGAGGGTAAAATTGCGCATTGATTAAAACAAAAGGGCTCAGCAGAATGCATATGTGCAAAGTTGATCCGACGGTGGAGAATTAAAGTGAATTAAATCAACGGCTATTATGAATTCCGGAGCTTAGACTTGCACAGTAGATAAGCCCAAAGTGCCCAGCGGAATTTGGTACGTGGCATTTGATCTAATGGTGGAAAGTTAAATATATATCACATCGATGGCTGTGGATGATTCTGGAGCTCAAAGTTGCACGGTGGTTAAAATCGGGAAGCCTGGCGGAAAGGAGTACATGGCACTTGATCCTACGGTTGAAAACTAAAAGTAATTAGGGTCACAAAAGATTCCGGAATAAAAAGATGCGTGATAGATAATCTGGAAAGGAGGCTCCGGAATAAACCATCCTATATAAATAAATTTGACTTGGTTTTTTAAACTTGGTTTTAAAAATAATTTCATTTGCTGCATGCGCTGAAGGGAGGAAACAGTCCACCATATTTCAAAACTTAACTCCTAAGTGTTTTCAATCACAGGGAAATGGCGGAGATAAGGAGTCAGCTGGAAATTGTTTTTTTTAGAACAAGAGGAGGGAAGCCACCATTCAACAATGCAGAAGCAAATCAGCCCAGAAGAGTTGCAGAAATATTTACAGTGATAGCATTCATGAAGTTAAACAGTTCAAGGTTTAGAAGCAACTTAGCATATTTTCCTGAAAATGACTGTTTTAGTCATTTTATTCAACGACCTGTTTCCAGCAAATGAAGAAGAAATTTCAAAAACTGAAAGAGGTTTTTCATCATAACATCTGGATATACAATAACCTCTCTCAGGTTTTACCCAGGTGATACAGATTGGGAGCAGAAAAGTCATATTCAGAGGGAAAATATTCAGATTTTGAAATGACTGTTCTAGTCATCCAACAAAAATAATTGTTTAGATCAAATGAAGATGTATTTTGTGAATATGGGAGAGGATTTTCTTCAAAACATACCTATATACAATAACCTCTTTCAGTTTTCACACACGTGCTATGGTTCAGCAGCAACAAAATCAGTTGTACAGACCAGTTTTCATGTTTTCCAAAGGACTATTTCAGCCATCAACTTCAAAGAATTGTTTTGGACAAATGGAATTTAATTTGACAAAACTGGGAGAGGTTTTTATTCCTAAAAGGACTATAATAAAAAACCTCCTTATATTTTTACACCACGGGTTGGGATAATTTTAAATATCTTTACAGGTCATTTTTCTAGAAATATACAATTTTATTATATGAGTCATCAGTTTCAAAGGAATATTTTGAGGATATTGAGATTATTCTGGAGAAATGAAGACATGGGTTTTGTTGGGAACGTTCCAATTATAAAAACCTCTCCCAAATTTCACGCAGTTGTCACCATTGGAGATATGCAGGAGAAACTTTGTTGTAACTGTTTTCAGTTAGGTTTTGAATTCTAAGTTAGGTAAAGACTTTTCTTATAAAAACGGAAATGTAATTGATAGTTAAAGGAGGATTTTCTAGAGCAGAGAGGCTCTACATTGTAATGGATTCACGTTTTCAGTAAATGAATAAAATTTGCAGAGGAGGAATGTAAAATCTTTTTCATGTCAGAGATTCTTGTGCCATCTTTTCTTCGGTAAGTAATTTCTTTATGTGATTGTTTATCCTGTTTCCCACTCCATTTTGTATTTGATTTCATGCTTGAGCATTAGTTTTTATGGGCTAGAATTCATCCTGCATGCTCTAGGTCCTTTGTTCAAGCATTTTCAAATATTTTCTTCTAAAGTCTTGCAGAATTCACCATAGTTAGGTGCTATGTTTGATGGAATGTCTCCCTTTGTCTACTAATCAACCTGCTAATACCTCAAGACTGAGGAAATGGTGCCTACCTTGCCTCTGTTCATGAACTTTCAAAACCCTACCTCCTGCAACCTATTTCAGATCTGATTATTGACTCCATTGCCCAATGGTCTCCTCCATGACCATCCTACCAAGTCTTTTAAAACAAAATTGCCCTATTTGTCCCATCAGAAATCTGACCTTCTGAGTGTATTTGATTGAATATCTTGAGTATAAAACTTTTGTAAATAGTGAGAGATCCCTCTCTGATTGTATTAGGTCAGAAATACATTCTAAAGTGGTTTTTACTGTTACCTCAGGATCTACCTTTTCACAACATGGGTACATTCTGAGTGCTAACAACATGAATTCAACTTAGATTGTGATCTTGTGCAATGTATTTGATATACTCCATTCGTGGATATGATTTGCAATGCGCATGTAAGTATCATCCCTAAAATTAGTTAGAATTTCTGAGTCAATATCTTGATTTATAAGTAATTGAAAATATGCAAGGAATATGATAGATATGGACTAAAATGTGAAATGAGTATTAGATTGTAGGTTGACATACCATTTAGGAGTTGTCCCTATGAGGGTTCTCAATTGACATACCATTTAGGAGTTTTCCCTGTGAGGGTTATCAATTGGTCATTGTGTACGACCTTATCTAGGTGACGGTGGAGGCGTTAATGGGGGTGTTGAACCTCTACTTGATGGAAATGAGGGTGCAACTGATAAGTGAGGAGGAGAAGGATAATGAGGTATATATGAGTATGACCAATCAAATAATAGATTCGTGTGCATGTTTCCTAAGTGATAATTTCCCCCATAAACTATATGGAGATGATAGTGTGGGAACCCCACCTTGAATATTGGGGAGGCCTTGTAGTCCTCAAGACTGTTGAGGATGTCTTAGTTCCTTAATGGTTGTTTTGGTGTGATAAAATGAATGTAAGTATGTAGAAAATAAAACTCATTCAACAAACGCAAAAATATGATAACCATGATAACATATGTAATATGATGCAAGAGAAAAAGGAAGTGTTAATTTTTTGCAAAAGATACCAACAGTAGGTTCTTTTTAATTACCTTAGATTGTCTTTGTAATAAATGTTACAGCTGATTTTACCACACATGGTGGATCACACCTTTATGGCTTTCCATGTCCCTCTACAGACTCTTTGGACCCCATAGATTATTTTTTTACCTTTGATGTTTCCAATATCATCCCTAAAAAATGTTTTATTTGCTATACGTGACTTTTAAACCTATTCTCGCGTATATACGTAGATTTGACCCTCAAACCTGCGTACATTGAGATGTGTGCAAAAGGCTAAATAGTTTTGGAGTTTTCCTTGATATGGATCTGAGTCACTTATCTCTTGTCCTTCCATATGCCTTGAGATCACTCAGATTTGACCTTCCATTACCCCATTGAAGCACTATGTAAGGAACCCTTTGGATACCTTGAAAAAGGAGGAATTGAAGAGCAAGAAAACTATAGTCCATTTTTTCCCTTCAATTCCTCCTTTTTCAATGTATCCAAAGGGTTCCCTATATAGTGCTTCAATGGGGTAATGGAAGGTCAAATCCGAGCAATCTCAAGGCATATGGAAGGCCAAGAGACAAGTGACTCAAATCCATATCAAGGAAAACTCCAAAACTATTTGGCCTTTTGCACACATCCCAATGTACAAGGGTTTGAGGGTCATATCCACGTATATACGCGAGAATAGGCTTAAAAGTCACATATAGCAAATAAGACATGTTTTTAGGGATGATATTGGAAACATAAAAGGTACAAAAATGGTCCATGGGGTCCAAAGAGTCTACAAAGGGACAGGGAAGGCCATAAAGGTGTGATCCACCATGTGTGGTAAAATCAGTTGTAACAATAAAAATAAGCAATGAATTTTCCCTATTTGACTTAATGTCCTTCCTCTCAAATTTCCACTGGACCTTCCAATAGTTCTCTTGTTTGATGGTTATGAACCCACCAAAGATGGCTAGTGAAGGTATGAAAGAATTATTTATAACAAGGGGTATTAGAGATATGTTCATAAAGGTATGGAATTTTTTTAATTACGAATGGAATATAACTCACAAATTCCATCTAGTGATAATCCTAGTTTTGGACACCAAAATACCCACACCATGTGTGAATAATGGGTTTGGCCTCAAGAGGTAAAGTGCCACCTCCACACAGATCTAGGTGCCTCAATATGGAGGACAAAAGAAACTATACCTTATCTTTATCATCCTTCAGCATCGTTCCTTATTATTTGGGTTTGTTCACACTTGATTGTAGCAGTATTTAACAAGTTCTCTAAAAGTAAACAACAACTATTGTTTCAAAATGAAGAAGATTCATGTGAATTATTTGGATTCCCGTCCCAATTAATCCTAAACCAAAATAAAATTTGTTTTTCGGACTCCTTGTTGGAGGATTTTAGTTGGTTTATAACTACGTTGCAAGTTCATTTTATAAGGGTCCAAATTTGATTAATGGTGTGACAAAGGATGTATTTCAAACCTTTCAAATTTTATGATTCGTCAAGATCACTAGTGAGTGAAATATGAAGATCATTCTCAAATGGAAGCATTAATTCCCTCAGAGTGTGCTTCAAGTGATAGATACACACATTTGTTGTGAAAGAAAATTAAAGTGGAAATTTGCAACTAACTTAAGAGAATTATAAAACAAAAAAGATATGAACATTAATGGTTTGTTACTCCTCCAAATTAGTCTCTAAGTGTGAATAATGTTTGTAAAATACAAATATAAAAAGCTTAAATGTGACAAGGGAGGTATTTCAAACCTATCACTTATTTTCTAATTATCAAGATCACTTATGAGTGTAAGAAAAAGAGCATACTCAAAGTAAGAGGAGTATTTAGGTCCCTTGTTTGTGTGAAGAAGTGAACTAATCTAAGTTTTTTTTGAACAAGAAATATGATAGAAGCAAAGAGTGTGAAACTAACATGAGTTTACTCAATTCCCTAGACTAATAATTTATATGAAAATCAATGTATGATGATATAGCTTAATTCTTGTGAGAGATAGAAGGTTCATTGGGGACCTAAAATCCTTTTACTAGTAGTTGTAAAAAATGAGTTTTAACTTCCTACTTAAGCTATGTGATTTGATTACTAGAGAAGTAAGAGAAACGTATGGGTTTTTGTTTAATTCTTTAGCATGCATGGGAAGTCATTGGGAATGCAACTTGTAGTGTAAGTAACCTATAAAAGCTGAAGAAATGAACAACCATGCATGTTCTATGCAAATTGTTACACACACATGCAAAATAGAACATACCAAAGGGTTATGCAACTTTGGTATAGAATCAAATGAAAGGAATATAAAACAAAAAAACTAAAATAACAAGATACTTCAATCCTTCAATACATAATACATAAAGAGTACCAAGACAATGCATGAAGAATCAAATAATTTCTCATATTTTCACAGAGATGTTCCCCTTGATATAGTGAAGAGGAAGAGAGGCCCCTGCAACTATACAAGGGAAGGTTCATTTGGATCCTTCGTGATATCACGAGTTTTATGGTGCCAAAAAGGATATATATATATATCCTTTTTGGCACCATAAATTTGTGATGTCACAAGATTTGGCTTGCTCCTACTTCTAGAGAATTTTGGCACCATAATGTCTTGAGTAAGAGATGGAAATTGTGTATATGGAATGGAGACCTTGAGGGATTTTTATAGGCACAAGAATGACCAAGAAATGGATCTAGTAAAAATTTTAAAATTCTCCATTTCCTTGATTACTTAGTGGAGAAATTAGGTTTTTGAGCCCTATATCTATTAACTAACTTGGACCATATCAAGGATTATGTCCACTTTTGACCTTTAATTTATGAGCAATGAAGAAAATGACATTTTTTTAATGAAAATCACATTTTCGGAACAAGTCACTCTTATTAGGGTAAAAGGTGTGACTAAGATCATTGATTTCAATAGAAAACCTGCGACCTCATTCTTAGATGGTTGATTTAGGGTTTAAATTTCATTTTTTTGTTTTTATCACTTTCCCAAGGTCAAGTGGATGGAATGATGTTGAAAAATGGTGCCAATTATGTGCAATGAGTATGTATATGGATGATGAAGCTAATAACATGGTGGGTGAGAAAATTTGGTTATTGATAGATTTCCCCCTGATGTGTGAGGTTAAGAGATTATTGTATGGATGACATACATCATAGGAATTTCATACTTCAAGAAGATATGGGTGACGATGACATAGAAAACATATACCACATTAAAGGGAAATATCCCTCCCGAGGGACTACACAGACCCATACTTGTAGACACAACACTCAAAATGGATGAGGTGCATGTTAGAATAATCAACCCATAGTTAGCTATCTTAGACATTAATTAATCCATTTTTGTCTTATTTGCCTAGTTTCCATATTCCACCTTATGCAAGTTGTCATCTACACATCCATAGTGGTCAAACTTGATAATTTTGAGTCATGGAGTGCTTGGGAAACCTCCTGGAATCAAATCTCCTTTATTCTTGGCCTCCCTAGCACATGTCTACTTTTTCTGCTTTATTGCCTTCTTTTTCAGTGCTTTAAGGCAATTGGGAAAGTTTGACTAGGTGAAGTTAACTTGTTTTTTGTCCTCCACATCCTCCACTCTCTTCTCCTATGAAAAGCATGTATGAGTTGTCCTTCCATCCACTATTATCTTTCCTAATTGATTTTTCCAATTCGTTAGCTCCTAGACAGTTTTGGAAACTGCTTTATGCACCTATGGGGGATTTGCTTAGATTTAGTAAGCCTGATTTTGACTAGATTCGAATGGAATCTTCATGCATTTGAATCCCTCATGTAATTATTTATTGTGGCAGCCTATGAATTCACAGGGTTGGCTATTGTACACTTATTCAATACAGTTTAGTGTTCAGCTCCATATTCAGTCTCTTTTGTGAGTAATTTTGCATGTGTAATTGGCAATTGATGTGAGTGTAATTGTTCTAACACTAGGTTCAATTTCCACATGGTATCAGAGCCTTTGTATATCGATTTCTCTCCTTCCAATTTGTTTTACAGGTTCGACATCATTGACTGGGAGCATTCTGCTGACTGACGGGACAATTTCTGAGCTATGGATCAATCTCAGAAGATCATCTTGACTCCATTTAATTTCTTTGAATGGAAAGAAGAGATGGAGATATTGTTGAGAGTGAAATGCCTCTACAAAGTGACTATGGAAATAGAAGCAGAGCCCAATGCAGCTGCATAGAAGATAAAATGGCACAACAGGAGGGATGAGGCCTATGGTCTCTTGTGTCTGAGTATATCCAAAGACCTCCTTTTCCATATTTTTGGATTGACATCATAGAATGAAGTATGGGAGAAGCTTGTTGATCTTTTTGGAAAGACATATGAGATGAGGGGACATCAAATTGAAAATGAATTGATCTCCCTGAGTCCCAGTGGCTTTGAATCCCTGCAACTCTATTTTTCCAAGTTCAAAGCACTTGTTTTGCAGCTAAAACAATGTGGGATTGAAAAGAAGGATGATCAGCTGGTCTTATCCATACTCTCGAATCTTGGCCCTGACTATTCAGTGTTTTTCTCGACCTTCTATGCCACAAAGTTGACAGCTCGAGCCTGGAAAATGCCTAGCCTTGCAGATTTCATGGAATCTCTCACACAAGAATAAGATAACCTGGTGATGATGGGCACCATCAAACCATCCAAAGACCAAGATCTGATTGCTGGAGATTCGAGGGTGGATTCAAAAAGAAAAAAGAAAGCTAAAAATCCACCTGAGCAAAAGAGAGACAAGAACAAGTCTCTGGAGGAGCCTCAAGGTTCCAAGAAGAACTACCAGAAGAAGAAGAACAAAGGAGAAATGAGCAAGTGTGCATACTGCAGTAAGGGCAATCATTCTGAGAGCTCCTACATGAAGAAGCAAATAGACATGATGACCCAACTCCTAGAGAAGAATGGCATCTCCCTTCCAAACAGCTCAAAGAAGAGGAAAGGAGGATCAAGTTCAGAAGACAGAGAGAGAGTTCATGCATTGGTTGCTGGCACATCAAGCTCACCTAGTTTCATCATTGATTCTGGAGCTTCAAGACATATGGTTTTGCCCAAGGAGGCATTCACTTCACTTGACATGTCGAAAGGTCCACCAATAGTACTAGGAGATGACTCTCTCACTGAAAGTTTGGGAAAAGGGAGGATTGATCTTGATCATGGTAAGTTGAGCAATGTGTTGTATGTTCCAGGTTTTGCCTCTAACCTCTTATCAGTGTATCAGATGACCCACACATGGTCTCTAAAGAAGGTCATATTCTCCCCTGATGAAGTTGAGATCACAGAGATCTCAAGTGGTAAAGTCATTGCAAAAGGAGTTGCAAATCATACTTCGAAGGTATACATGTTCTCACACTTCCTACCCTACTCAAACCCCTCTGCTCTTCTGATTCATGCTAATGAGGCAAGAAATATTTGGCATGAAATATTTGGCCACCTAAATTACAAGTATCTTTCTGATCTTAGTGAAAAATAAATGGTCATAGGGTTACCCAAGATAAAATTTTCCAAAGGAGTCTGTCAAGGTTGCATCCTAGGAAAACACCCAGAGCATAAATTTGAGAGAGCTAGTCATGAGAGAACCTCTGCACCTCTTGAGTTGATCCACAGTGATGTTGCTGGCCCATTCCCTCATATGTCCATGAGTCAGGCCAAATATGCATTGAATTTCATAGATGACTTTTCCAGGTAGTGCTGGGTTCACTTCCTGAAACACAAGTCTAAAGTTTTTGGCCTCTTCAAAGTCTTTAAGGCTTTGGTTGAAAACCAGTCTGGAAGGAAACTCAAGGTCCTCAGATCTGAAAATGGTGGTGAGTATGTCAAGTCTGATTTTATTCAATATTGTGCAGATGCAGGTATTCAGATGCAGCATTCTATCCCTTACACACCACGGCAGAATGGTGTTGCTGAGAGGAAGAACAGATCACTGAAAGAGATGGCAACATGCATGATGGAGGCTAAGACTTATCCACCAAAGTACTGGGCCGAAGCTATAAACTGTGCAGCCTATATCCAGAATAGGGTACCTCATAAACATATTGATGGTATGACTCCTTTCGAAGCATGGAGTGGGCACAAGCCAAATGTGACCCATTTCAGAATTTTTGGCTCAAGGGCTTGGGCTAGAATTCCAATAGAAAAGAGGAAGGCTTTGCAGCCCCAAATACAAGAGTGTCTATTTGTTGGGTACTTTGAAGATTCAAAAGGGTACAAGCTGATCAATTTGAGCACAAACAAAGCCTTCATTGAAAGGTGTGTTCAGTTTCAAGAAGATCCCCTAGCAGCAGTGGAAGTTGGAGAATCCTCTTCACCACTAGAACCTCTGAATGTAATTGAAGAGATAGTTGAACATGCTGATTCTGATATGTCTAATAGTGATGATTTTATTGCATATCCTAATAGCCCCATAAGGCCAAAATGGGCAGCCAAGACCATTCATGCAGCTGGATAACTAGCTGGAAATCCTAATGATCCTAGGAGGACTAGATCTCAGTTTGAGAGTGCTCTGTGCATGAAAGATCCTATGTTTGCAGAGAAATGCTATCTGATGGTTGAATCATATCCAAAGACATATGAAGATGCAGCAAATGATCCAAGATGGCAAGAATCCATGAAGGAAGAGTTCAGCTCACTCCAGAAGAGCAACACTTGGGAGCTGGTTGATCTTCCCCCAGGGAGGAAGCTAGTTCAATGTAAGTGGGTATACAAAACCAAATTTGCTGCTGATGGTTCACCTATAAAGTACAAGGCCAGATTGGTATCCAAGGGCTACTCACAGGTTCATGGCATAGACTACAATGAGACCTTTGCACCAGTGGCAAAGATGGACTCCATCAGGCTAGCCTTAGCCATTACAGCTTCAAAGCAATGGGAAGTACATCACATGGATGTGAAGTGTGCTTTCCTGAATGGAGATCTCACTGAAGACATATACATGCAGCAGCCTCAAGGATTTGCTACTAACCCATCTCTTGTGTGCAGGCTAAAGAAGTCATTGTATGGGCTTAAGCAAGCCCCCAGGGCTTGGTATGCCAAGATTGATAGCTTTCTGCTATCACTGAATTTTGTTCGATGAAAATCAGATCCAAATGTCTATTTGAAGCTGATTAATGGTTCATTAATGAATGATTTTTATATTTTGATGACCTTCTCATTACAGGAAGCTCAAAGGATGAAATTGCTTCCTTGAAGGGTGCAATGAACCAAGCCTTCTCCATGACAGATTTGGGGCTATTGAGCCAATTCTTGGGGCTCGAGATTGCTCAAACCAAAGCTGGAATCAAGGTGCACCAGTCCAATTATGCCTTGGATTTGCTGAACAAATTCAAAATGAAGGATTTCAAGCCAAGCAAGACTCCTTTCCTTTTAGGAGTGAAGCTTGAAGAAGCTGATTCTTCACCTATGGTAAACGATACACTGTATAGGAAATTGATTGGATGTTTGTTGTATCTTACACATACTAGACCTGATCTTTATTATGCAGTAAGTGTGGCTTCTAGATACATGGATCAGCCTCATGAGATCCATTGGAAAGCATCCAAAAGGATCCTTAACTTTGTTCAGGGAACAAGGACACATGGGATCTTCTATAAAGCTAAATCTGATCTTGATTTGATTGGGTTTACTAATAGTGATTGGGCAGGTGATAGCACAGATCAAAAGTCAACATCAGGATGTGTTCATTCTTGCAAAAGGGCCAATCAGCTGGTCAAGCAAGAAACAGAGTGCCATTGCACTCTCATCTACAGAAGCAAAGTACAGAGGATTTGTAAATGCAGCAACTCAATGTTTATGGTTGCAGGGGTTACTTGGAGAGTGTGGCTTCGAATCAAAATACTCAACTACTATATATTGTGATAATCAGAGTACCATTCGAATCTGCAATGATCCAGTTCAGAAGCAGAGAACCAAACACATTGAGATCCATATGCACTACATCAGACAGCTTGTGCATGATGGCACCATTCACCTACTCTTCTGTTCATCTTCAGAACAAGTAGCTGATATCTTTTCCAAAGTTTTTTGTGAGAAGACATTTAGCAATCTCAAATCACTACTGGGGATTTTTTATCATGCTGTGAAGCATGAGTGATGACAAGTTTTCCAAATTTTGTTTTACAATCCATGTTTAAGGGAGGATTTTTCCACTGGGTTTTTGCCTCTTTCCTTGGTTAAATGGACATGCAGTATGTAAACGGTGACTAAGCCTTGTTTCTAGGCCCTATAATTTTCTAATATATTACTCATAAGTTAGGCTTAAGGGGGGGTGTTAGAATAATCAACCCATAGTTAGCTACCTTAGACATTAATTAATCCATTTTTGTCTTATTTGCCTAGTTTCCATATTCCACCTTATGCAAGTTGTCATCTACACATCCATAGTGGTCAAACTTGCTAATTTTGAGTCATGGAGCGCTTGGGAAACCTCATGGAATCAAATCTGCTTTATTCCTGGCCTCCCTAGCGCATGTCTGTTTTTTCTGCTTTATTGCCTGCTTTTTCAGTGCTTTAAGGCAATTGGGAAAGTTTGACTAGGTGAAGTTAACTTGTTTTTTGTCCTCCACATCCTCCACTCTTTTCTCCTATGAAAAGCATGTATGAGTTGTCCTTCCATCCACTATTATCTTTCCTAATTGATTTTTCCAATTCGTGAGCTCCTAGACAGTTTTGGAAACTACTTTATGCACCTATGGGGGATTTGCTTAGATTTAGTAAGCCTGCTTTTGAATAGATTCGAATGGAATCTTCATGCATTCAAATCCATCATGTAATTATATATTGTGGAAGCCTATGAATTCACAGGGTTGGCTATTGTACACTTATTCAATACAGTTTAGTGTTCAACTCCATATTCAGTCTCTTTTGTGAGTAATTTTGCATTGGTAATTGGCAATTGATGTGAGTGTAATTGTTCTAACACTGGGTTCAATTTCCACGGTGCATATAATCTAAAATAGATGGACAAGGTAGGACTTTCCATGCTCCTATCAATGTCTCAATATAAACTAGGATATAGACCAAAAGGAGCTTGATCAATACATGAATAATTGTTGCATTCAATACATAATAAGTGTGACGTCCCCGGTTTTGACCCCGATTACATTAAAAGGTACATGATGTATATATTGTAATTAATCATGGTGAGGAGCTAAAGGAAAAATCCCCACCATCGATTTGGTTGTGTATGTTTCAGCAATTGGGATCATTGCCGATGGTATATCGTGCTACCCAGCACACTATAGTATTGGCATCATGTAAATACACACATCAATTAAAATAAACCTACATCCAACTACGACGGTGCAACGATAAATGAAAAGGGCATGATTCCTAAGGTTAAGGGGGGGTTATCTAACCCATGGGGGTCATTGTGAGTTTCCATGTGTTGACCACCCACTAAAATTCTATTGTTTGATTAGTTGGGAGCAGTTATGGCTGGGGAGTGGTGGGTGGCAGGACTGCAGTCTTTGCCCCACATACACTCCACCAGCGAGCTCGCTCTTCCTCACTCAGAGGGAAAGGGAACGGTCACCACTTTCCCACTCACTCCACTCTTCCAATCACAGTTTTGGTCAGGCTTACCGTCACGCAGAGACATTCGTCTCCTTCTAACACCGTTGGGTTCTCCATCATAATTTTTGTCTGGACTATCTCCCGCAGTAGAGGCGGATCTGTTCTCCCGTCTTTCTCCGATTGTTGGTTATGGATCCATTTTTCCTCCCATAGGGAGTTGTCCTATCTGGATCTTGTTCATGCAGGGAGTTGTGTCTTCTACACCATTGTCAGACTGCGTAACGTTCTGTTACCCCATCGTTGAATCGGGGCTATGTTTTCTCCCACAGTTCTGTTGGCTGCATTCTTTTCCCCCACATATAGATTGGGAATCGGTTCCTTTCCCATTTCTACCTATGTAAGTTCTCCATTGTTGGAATTGGGGATTGTGTGTTGTGTAATGTTGCCATCGTTTCCTTATATTATTGGGACTACTGTTGATTTACCCTATTTTTTGGGTTGCTGTGTATGAAAATACCTTGTTGGGTTGCCGCTGAGTTTTTTTGGCCATTCTAGGGTCGAAAACAACTCTGATTCGTCTTGTTGACTTGAGTTGTGTTCACCTTTTTGTTTGGGTTCGTCACCTTGTTGTCTTCATCTTCTTCACAGAGCTATGAACTGTTTGTTTTTACTGTGGTATGCAGTGGTTGGTCTTTGGACTGTTGAGAGTAGGATTAGAGGTTGGGTATGCTTGAGAAACTAGTGTTTGGAGCCACTCAGATAGAGAGAGACTACTGGCTTTATTCTCTACAACCCTTGAAGAGTATTGGAAAGGGAAGTCAGGGCCTAAGGGACTGTGAAGCAGAGAAAGGACTAATTCCTGGTGTCGGGTGTGTGGATGTCTTAAAAGTTAGGTTAACTCTCGTATAGGAATTCTTAGCTCTCCATTGAGGCCACTAGCTTATCATTTAGCCTTTCCTAGCTCCTTGACGGCCTGATAAACCCCACTGTGGGGGCTTGGCTAATTTTTGTACCTTGGTTATGTGTAATCCTGTCGTGACCCTTATTCCTTGAGGAATCATGCCTAGCTCGGGGGTGGCATTTTTGTTGAGAGATTGATGAGCACGCTGGCCTATGGTTGAGTGGAACATTGCAGCAACGTAGTTGGTTGCAGGACGAATTCTTTTCAAATATGAGTATTCTTGACTATTCCTCATCTGCATTTATATTTACTGATTTATGAATATGATGAACATGTGGTATGCTTGAATGAATGCATGTTTGGTTCCACTATGTATATGAAGGATTATGCATCTTAGTATGTTTTATGTTTTAATCTTTATATTTCAGCATTGTATGTCGGTTCATGTTCATGGGGCTATTTTCCCGTATGTTTGGTGATAGTAGCATCCTCTTCGTCGGTCAGAGGGTCGGGGATGTTACAGAATGGTAATAGAGCTAAAGGTTACAGCATGGACCTGAATGGGCCATGACAGGTTAGCTAGCAGAGGCAAGTTTCCTTCTGCCCAGCAGAAAACAGAAGAAAATCTGTGCATGACAAAAGAATTTTTGAAAATTTCTCTATGTGTTGGGATTATCGGATCGTCAAAGGACTAAGTCCGAAGCCCCGCCAATGTATCGGATCACCTAAGAAGAAGACCCTCCGATACGGGCCACCAGCAAATGGAAAAAGAAGAGGAAACTTCCATCGAAAGTCATCATCGAAAGACCGCCGAAACGACGGCGCAAAGTAGTTAATGGAGTCGCCTCAGTGTCGGCAGAATATAGTAGATGGAATATCCGACGAAGCATCGTGGGAAAATGACAAAGAGAAAGAAATAATTTTTTGAAATTTTCTCTAAGTGTTGGCCATCGGCCATCGGTGACACTTAGTTGTAGGGATCACTGAAATGGAAGCGATGAGTAGTTGTTTGGATCACCGATGTCGTCGGTGGAGAAAAGATGAAGGAAGGAAAAATTTGTAAAAATTATTCTAAGTGTCGAATTCATCAGCGTTCGGCAGAACTCAGATGATGGAATCGCTAATGAACATTGGAAAATTCTAGCTATTTGTGCACCACCGTTGTGGCTAGCTAGTGGACTATCCTTCCGAAGAATAGAGTCCCTGACCGCTGATGCCACAGCAAATAGATGTTCCAACAGCCGATGCGGTGGAAAACTGAAGTGATAAAACCAACGGCGACCAACGATGATTAAAGAGTTGGATCACCAATACTTAGTTGATGGCTTAGCCGCAATGTCGGGGAATAGATAGTGAAGGCACCGAAACGATGGTGAAAAATAGAAGACGGTTGAGCCGATGAAGCGGCGGAAAGATGGTTAAGGAAGAAATTTCAGAAAAATTTTCTAAGTATGGGAATTGTTGGCCGTCGACGAAACTTAGTGGATGCGGGAGCCGCAGTTTCAGCGAAGATCAGCTAAAGACCACCGAAACATCGGCTCAAGATAGTTGAAGAAACATCTGATATGGTGACCTTCAGCGTCGGCAAAGTTTAGTCATTTGGACCGCCGATGCCGTCGGCGGAAATTAGTTTTTGGGTTCACCAACATGGAATGAAGAGGAAAATTTTTAGAATTTTGTTAAGTGTTGGAAACCATCGGCCATCGAAGAAATTTAGACAATGAGACTGCTGATGGATGTCATCAGAAGATTATAGATGATGAGATCAAAAAATGTTGAAGATTCATTGGTCCCCACCACGGAAGCATAGACAACTAGTCGCCGATACAACGGTTAGTTGGTTTCATCGCCAATGCAGCGGTTAGTCAATTTTCTCGTCGATAGAGTTTAGAAGGTTAGATGACTATGGGCCTGATATAGCAGAAGGAAATAGATGAACAGGCCACCAATAAGCGCAGAGAAAACTAGAGCTTTGGGCCGCCAAAACGTCGAAAACTTAGTTGGAAAGAGACCCGGTAGGGAAGAAGAAATTTTGAGTTTTCAAAGTGGATTTCTCAGTAAGTTCCTGCTATTTTTCAATAGATTTTTTAGCATACTATCAGTAGATTACAGGGCTGAAAAGGAAGAAAAATCCTAGGTGGCTGAAGTTAGCATTCCAGAACAAAATACAATTGTATGTTTTACCTAAATTTGATAAAAATCATCATGTTAGAAGTGGTGTGGTTTTCACACCTGAGGTCAGAACAAGGCATGTGGATAGGATTTGGAAAGCTTATCCAGCATAGAACAAGAGAGAGTCACCAAAATTTGAGTGCAGAGCAGCAAAATTATAGTGATTGCTTGAAAGAGAAATGTGTTGGATGATTATCCAGGAATTGCATGCCTAGAGGTAGCAAGACCATGAAGTCAAACCAGTCGTTGTGTGTGCTATCACTCCAGGAAACTCCTCTAGGTTGTATCTTGAGGATGCCTGGTAACTTAAAATGTTTTTTTTAGGGTTTTATGATATGGATCAAGCCAGATAACCTATATAACCTCTCACTCTCAAGACATGCATGAAGCTCACTCATTTACAAGGATTTTAGTTACAACTTGTTCAGTAGTTTGACAAAAAGGTGCAGGGATGGAGAACTCACCAGGTTAGAAGACTTACACACATAACACATGCATATAAATGGCTAAATCCTACTAAGGATGGTATTTGTAAATCAAATATCACTAAATAACCAATAGGATGACAGCTATCGGCTTTTTAATAAATCTGAAAATGACCTGAATGTACATTCAGGCAATAAACACAGTAAAGAAAGAGATGGCTGAACAAATCACAACAAAAGAGCTTATATTTATAATAAACCAGATGAGACGCTTGATAATGGAACAGCCTTACAAATCCTTGGATTCAAACCTTTATTAATAAATTAATCATGGGCTTTATAGCCTTTTGCAAAACTTATAGATCCTGAAAATCTGATCTGTTTACACCAAAAATAATTGAAAGTGATAGTTTTTCTAGATTTGGGCTTCAAACCCTTGCTAGCTATTTGTTTATCTACTATGAATATCTAGTTCACTGAGCGATCTTTTAATGACTGAAGTGGTTGCTGATCATCCCCACTGCTGGTTTAGTATGAAATTGCTTCCAACAGCCAGTGTATCAGCGTTTAACTGAAGTGCTTTTTCTTGTTTAATCCGCTCAATTTTTTGTATTGTCACCACAGTCACCGATCGGGGCCTTTTTATTTTAGCTCATCGGTGCTCCAAGTCTCAATGCTACCATTATTTCGGCGCTCCAAATCTTAGTGTTTCCGCAGTTTTGATGCTCCAAGTATCAACTCTACCGTTGTTTCGGTGCCTTAAATCAATAGTGTTGCAACAGCTTCTTCGTCAGCGATCAGCATCCTTTTCCTTTAGCTTACCGACACTTAAAATATCAACGTTGATGCTCTCCATCACTAGCTCGTTGGTGATCGGGAACTGAAATACTTATGCATCAGAACCTTTTATCTGAACTCTGTCGTAGCTTCGAAGGTGAAACGAACTAATTGTATTGCTGCCGGAAGTTGATTGACGAAGGACTCGAGGCATTAGTCTTCTATGCCACCGATGGACAGTATTGTTATTTGTTGATGCATGCAACTGTTACTCAGAATGATTTTCATGATTGATCAGAAGCCTTGTCTGTCACCTCACTGACACTATGAAGCTGCTTGGCTTTATCTCGTCGATCTGTAGCCCTTAGAACCTTCGATCGCCGATGAGTCTGTATTGTATTCGGAACCCACAATCTATCTTTTTTCCGCCCTTACGGCTCCTCAGAGGACTCACTCATCGATCCATAGTCTGTACGTCTTTCGATCGTTGATGATCTTCTATTGTCACGCTATCGAAATATTTTTGCATTTATCGGAAGCCTTAGTCTGTTTTTCTTCTGTCGTTGCAGCTCCACAGTGAACTAAGACTCTGCAACGTCGGTGATCAAAACTCAAAAATTCTTACCATCTGATATTTTAATCCCACTATCTTCTCCATAGTGGTGAAACTTTTAGCCACTATATTCTCCGCAATGGCAGAACTTTTAGCCACTATCTTCTTCGCAGTGGAAAAAATTTTAGCCCCTATCTTCTCCGCAGTGGCAAAACTTTTAGCCAATATATTCTCCAATATTTGTTTAAGAATGTTCCGATGGCAGTAAAAAGTTTAGCAATACGCCTTACCGTTGAAGGGGTCTTCCACCTATTATTTATCTTCCATCTTTTGGTGGCTAATGAGATGTTCTGATCCTCGCCCAAGCCACCGAAGCTACAAATTTGTGAAATTTGCATAAAAAATAGAGGCTTTCAAAATTGTTAGTGACATTCATATTCCTCATTGCATGAATTGAATTCTTCATACGAAAGTAAATTATCTTGGGAGATAACATCTAGCTCCTACTTGGGGATCGGAACCTCCCAGTGAGGTCCCAAGAACCCCAGACCAAAATTCATTTCCCTAAAAGCAACTAAGTAACTTAACACTATTCTTTATTGTTCCATTGCATATGGAGTCTTATTCTAAAAGCAAAACAACCTACTATCTACTAATTTACAATCATAAGGCCTCAGAGCCTCAAATAAAATAGAGTTTCAGGAACCGCCCATTTACTGGGCCATCGAATACTTCTTCACCTTCCAGATTCTATAATTTGAAGGTGTTATTCTCATATACCTGGTCTATAACAAAAGGGCCAATCCACAAAGAGTCAAATTTTCCATGTTTCCCCTTGTCTTATCTGACAGCATCCCACTTGAGGACCCAATCTCCAACCTAGAAGTTGTCTGCCTTTGCTCTTTTGTCAAACATGCCCTTTATCCTCTATTGATGAGCTTTTGATTTTCCTATAACTTGCTCCCTGATCTGCTGTAACTCTACCAAATCCATCATCCTTCTCATCATATCATTTGGTTCATCCTCCTCTTCCTGAAAGAAATTTTCCACTGGAAGGATGAGCTGGATAGGAAAGATGGCCTCAGTGCCATAAACTAGTTTGAACGGAGAAGTCCCTATGGATCTTGTATCTTTCACCCTATCATCCCATAAAGCAAACTTAAGCTTTGAATCCCAGCTTTTCTGATTTGTCTCTAGCAGTTTCCTGATGATTCTGACTAAGATTTTGTTGGATGACTCAGCCAGGCCATTGCCTTGCGGGTAATAGGATGTGGAGTGCACCAGTTGAATACCCATTGATTCACACATTCTGACTAATGCCCCATACTTAAAAGCTAGTGCATTATCAGTTACTAACCTTACTGGGCAACCAAATCTATTGAAGATGTTCTCATATAAGAATCTCATGATGACTTGATGAGTGGCATTTCTGGTGGGTACTGCCTTCTATCCATTTGGTAAAGTAGTCAGTGGCTACTAAGATCCATTTATGTTATCCACTGGAAGATGGATTTATTTCACCTATGAAATCTAGACCCCATTGTTGGAAAGGCGCATTCACTGTAACAAGCGTAAGGGGCAAGGATTTGAGCTGCCGCTTCCCTATAAATATTTGACATTGGTCACAAGCCCTTACAAAAGTGCATACATCAGCAAAGAGGACTGGCCAATAGTATCCTAATTTTAAGATCTTGTGGGCTGTGGTTTTCCAGTAGTGGTGGCCTCCACATGTATTGGAATGAAAGTGATGCATGACCTGCTCTGCTTCCTCTTTATCTAGACATCTTAACAAAATTCCAAACTGATCCTTCCAATACAGCAAATTGTCAATTATGCAAAACTTAACAGATTTCAACTTAAGAGCTCGTGCTTGGTTAGGAGTAAGATCAGGAGAAACTTCTAATTTTAGCAAAAATTGAATGACACCTAAGTACCACTCACATGAAGATATGTTCTCAGCTACTGTTGGACTGTTATTCTGATCTTGATTTACTTCTATTTCAGCTACTACCATAGTCTGCACCTTTTCTGATCTGACACATGTAAAATTTATTCCCATCAGTTCACAGTTTTCTTTGGCCATGAGTTTGGCCAGACCTAATCCCTTTACCAGCTTGGTGGGTTTCACCTCTACATCAAACTCAATGATTTTGGCAATCCACTTAGCTCTCTTCCCATCAATTTCAAGCTGAGTCAAAACATTCTTCATAGTAGTAGAAGGGACATATGCAATGATCTTTGCATGGAGAATGTAGATTCTGAAAGTCTTCAACGATTTTATGAGAGCATAAGCCTGCTTCTCAATTGGTTCATACTTCCGCTCAACATCTCTCAAGGTTCTGCTAAAGAAAGCAATTGGATGATCAAGACCTTCATCATTATTTTGTAATAGTACAGCTGCCACTATGTCATAAGATGCAAAAGAGAAAATGAAAAAACCCTTGTTGTAGTCGGGACTAATCAGGGTTGGGGCCTCCATGATGGCTTTCTTAATGTCTTCAAAAGAATTTCTTGCTTGTTCAGTCCACTTGATTTCTGCATCCTTTTTTAGCATGGTTGTTATTTGTTTTACCAACTTGGAGAAATTAGGAATTAATCTCCTAATGAAGTTTATCTTGCCTAAAAAGGATTGAATGTCTCTTTTGACCTTGGTATTGATAGCTGTTGAATTGCTTCCACTCTTACTGGATCAATCTTTACACCTTTTGCTGAGACTATGTGGCCTAGGAGCTTTCCTTCATTGAGTGCAAACTGGGACTTCTTGGGGTTCAGCTATATTCCATACCTTTTGCACTTTAGAAATACTTTCCTTAAATGCTGCAAGTGGTCATGATAGCTCTGAAAGCAAACTGTTAAGTCATCCAAATAGAATAGCACAAATTTATCTTTTAGCCCTACAAAATCTAGGTCCATAGCTCTCTGAAAAGTAGCCCCAGCATCAATTAGCCCAAATGGCATTTTAGCATACATGAAGGTGCCCCAGGGGGTGGTAAAGGTAGTATTCTCTTGGTAATGTAGGTGCACAGCAACTTGGTTGTATCCAGAGAAGCCATCAAGGAAGGACATGACCCTAACCCCTGAGACTTTTTGCAGTAGATATTCCATCTTGGGAAGTGGATAGTTGTCCTTTTTGGAACACTTGTTTAGGTTTCTAAAATCCACACACAACCTGATTTCTCCATTTTTATTTCTTACCACTACTAGTTTTGCAATCCACTTGGAATACTTGAGGGGGATTATGATCTTGGCCTTGAGGAGCTTGTGGATCTCTTTCTCAATCATTGGTAATAGAAGAGGGCTAATGGGTCTCAGCTTCTGTTTGAAAGGAATGGTGTTCTTCTTCAAAGGAATCCTGTGCTGGATGATGTTTGTGTCATATGTTTTTAGGTCACTATACTCCCATGCAAAGACATCAGCAAACTCTTTTATCAAGCTGCAATATTCAGAGTTTTGTTCAACAGTCAACCCAGTAGATAGATTTATCAGTTTTGGATGGCTCTGGATGCCTATGTTTTGTTCTTGGATAGAAAGATCTAGCTCCCTTTTGGAAGGCTTGAAAGGGATTTAATTGTGATCAAACAGTTCTTCCATTGGTACTAGACCTCAAGGTATATAGTTGCTGAAAAATTGGACAATATTGTGCTTAGTCACTTTATCTTTTAACTTGAGATGCTTGGATTCCTCCAGGTTAAGGTTTTCCTAGTCTATGTGTATGTCAGAGAAATCATCCAATAACTGAAGTAATTTACTAAGCTCCCCATCATTTTCAAACACCCTCCAAAATTTTACATTGTCTAGCAGAGAGGGTCTGTACTTGACCTGAACATCATAGCTGAGCCTAGGGGGTAAAGGAGGAACAAACAGACTTGCAGAGACGGCCAAGGAATCAGCCAGGTGGTTCAAATCCCTAGGAATATATGACAGTTCAAAAAACATAAAGGAGTCTCTGAGTTTCCATACCTCGTCCCTGTAGGCCTTCAATCTGATATTCTTCGTCTGAAAAGTGTTGTTGACCTGCTATATGATGAGGTCTGCATCCCCAAAAATATTCACGCACATAATCCCCATCTCCTTGGTTGCTTTAACTCCTAGCAGCAAGGCTTCATATTCGGCTACATTGTTCATGGTTTTGAAATCAAGCTTATAAGATAAGTGAATCTTCTCCTTAGATGGGGAGGTCAACACGATACCCGCGCCTGCTGAGTTTTGAACGCTTGCCCCATTGAAATACATGGTCCAGATCGTTGTTGTGACTTCTTTGGGCTGTGGATGGGTGGGTTTAGTGAGTTGAATGGATGTCTACTGATTATCATCTATTTGCAAGATGCAAGACCCAAAATTGGTGTCCACAACGTAGATCGGGTGATTCACTGAGCGACTCTCCTTGATTATGATGTATGCTAGCTGATATTCCCTGTATAGTCTCTTAGTCTCCCCTCCAAACATGGGAATGGTGGCATACATGAGATCCATCTGAAGGGTCCTGCCCAATATTTTTCTCCATGATCGAGATAGCAAGAGGCTGAATTTTGGAGGAATATCAGCCACTATGATGTCCATCATTACGCTTTTTGAAGGTGGCTGAGTTAAGTTTACAGCAAGGTCTTTGATGAGGCCCAAGAACTTGACCTTCCTGGAGTCAAAGGAGAATAAATCGTGGTAGAGCTTGGTAATGCTGAGGCCGATTTCATCCATCACAACATTTGGCATCAGGTTATGAGAGGCTCCTGAATCCAGTAGATAGTTATGGAGGATTTTATCATGGATGTTCAAGGATATATAGAATGGTTGGCACGAATCCTTTATGTCTTCGATCATTGGGCCCAGGGTTACAACAGGCTTGTCATCTTGCAGGTTCACAAAGTCAGTGTCATGGTGCACCTTGGGCTGAAGGGAATTCAGAATGGAGGTTTTAAATGCATCATTCTTCATCAACTCAATTAAAGGGAAAGGGATTTTCAACTTTTGAATTTCAGAATCAAGGTTAAAAGAATAATGCAGCCTATCTAGAAACCTTACCTCATGAGTTGTAGGTTTGAGTTGGACTTGATCAGGGGTGGTTTGTTGAAATATTGTAACTTCGAAGAATATTCTATACGTATGTTTTGTGGTCCCCGATGGTCCTATCGGGAGAACCACTTGTATTATATTATACCCCGATGCTTCTAATTGGAAGAACTAATAAGAGTCATGAGGTTGTCCCCTCTAATTGTAAAGGTGGGTCATTAGCACCCTAGTGTGGTTACTTGAGCCTACATGTGTAACTCGAACCTACATGATTAACTCGAGCCTACATGTCGGATGAGTTAATTGAAGTGAACGGATGAATATAAATAGAGATGTAGCTCTCCTCATTTGAGACACACACTCTCACTGGTGTAGTGCATTAGTGGAGAAGAGAAGTAGCTGGAGAAGGAGGAGGATCAGGATTTGATCTCCTTACTGGTTTTATCTTTTATCTTTTTGGGCATCTATATTGAGGAAGCTTTTGCTAGGTTTTTCCCTTTAGGTTTTTCCCAGGATAAATATTTGTGTTCCTTTTGTATGGTTGTGCTTGTCTATCTTTCAGTGATCCTGTTTATATGCTTTTGTTATGAAAATGAAATGAAATACTGATGTCTTAGCTAAGCATATGAAAATTCAACGTGGTATCAGAACCACCCTAAAAGAAGACATTGTGCAGCTAAAGAATCTATGGATTCTTATTTTTTTTGAGTCTCTATCCATGATTGATCAGCAAAATAAGGCTATACTGACTCTCCATTGAAGGGTGCATCTTTCTGTCAAAGCGGAATTCGATTCCAAGCATTTTCAGTTTTGGTGCAAAAAATTAGGGCTTTCTACAGAAGAAGAATTTTTTAGTGAGCCTAGAATAGGATTTTTATCCTCATCAAAATCGAAGTTTAGAGACCTAGATCAAGAAATTTGGTTGGGTGAAACGTTAGGAAAGTCAAACCCTAGTTTGACCCCGATCTAAAAAAACCCTAAATACTAAAACTGCTAAGTTTTGGTATATTCGCTATATCCCAATATTGGAGAAGGTTCAGGAGCTGCAACTTCTAGAGACCAAAGATAAAATCCTGATGAACACTCTTTCCAAACTTCAGCCTCAGATTCACTATATTCTAGGAGATATGGTCCCTCCAAGTTAGGGTTCCAACCTCTTCCATAATTCATCCCTAAACAGAACACCTAGGGAAAATTACTATAGCTTCGGCTACAGAGTTCCAAATAGAATTCCTAAAGATGTTTCAGAAATAGCACAGACTGTACCTTGTGTGGTCCGAATTTCAGAACTTGAAGATGAACCAGTGACACGTGGCATTCCGTACAACTTCATTGTTCTGAACAGTCCTGTAACAGGTCATCTTGGGAAAATGATAATAAAGCCCAATTAGTGAAACAAATTCTGATGAAACCTATGGTGTTGGATCCAAGACATGCGAGGTTACCTCAGTGAGAAATATCAAACACATAGGAGTAGTAATTTCAGAGATATCACAGAAACAATAACAGGCATTTCTGCAGAAGAAATTGGAAAACTAGGGCTTCCTGTTCCAGGAGCTTCCCTCCACTGTTTTCAGAAAAGGAGCACATTGGAAAGCTCCATTTGAAGAGATATATCTTTCTATGTAATCAGATCTAAAAGATTCCAAGTTTTGAAAATTAGGGTTTCTCTGACAAACCCTAGATCAGCCAGCTCCGAAAGCAGGACGGACACCTCAAATCGGTAAGATCTAATCTTTTGCTATTTGCATTTGAGGTTCTCATTTCAAAATGATCTATCACATCAGCTTGATGATAAGCTTGGTGAAGTTGAAAACTTCCAAGCATGGAAGTATTTGATCTCTCTGAAGAAAATGAATTGGACACCTACATGAGTAGAGAGGTTCCAGTTCTAGAGGGAGATGAGCCTCAAAGACTTACACAAGAAAAACTTGATCAAGGCTAAGAAGATCATTGTTGATTCAATCACGGATCAAATTATACCACAAGTGTCTTCCCTAAAGACACTGAATATGTTTGATTCCTTGATCAAGCTATTTGAAGATAAGAACTTAAATCAGAAGATGGCTTTGAGAAAATAGTTGAAGCATGTGAAGATCCAGAATGCAGAACAACTTGAAGCAGTAGAAGAAGAAGTATGCATAAGTGGTGATAGCCACCTTGAATGGCCTCCCAGGATCATGGGATTCATTCATGTGAAAAATGTATGCTAGAAGTAAGTGATTACTTTCAGCTCGACTAATAAGAAGAGAAGAAGAAGATGGGAGCAATTGAAGATCAAGCTCTCACCATTCAAAGAAGATCCCTCAAGCAATGAGGAAAATGAAAAAAACTCAATTCTTGAAGAACCTCTTATTCATCTTATCATTTGGATAAGAAATGATGATTTCATGAATGAAGAAGATGATAAAGCATAATGATCAAGATGGAGTCTACCCATGAAACAAATAAAAGATAAGTATTCAATTGCCATTTCATGATATTGTTTTGTTATACATTTGATTGTATTCAGTTGATGTGTTATGCATGATAGATTGTTTACATTAATACTACTAATATGCATGTGATGGGTAAGTAGCTCATGGCGCTATACAACTCTCCAGTGCTACTTATCAAACCTCTTTGCTGACATATTGGATTAGTGCACAATCTCAATGATGTCATGATAGACATGGAAGGCATCTAGAAAGTTTCTGTGAAATATGGATGAATGTTGTATTGGTTAAATAGTTGCATGATGCATAAGAATTTGTCATTATGCATATGTTTTATGAAATAGTTCTAACCATGCAACTGGTGCATTTGAATTGTAGGAAAGGTCCTGTACAACCTCCTACAAGAAAAGAAGGACGATACTTATTCCGAAGAACAAGTGATGACAATTCAATAAACATGAATCTGAAGCTCCCAGGGTCAGAGACACCATGATAGAAGAAAGAGCTTCAGAGAGCGGTAGATCCACCTCAAAGGATGAATACCACCATGGGTATGAGAGATAACTCAAGATGAAGAAAATAATGCTATAAAATAAACTATGATCAAAGAATAACAGTTGATCATGGGGAATGATGTATACGATATGATTTCGATACATAAAGGGAAGTACATAGTATCCTCCATATGGATCTACAAGAACAAGTGTACAAAGAAAGGTTCGTGATTTGCCTCAGAAAGAATAGACTATGACATGACATACTCTATTGACCAGTATATATCAAGTAGAGAACCACCTGTACAGAATGAAGAAGGAAGATAATACTCCACTTCAGGGGGAGTGACTATAGAAGATATCCGAGTTCGACACAGTACGACATGATGGACAGCTTCTTGATGGATCGAGACTTTACCAAGAGTAAAGTGGGTTCCAACCTTCAAAGTTGAATGCAGAAGACTAGGATATGTTGATGATCTGACAAGACGAACTCATGGAAGATGTTATGATGAAAGAATACTAGAATGATGTATGGGATATAGTTCCCAAACCAGAAGGAAAGAGTATTGTATCCTCCAAATGGATACACAAAATAGAGCATGAAGCTGACGGAAGTATCAAGAAGTATAAAGCAAGATTTGTGGCCAGAGGTTTCTTTCGAAGGGAATTAATTCTGAAGAGACACTTACTCCAGGAAGTAAGGTACACTTCCTTCAAAACTATCATGGTAGTTTCTTCCATGGTGAGGTAAAGACAAGCCTTCCTTAATAGTATGATTAAGAAAGAGTTTTACATCGAATAGTCACGAGGATTTGAAGTTGAAGCCAGATGGAATCATGTATGCAAGTTGAATAAGGCCCTCTATGGCCTGAAGCAAGCTCCTAGAGCTTGGTATGGAAGAATAGATAGTTTCTTGTTGAGCATGGGATTTACCAAGAGTAAAGTTGATCCTAACCTTTATCTCAAGGTTGTAGAAGATGAACTTGTCATCCTATTATTATATGTGGATGACTTATCCTTGACAAGAAATGAGAAACAAATCATGGAAAGCAAGAAGAAACTAGCAGAAGAATTTGAGATGAAAGACCTTGGGTTAATGCATTATTTCCTAGGTCTGGAAGTATGGAAAAGTTTAGAAGAAATATTTCTCAACTAGGGAAAGTATGCGGTAGAAGAGATTCAATATGTTGGAATGCAAAGTCATGGCCACACCCATGGACTCCAACCTAAAGCTCTTAGCTGATGACTCATCAGAGTTAGTGGATATGACTCATTACAGACAGATCATTGGGTCATTGATGTACTTAACAAATACCAGACCAGACATTTGTTTTGCTGTGAACACCTTAAGTCAATATCTTCTTCAACCAAGACGGGTTCACCTAGTAACTGCAAACATGTGATGAGATATCTGAAAGGGACTATAGACTTTGGTTTATATTATGATGGTAGCCATGAGTATAGATTGTATGGATACATAGATGCAGATTGGGCTAGAAGTATCTCAGATAGGAAATGCACATTAGGTAGATGCTTTTTTTTGGGGTCTGAAGAAGAATACATAGCAGATTGCTTTGCTAAGTTGTGAAGCCATATGGCTTCGGAAGCTAATATCAGGTCTCTTTGAACTAAATATGGATACTACATTGATTCTATGTGATAACGAGAGTTGTGATAACAAAGAACCCTGTGTTCCGTCGTAACACATAGAAATCTGGTATTTCTACATTCAAGATAGAGATGCAGATGATGATGTTTCAGTATTTACATACTGTAGATACAGATGATGGTGATTCAGTATTTCTATACTTAATATAGAGATGATGATGTCTTCAGTATTCCCATACTGAAGATATAGATGATGTTTCGGTATTTACATACTGTAGATGCAGATGATGGTGACCTGATGATGCTTTTAGTGCTCACATACTGGAGATACAGATGGTGATAGTTCAATATTCACATACTGAAGATGTAGATGAAGATGGTTTAGATGATGATGCGATGAAAAAACCTCTGTCTCGGGTAAAGTTCAAACACTTTCGATACAAGCTCGATGTGGTTCATAAAGACCTTCCCCGAAAGGGGGAGTAGTGATGTTGCAGTGGGATTGTATCATCCCTGGACACTTTCCCTAAAGTGATCCAGTGACCTTGGTCCTCGAGAATGAAGAGGGATTGTATCATCCTGGGACATCTGTCAAAAATAGATCCGATGACTTCGGTCTTCGTGAATGTGGTGGGATTGCATCATCCCTGAACTTCGGTTCAAAATGTATCTGGAGGTCTCGGCCCCCGTGAATGTGGTGGGATTGCATCATCCTTGAAATTCGGTTCAAAATGTATCCGGAGGTCTCGGCCCCCATGAATGTGGTAGGATTGCATCATCCCTAAACTTTGGTTCAAAATATATCCGGAGGTCTTGGCCCCCGTGAAAGTGGTGGATTGCATCATCCCTGAACCTCGGTTCAAAATGTATCCGGAGGTCTCAGCCCCCGTGAAAGTGGAAGGATTGCATCATCCCTGAACCTCGGTTCAAAATGTATTCGGAGGTCTCAGCCCCCATGAAAGTGGTGGATTGTATCATCCCTGAACCTCGGTTCAAAATGTATCCAGAGATCTCGGTCCCCGTGAATGTGGTAGTATTGTATCATCCTTGAACTTCAGTTCAGAACGGATTCGGTGAATTCGGTACTCGAGAATGTGTGTTGATCCCATAATTCCTAGAGGAAGGATTGTATGAGTTCCACATCTGTGTTGATCCTATAATTCTGAAAGGAAGGATCGTTAGTAACTCCATAAAGACCTAAATCCCATAATTCTGAAAAGAAGGATCATTGAATTGATCCCGTAATTCCAATAGCAAGGATTGTCTGAGTTCCACAGATGTGTTGATCCCGTAATTCCAATAGGAAGGATTGTCTGAGTTCCACATCCGTGTTGATCCCGTAATTCCGAAAGGAAGGATCGTTAGTAACTCCGTAAAGATCTAAATCCCGTAATTCTGAAAGGAAGGATCATTGAATTGATCCCGTAATTCCAATAGGAAGGATTGTCTGAGTTCCACAGATGTGTTAATCCCGTAATTCCATTAGGAATGATTGTTTGAGTTCCACAAATGTGTTGATCCCGTAATTCCAAAAGGAAGGATCGTTAGTAACTCTGTAAAGACCTAAATCCCGTAATTCTGAAAGGAAGGATCGTTAGTAACTCTGTAAAGACCTAAATCCCGTAATTCTGAAAGGAAGGATCGTTAGTAACTCCGTAAAGACCTAAATCCTGTAATTCCGAAAAGAAGGATCATTGGTAACTCCGTAAAGACCTAAATCCCGTAATTCTGAAAGGAAGGATCATGTTGATGTTTTGATGATGTTGATGTTTTTATGATGATGATGATGTTTCTGATCGAAATATCAGATGTTGCTGATGATGATGATGTTCTCTGATCGAAAGATCAGAAGTTGCTGATGATGATGATGTTCTCTGATTGAAAGATCAGAATATGATGATGATGTTGTCACTAATGATGATGATGTTCTATGATCGAAAGATTAGAATATGATGATGATGATGTTCTCTGATCAAAAGATCAGAATATGATGATGATGATGTTTCTCTGATCAAAAGATTAGAAGTTGCTAATGATGATGTTCTCTGATTGAAATATCAAAATATGATGATGATGATGTTTTCTGATTGGAAGATCAGAAGTTGCTTATGATTATGATGTTGCTGATGATGATGATGTTTTCTGATTGGAAGATCAGAAGTTGCTTATGATTATGATGTTGCTGATGATGATGATGTTTTCTGATCGAAAGATCAGAATGCGATGATGATGATGATGTTTCTGATCGAAAGATCAGTTTATGATGATGATGAGATCCTGATGATGATGATGCCGTATTATCAAAGTATGATGATGATGACGTACTGATCGAAATATCAGAATATGATGATGAGTTGATGTTAGAGTATGATGATGTTCGGTTGATGATGGTTCTGATCGAAAGATCAAAGGCTGATAATAATGATGAGTCTGATTGAAATATCAGAGTACGATGATGATGTTGTTGCTGATCGAAAGGTCAAAGTGCTAAAGATGATGTTGTTGATCGAAAGGTCAAAGTGCTGAACATGATGTTGTTGATCGAAAGGTCAAAGTGATGAAGATGTTGCTAATCAAAGCAGTCAAAGTATTAATGATGATGAATACTGAAGATTGAAGATGAAGACTACATAATGTTGAAAATCTTCCAATGATTTATAGATTTGTTTCCCTGATGATGCTGATGATGTCCTCTATCTCTCTCCTACTATTGTTGTTGTTGATGTTGTTGTAGAATACCCTTCTCGTTAAGGGGGGGTGTTGAAATATTGTAACTTCGAAGAATATTCTATATGTATCTTTTACGGTCCCCGATGGTCCTATCAGGAGAACCACTTGTATTATCTTGTACCTCGATGCTTCTAATTGGAAGAACTAATAAGAGTCATGAGGTTGTCCCCTCTAATTGTAAAGGTGGGTCATTAGCACCCCAGTGTGGTTACTTGAGCCTACATGTGTAACTCGAGCCTACATGATTAACTCGAGCCTACATGTCGGATGAGTTAATTGAAGTGAACGGATGAATATAAATAGAGGTCTAGTTCTCCTCATTTGAGACACACACTCTCACTGGTGCAGCGCATTAGTGGAGAAGAGTAGCTGGAGAAGGAGGAGGATCAGGCTTTGATCTCCTTGCTGGTTTTATCTTTTATCTTTTTGGGCATCTATATTGAGGAATATTTTGCTGGGTTTTTCCCTTTAGGGTTTTCCCAGGATAAATCTTTGTGTTCCTTTTGTATGGTTCTGCTTGTCTATATTTCAGTGATCCTGTTTATATGCTTTTGTTATGAAAATGAAATGAAATACTGATGTCTTAGCTAAGCATATGAAAATTCAACATGGCTGAAGGCGTTGGTTTATGTAATGCTTTGGACAGAACAACCACTTTCTTTGGTAAAACAACAACCTTTATAGCAGGTGCAGTAGGCTGATTGACAGGTACAACATTCTTCTTGAGGGGAGAAACCAACCTAGACCTTAGTTGGTAACCTCCTTAATCATCACCCTGATAGACAACCTCTTCAGTGATATGCTCATCAATCAGGGCTTCTTCATATTCTGCCTGTGTCAGAATAGAATAGTCCACCTCATCCTCCATGCAGTGGATATTATCTTTAGCTTCTCCTTCTTCTTCAATGAATTCTGGATCTTCTTCTAATACGACATTCTAAAATGGAGCTCTTATCCTCTGGTCTTCCCTTGATTTCTCTCCCTTTTGAGAATCTAAACAAGGGGTTTTCCTCTTCTATAAGGAACAAAATTTGGGTTTCAAGGAGCAAAGTCACTTGGCCCCTTACCCCTCATCGACAGATGTCCTTGGACTTTCAATTTAGACATTTCAGCAGTCAGGTTATCTAAAAGTTTGGTCATTTTTTCAATCTTGTTTTCTGATGCTGAAGCCCCATTATAGTCTGTCAGCTCCTTTCTCCTGTATACCATCCCTTTGACCTTCTAAGATGCCATAATGTTTGACTCTACCTCTAGGGCAGCATCCTGCATGAGTGATAAGGAGGAAGACCTCCTTTCTCTAAGAAGTAGGCAGAAGTCAGAGTTAAAGGCATTTGCATAAGTTATCATGGCTGAGGTACCGGTGGGATTAATATTAGTGGGGATCTTGCTGTACATGTTGTTGAATCTCTTGGTAAAGTTGGAGACAGACTCACCATTTTCTCTTTTTAGGTTGCTGAATTTTGTGATATAGTAGAGGTGGTCTCTCCTCTCTCCCCAATGCTTTAGGAAAAAGTCATCTAGGGCCTCTATGCCTGCCACTGACCCAGCAGGCAGTTCCTTAAACCACTTCCTAGCCTAGCCATCTAGGATTTACACAAAAACTTTGGTCCATACATCTTCATGTTCTATATTTATATTTTCAGCATAGCTATAAAAATCCTCTAGATGCTCTTTAGCAGTGAAATCCCCTTCCCCAGTAAACTTAGGCATATACTTGACGTAATCCTCGGTAGGCATGGCTGTGAGAGGATTTGGCAAAATTAGGGGTGCATACCTAGATACCAAGATCCTTTCCATCTTGGACAATTGAGGGGTAGCCATATTGGAAATCGGTATGGACAGGGATGTGGAAGGAAGCACTGATGAAAATATTTGTTGAGAAGGCAGTGGTATACTTATCCCGGTGGAATCACCAGGGATTGGATCTTCACAAGCAGCAGTGCTTGAAGATGCCCAAGCCCTAGATTTTCCTGATGTATCTAAAAATTTCTGGGAATTAAAAGTTTCAGCAAAAGAAATAACAGTAGAAAGATTTTTTGAAATACCTGATGTAGCGTTTTGTGTAGCACTGCTGGTCTGTCTTAGTAAATCCCTAGCATTCCTCAAGATTTCTTCTGGATCTAAAACGGGTGTTACTAGTGGCCCCTTTGGGTTTGCTCTGGTACTTGGTCTTCTTGAAGCCACCTTATGTCAATGGAGTCGCCAGATAGATGATTACAACCATAATAATGTACAAGCTTTATCTATCATCAAACCATGGATCTATGTCATCTCCCAGGGAAGTTGAGCTTCAATCTCCTCTCCCTGGCAACGGCGCCACTTTGTTATCACTCCAGGAAACTCCTCTAGGTTGTAGCTCGAGGATGCCTGGTAACTTAAAATGTTTTTTTTAGGGTTTTATGATATGGATCAAGCCAGATAACCTATATAACCTCTCACTCTCAATACATGCATGAAGCTCACTCGTTTACAAGGCTTTTAGTTACAACTTGTTCAGTAGTTTGACAAAAAGGTGCAGGGATGGAGAACTCACCAGGCTAGTAGACTTACACACATAACACATGCATATAAATGGCTAAATCTTGCTAAGGATGGTATTTGTAAATCAAATATCACTAAATAACCAATAGAATGACAGCTAGCGTCTTTTTAATAAATCTGAAAATGACCTGAATGCACATTCAAGCAATAAACATAGTAAAGAAAGAGATGGCTGAACAAATCACAGCAAAAGAGCTTATATTTAGAATAAACTAGATGAGACACTTGATAATGGAACAGGCTTACAAATCCCCATATTCAAACCTCTATTAATAAATTAATCATGGGCTTTATATCCTTCTGCAAATATTACAGATCCTCAAAATCTTATCTGTTTACACGAAAAATAATTGAAAGTGATAGTTTTTCCAGATTAGGGCTTCAAACCCTTGCTAACTATTTGTTTATCTACTGTGAAGATCTAGTTCACTGAGCAATCTTTTAATGACTGAAGTGGTCATTGATCATCCCCATTACTGGTTCAGTATGAAATTGCCACCAACAACGAGTGTATCGGCGTTTAACTAAAGTGCTTTTTCTTGTTTAATCTGTTGGATTTTCTGTATTTTCGCCGATCAGGGGATTTTTCTTTTAGCTCATTAGCACTCCAATTCTCAATGCTACCACTGTTTCAGTGCTCCAAATATCAATGTTTCAGGTTCTCCGTCTCGCACCGTTGGGGGGCTCTGTTCTCCCTTCTTTTGTCGATTGTCGGTTGTGGATATGTTTTTCCTACCATAGGTAGTTGTCCTATCTGGCTCTTGTTCACATAGGGAGTTGTGTCTTCTACACCATTTTCAGACTACGTAATGTTATGTTACCCCATTGTTGAATCGGGGCTATGTTTTCTCCCATAGTTCTGTTGGCTACGTTCTTTTCCCCCACGTACAGATTGGGAATCGGTTCCTTTCCCATTTCTAGCTGTGTAAGTTCTCCAGCGTTGGCATTGGGGATTGTGTGCTATGTAATGCTACCATCATTTCCTTATACGATTGGGGCTGCTGTTGATTTACCCTAGTTTTTGGGTTGCTGTGTATGCAAGTACCTTGTTGGGTTGCCGCTGAGTTTTTTTGGCCACGCTACGGCTAAGAACAACTCTGAGTCGTCATGTTGACTTGAGCTGTGTTCACCTTTTTGTTTGGGTTTGTCACCTTGTTGTCTTCATCTTGTTCACAGAGTTGTGAACTGTTTCTTTTTACTCCGGTATGCAGTGGTTGGTATTCAAACTGTTGAGAGTAGGATTAGAGGCTAGGTATGCTTGAGAAACTAGTGTTTGGATCCACTCAGACAGAGGGAGACTACTAGCTTTCTTCTCCACAACCCTTGAAGAGTATTGGAAAGGGAAGTCAAGGCCTGAGGGACTGTGAAGCAGAGAAAGGACTGATTCCTAGTGCCAGGTGTGTGCATGTCTTAAAATTCAGGTTAACTCTTCTGTAGGCATCCTCAGCTCTCCATTGAGGCGACTAGCTTAGCATTTAGCCTTTCCTAGCTCCTTGACGGCCTGATAAACCCCACTATGGGGGATTGGCTGATTTGTGTACCTTGGCTATGTGTAGGCCTGATATGACCCTTATTCCTTGAGGAATCATGCCCAACTTGGGGGTGGTAGTGTTTCTAAGAGATTGATGAGCACGATGGCCTATGGTTGGGTGGAACGTTGCAATGATGTAGCTGGTTGCGGGACAGATTATTTTTAAAGATGAGTGTTCTTGACTATTCCATCTTTGCATTTATATTTACTAATTTATGAATATGATGAACATGTGGTATGCTTGAATGAATGTATGTTTGCTTTTGCTATGTATATGAAGGATTATGCATCTTAGTATGTTTTATGTTTTAAGCTTTATATTTCAGCATTGTCTTCCGGTTCATGTTCATGGGGCTATTTTCCTGTATGTTTGGTGATAGTAGCATCCTCTTCACCGATCAGAGGGTCGGGGACGTTAGCAAGCTCACAAGCAAAGGAAATCTTGGGAAGAACACAAAGTGGTCCAAGGGACAAAGGGATGCATACTCAAGTATAAGCTCCAACAACAATGGACTATAGTTTTCTTACTCTTCAATTACTCCTCTTTCAATGTATCCAAAGGGTTCCTTATACAGTGCTTCAATGGGGTAATGGAAGGTCAAATCCAAGCGATCTCAAGGAATATGGAAGGCCAAGAGACAAGTGACTCTAATCCACATCAATGAAAACTCCAAAACTATTTGTCCTTTTGCACACATCCCAATGTATGCAGGTTTGAAGGTCATATCCGTGTATATACGTGAGAATAGGTTTAAAAGTCGCATATGGAAAATAATGCATGTTTTTAGGGATGATATTCGAAACATCAAAGGTACAAAAATAGTCCATGGAGTCCAAAGAGTCTACAGAGGGACAGGGAAGGCCATAAATGTGTGATCCACCATGTGTGGTAAAATCAGTTGTAACAAATGCCCCCTAATGTGTGAGGTCAGAGGGGTGATACAATGGCCAAAATACATTACAATTCCATACCAAAAGTGGAGTGATGAAGAACTTGGTGGAAGAACTAGCCATCCAATAGTATAATACAATAATCATACTCTGCACATGACTGCAAGTACATATAGCAGTCCCGGATACATAAGAGTACAATGGCCATGAATAGGCATGATACAAAATATGACATGTGTGGTCATCGCCATGTACAATATAGATAGATCAAAATATCCATGATGAAGATATACAAAGGATCATGATCTCCATGAAAGATGAAGATATACGTTGGATCAAGATCTCCATAACGGCTGAAGATATCTGACATACACTGGAATCAAGTTACGAGAGCTGAAATCCCATGAACACTGGAGCGATCAAGGAGGTAGCATATATGAAATGCCACTAGTCTGGAAGGTCTTCTACACAATCCGCTACAAGTACATGTCCTACTATGTGAATAGAGGTGTTGAGGTAGAACATAGTAGTCCATCGTCAGATTACCGGTCATTGATGTATACCATTAATAGATGCGAGATCACCCACCGATAATGAAAATGGGAATCAAGGTACTAGAGTGAAAAATAACAAGTGTGAATAAATGTGTTGACGTCGAACACTTGAAAGAATCCATCGATCAGGGGACATTAATGTATTTCCAAAACTGTTGATGGTGAGAGAACCTTCCACTGATGACTACAAGTCTCAAGGCACTCAAAATGACTCTGGACTCCTATCCCAGAATAAATGATCTGAATTAGATGGGATGAAATCCACCGGAAGGAAGGAATTAAGGCATCCCCCATCATCCAACATGAGGTACTCGACAAATATGTATAATGTGTAAGGACTCGATCATAATGTGCACGAACCAGTACCAGTACCAAAAATGGCCAACATACAAAGTCAAGAAAACTGAGGAATGGTCGAATCAGGTTTCAACTTACTTCTAACAAGATCATAAAGGTGAATGGTAACTAAATGTAAGCAGCATAGACTCAATATACAAAACTGGGACATCTCTGCGACACAAGAGGCATCGACAGAGGCTCCATAAGGGCTGGAAACTTAACCAATCAGTGGAGATAAACTCAGAGAAATGAGTACAGCTCCTAAATTCAAACTATTAACCCAACCAACGGATGTGATATACAGTGCCCTATTTGAAGGAGACACGACTCGACTATTGCCAAAGATAATATCTTTTCCTGTCTGGCTTTTTGGTTTTTTGATTTTTTTTAATTTTTTCAAAAATTTTGAAAAGATTGAAAAAGAATAAAATTGCTTTATATTTACAGACTAGGAGGAGACAAGTGTCAAGGGGAAAACAAACTAGTTCCAAGAAGCGGAACATACCTATGCTCAATGCAAGGACACATGTGTAGGATAATGACACTCAGGGGAAAATCCGCTCCTGGAAAAAATGGGGAATCAAGCTACAAAAGATATATAAAATGGCTCTGCCTGGCTAGACATGAGACAAGCTCAGGCTATATGGTTGATAATCAAAGTCAGGGAAGCCGGCATAAGGCTCAAAAAGGTAGTAAAAACTCATGATAATACAATTACAACTTGACATATACAAGGGAGTCTGGGGGAAATGCCAACATAAAGTTCAAGAGGTGTATGAGGCTCTTTCTCAAGGACATGGTGGGACTAAAAGGGACTTCTGGACCTAAGAGAGGACTCACAGCATGGGTACCAAATGCAAAGGGAGCTAACTAGGACACCCATGTATAGGAAAGCTATACCATTCACATAATATCACTTCTAACAGTAGCATGAAGGTTCCGTGATACCATGGAATGGGTTCGTACCTAAGGTTAATATGGAATGGTCATAAGGAAATGCATAAGTGCAAGCAAATGTGATATCCTAACCTATATGTCATTTCATACATAATACCTGTGATAGGAACAAATGGGTCGAAACCTTGGAGAGAGTGTACAAAAACTAGACCTTACATGACAACCATATTAGTCCAAAACAACCCGAAATAGTTAATAAAGAATCCAAACTATAGGATATAGGGAGGAATGATAATGAAAAATGCACCCAAAGGAAACAATGCGGTGAACGATGGGACATAAAAAGGAAAGTAAGGTGTATACCCAATGTTCATGCATCCACTACCACCCCCGTGAGGGTGACCACCAGTGTAAAGACTAAGATAAGGGAGTCAACATCCTCCACAAATGGGGTAGAGGGCGGAATGTGACCACTCCCAAATCTATGAGCATGGTAAGGTCCTGTGATGCCCCCAATTCTGACACCAGGGTTCGTACTAGGACCAAGGACAAGTGATAGGATACCAGGCATGCTGAAAATAAAAGGACCCAAACTCAAGAGAGCATAAATATACTCAAGTAACCACGATCCCAAAGGCCAACTAGTGAAAAAAGAGCACACTCCTAAGAAAATCTACAGCCAAAATACAAGCAAACCAAGAGGAGGATATGTGAGCTCCCAAATACAGTAGGTATGTTGCGCCTAGGAGAAGCTTGAAACTCCCATACACTACAAGAGGAGATATGTAACCAATTATAGTGGCCTTTAGCTTCACCGCATAAAGTGATTGTGTTGTCCGGCCTCTACCTGGACGGGAAACCTACAAAATAACCTCTGCAAGTACCCCCTGCAATACCTAGATAAGGAAACTAAGGTCACCTCAATATAACCAATGCTCAGGCAGACAGTAGTAGGCGGGATCGACTGTATGGGCAGGGTAGCAAAGCCCGAAACTCTCAAAAGAGCCCCCAGATATGAATACAATCTTGGAAATATCTCTAGTGCTCATAGAAAGTGACCAGGGGTCATCCCAATCACAATCGTGTGCATTTCCATGTGCTTAACTCTCGTGTAAGAGGAGCGTCCTGAGAAACACTAATTATACCAAGGATTTCACTATCTCACCTGGACAGACACATAAATGTTTCGTTTAGTGGTCTTGGAGAATTTACTCACAATGAACTATTCCAAGACCCTAAAACCTAATCTTGTCGGTGCACCCTATAAAAGAAAAGAGTGTAATTCATTTTACTATGTGTTGACTTTAATTGTATGTAATTACTCAAACATAAATGATCGTGCAAGTAATGAAGTTATGACTCAGCAGTGAAGTAAATATGCACACCACAACAAACAATGCTAAGTGCAATCTTGGTCAAATGAAAAATAGGGTATGCCACTACATGATATGTATAAATATATATTCCTTTTCGAATGCCAATGCAATCCTTTGTATATGAAAGCCTAAATAAAACTCTCATCCAATAAATCCAATGTAAGTACCCCCTCAAATCTATATGCAAAAAAAATGCAACTACCTTGTATTTTTAAATATAAAAGAATGAAAAATGCAATAAAAGTCATCTAAAACTCTCAGTCTCTACAGCAAGTATAAAACATAAGCCCAACAAGACACCGAGACAAAAAAGAGTAATGCACTAATGGAAAAACAAAAAGGATAAATAACTAAAACTACTTTCAAAGAAAAATCAATGAAAAAGCGATCTCTGGTCACAAAAGAAGCATCCAACAGACAACATCAAAACCAAGTAAGACCCAACCACACTCACAACCCAACCAACAACTTCCCACAACATCAAACTCACCAAAAAATAGGATGTACGTAACTGTTTAAAGAACAACTGCGTATAAACACGGCTTTTGGCCAAAACGTTGCATGTATACGTGGATTTTGGCCAAAACCCTGCATGTATACGTGACTTTTGGCCAAAAATCCGCATATGTACATGAATTTTGGCCAAAAACCTGGATATACAGAGCAGACAGTGGTAAAAACAAGGCCAAGGGTCAAACCAATAAAAGGGAGTGTCAATGGACAAAAATACTATAAAATGAAACACAAAAACAAGGAGAAACAAAGAGCAAGTCAATAATATCAAGCACATTGTGCCACCAAACCCCAAAGAAAAACAAGGAACATCCCCAGTATAGTCACCAATTCTGTTACAGAGAAAACTTCCTATGGCTTGGGGTACCACAACAGACAGAGTAACCGCAGAAATCAATCCTTTCCCATATGAAAGAGAAACAAAACATCTAACACTAAATGATCTTGAAACATACCTTATTCCGGATGGTTGATGTAGATCCCCGTTGAGCTTTTCCACTCTCACTTGTATTAGCAATTTTCTCTCTCAACATTCAGCAAGAAGACAAGCATGCTATATAATGGTGTTAGACCTACTCTAGCATATATAATCAATAACATATAAGCATTTAAAAGCATCCATGGATTCAATATTCATTTAAATACATATTATTGGACAATAAAAGATATTTCTACTAACATAAATTAGAGATTACAATAGTGACAACCTCTGTCGGCACATCTATGAACCGGAGAAACTAAGACCTCCTCCTGGGCCTCCACCACTTCAATCCTCCATCTTTCAATAGCAAGCTCACAGGCAGAGGCAAGCTTGGGAAGAACACAAAGTGCTCCAAGGGACAAAGGGATGCAGACTCAAGTATAAGCTCTGGCAACAATGGACTATAGTTTTCTTGCTCTTCAATTCCTCCTCTTTCAATGTATCCAAAGGGTTCCTTATAGAGTGCTTCAATGGGGTAATGGAAGGTCAAATTTGAGCAATCTCAAGGAATATGGAAGGCCAAGAGACAAGTGACTTGGATCCACATCAAGAAAAACTCCAAAACTATTTGGACTTTTGCACACATCTTGATGCATGCAGGTTTGAGGGTCATATCCGCGTATATACGCGAGAATAGGTTTAAAAGTCACATATGGAAAATAATGCATGTTTTTAGGGATGATATTAGAAACATCAAAGGTACAAAAATGGTCCATGGGGTCCAAAGAGTCTATAGAGGGACAGGGAAGGCCATAAATGTGTGATCCACCATGTGTGGTAAAATCAGCTGTAACATGAGGTATTCCTTCAGTCATTCCAAGGGAACCCATCAATGATGGTTATGTGGCTAAGGTATAGGGTTCCTCTAGTTTTATCCCTTGAAGTAGATGTGTATATTTCGATAGAGGGAGTCCCACTACCAACAAGGAAATGATGGTTCCTTGAAGGGAGTATGAGAGATATGAATAAGGAATGGATAGAGATGAACAAGGGACTAACATGTTATAAAGGGGTATGAGGGTAATTGAGTGGAAGACTCAAACTTTCTTTGTTAATAGCATGAAGGAATGGATGAACTGGAAGCATGTGTGGGACTCATGATGATATCAGGGGAGAGACACAACTCAGGTACCAAGAGGCATAACTAAAATGGGAGAGGGGGGGACTCATGGAGAAAAAATATGGGAGAGTACTGATGTCGACTCAAAGGAAGAAGAGTGTCAATATGAATCCATGGGTGAATAATCACATAATTCTCTGAGCAAAGGAAATCGGGCATGATTCCATAAAAATATCCTTATACATAGTCTACATGAGTGATCAGGAGAATTGTTTTTTGATGGTTTCTCTTATGCATGGGAACTAAAGAGAGGGTACAAAAAGAGTACTAAAATACCATGGCTTATGACTTCCTACATGCCATAACATTTGTGAAAAGCATGTGCTTAAAAACAATGTTATATAATGGTTGTTTAGGTGGATATGCACCTCAGTGAGATAAGGAGGAGTTGGAAAGGAGATGAGTACCCAATAAATGACCAAATGAATCAATGAATGGTTGATAATAAATGGCACTGATGGAGGGGTAGGGAAGTGATAGTAATATCCTTGTGGTATGATGAATGGTGGAAAATATGTACTTATGTAGTATGGATGGAGCAGTGTGTGAAATTTGCACACCTATATCTCAAAGCAAAAATCAAACCTCACTCAATTTCACAAAATCTACAGGAAAAATTGAGAAGAAAAAGTGATGTAATTCACCCAAGAAAATAAACTTAAATGAAGAAAATTTGTTTCACTATTATTCATCAATATGTATACTATCAAACTATGTTACAATCATTATAATTAGTGACCCGTAGGAGGAATTTGAATTCCACTCAAGTCACAGGTTTAGTTTGCATTGAAATCATCTCCAGACTTAGTTCTAGTGCTAAATCATGATGGGAGTCTAGTTACCTGAAATGTTTTGGTGCATGAGGGAGTTGGTGACTAGAAATTAAGGAAGAGGATCTCAATGAGGTGCATGATGTGACTAGCAGTGGAATTTAGTGGTCATCGGAGCTCATTATTAATTCACAAAGATGAAATCAAGGTGCATGAGATATTTAACAAGTGGTCTGATGGTAGGCTCCTAAAATATAGGAAATTGACTCAATTTCTCCAGAAATCATGCATGAGGGAACTTATGTTCCTAAAACAGGAAAATGGTGCATGTGTGGATAATGAGGGCCAAAATGACTAGGATCAAGGCACTAGAAGGTTAAAAACATGATATAGGTACTATGGATATTAATTAATGATGCATGATATCAAATAATAATCCATGGCTGAGTCTAGATGGGTAAAAATGTTCCAAGACCCCCCCTTCCAAGACCCCCCCTTCCAAGACCACCTATAGTACTGGGAGATGACTCTCTCACTGAAAGTTTGGGCAAAGGGAGGATTGATCTTGATCAGGGTCAGTTCAGCAATGTGTTGTATGTGCCTGGTCTTTCCTCCAACCTCTTGTCAGTGTACCAGATGACTCACACTGGGTCTCCTAAGAAAGTCATATTCTCCCCTGATGAAGCTGAGATCACAAAGATCTCAAGTGGTAGAGTCATTGCAAAAGGAGTTGCAAATCATGCTCAAAAGGTATACATGTTCTCACACTTCCTACCCTACTCAAACCCCTCTGCTCTTCTTATTCATGCTAATGAGGCTAGCAAGATTTGGCATGAAAGATTTGGCCACCTAAATTACAAGTATCTTTCTGATCTTAGTGAAAAAGAGATGGTCATAGGGTTGCCCAAGATAAAAATTTCCAAAGGAGTCTCCCAAGGTTGTATCCTAGGAAAACACCCAGAGCACAAATTTGAGAGAGCTAGTCATGATAGAACCTCTGCACTCCTCGAGTTGATCCACAGTGATGTTGCTGGCCCATTCCCTCATATGTCCATGAGTCAGGACAAATATGCATTGAATTTTATTGATGACTTTTCTAGGTATTGTTGGGTTTACTTCCTGAAACACAAGTCTGAAGTTTTTGTCCTATTCAAAGTCTTTAAGGCTTTGGTTGAGAACCAGTCTGGAAGGAAACTCAAGGTCCTCAGATCTGACAATGGTGGTGAGTATGTCAAGTCTGAGTTTATTAATTATTGTGCAGATGCAGGTATTCAGATGCATCATTCTATCCCTTACACACCACAGCAAAATGGTGTTGCTGAGACGTAGAACAGATCACTGAAGGAGATGGAAACATGCATGATGGAGGCCAAAACTTTGCCACCAAAGTACTGGGCCGAAGCTATCAACTGTGCAGCCTATATTCA
>LPNX010230368.1:1632-156568 GCA_001517045.1 Pseudotsuga menziesii
AACCTTAAAGTAAAGGTTGGAACCCATTTTAATGTTGGTAAATCCTTAGTCCATCAGGAAGATGTCCATATTTTTGTACCATGTCAAACTTAGATATATTTTGCAGTCACTCTCTATGAAGTGGAGCATCATCCTCCCTCTGCATTTTGTACTCTATATATCGAAACATTCTGTACTGGAGTGACAGGTAACATCCTCTGCTACTAAGCTTGTATGTATCCATATTAGGTCACTAGATATTAAGATCCTTTATCTTGAACATTGTTGACAAGTTTTTATTGCACACATATGTGAGTTTTTCGTCCTCTATAGGATTCCATCTTCAACTTTGTAGCAAAGGTTAATATCTTCATCACTCTGGGTGATATTCAATCTACTTAGGTAACTGGATGTGATTATCCATGGGCTCCTTATTAGTTCATACAAATCCTTTTGTGTACACTTCTAATTCACAAGATAAGTGTGTATGGTCAATGGAGTATGTCACACCATAGTCTACTCCCACTTTATGAGAGAAACCACGAACCTTTCTTTGTATCCCTTGATATTGTCATTTGTTGCATACTTGATCTTGTAGATCCGCATGGAAGACATTACAGGATTCCCTTTAGGTCTCAGAACCGCATCCTAGACATCATTCCCCATGATAAACTAATACTCTTTGATCATAGTCTTTTTCCATTTCTCCTTAGATACTTCTTCATAGCTGGAAGGATCTGCATCAATGATTTCACTCAACTGGGACACATAACTAGATTGTATTTGAGGCCTCTTACTTTTGTTGGAAGTCCTATCATACTTTGCTTCATATTGAATTATCGCTTTCTCCCAAGATGGTCTTCATCTCTCGAGGTGGATCTACCATTATCTTTAGGTCATATCATGATTCTTATATTTTTATGAAGGTATTTTTTTTCCATGGTGTCTTTGACCCTGGGAGCTTCAGGTTCATATTCATGTATGTTGGAGTGAATCTTCTAATTGAACTATCGTCACTTGTTCTTCAGAATAAGTCTCATCCTTCTTTTCTTGTAGGTGATTGTTCACGATCTTTCCTACAACTCAAATAAATCAGTTGCATGGTTAGAAACATTTCATAATATTCAAGACATATTCATAATGAAAAATTCTTATGCATAAATATATAATCATGCAACTATTTTAGCCAATACAACATTCATCCATATCCCGTATACACATGGAAAATTTCTAGATGCCTTCCATATCTACCATAACATTATTGAGATTGTGCACTAATCCCAATATGTTAGTAAAGAGGTTTCATTCTAGATAAGTAGCAATGGAATGTTGTAAATCACCATAGGATACTTACCCATCACATGCATATTAATAGTATACTATTCATTAATGCAAACATTCTATCATGCATAATGCATTTACTTGAATGTAGATATGTACAAAACTAAACGTTTTCATTTAAGAAACTAGATATATAGGAAATGACAATTCAAATACTTATCTTTATTTTTTTGGTGGGTGGACTCCTTGATAAGAATAATTGAAGACAAGCTACTTCATCATCTTATTATGGGAGCCTATCTTTATTTGTTGGGTGGGTGGATTCCTTGATCCTTATGTCCTGGAGCCTTCTACTTCATCATCTGATTCTGGGAACCTGACTTTGTTTGTTTGGTGGGTGGAATCCTTCTTGATCATTATGTCCTTGCAAGAATAACTAGAGCTTTCTACTTCCTCATATTATTTTGGGAAAATATCTTTGTTTTTTTAGTGGGTGGTCTCCTTCTTGATCCTTATGTCCTTACAAGAATAACCAGAGCCTTGTACTTCATCATCTGATTCTGGGAAACCGTGTATTGGTTATGAGTGTCACTAACTGCATTCCTTCTTATCTAATGTTGAAATGGATAAGAGTATGATCTTTTTCTTCACCAATAGAATTCATATTCCCCATCACTTGAGGAATATTCCTTTTATTTGAATATTTTATTAGTTTGTTCATCATCTTCAACGGTGTGAGCATGGTGTATTTTCTTGTTTGAATTCTTGTTGAAGGAGACTCTCACTAGTACATATGGCTCAAAATTTCCACGAAATATTCCCATGAATAAGTTAAAATGGTTATTTTCGTGGATAAATTGATAAATATTTTGAACAAAAATTCTTCTAGCCCCCGATAATCATCGATATTGCAATGTACATGACGGTTTGTCGCTATAGCGACATATTTTCATCTCTATTGTGATGAAGACACACATTCATCACTCTAGAGATGGACCTTTAACATTTGCAAATCAATGGTCATCACGGTAATGATCATTGACTTTTTCTTATTGTTGAAATTTGTCCATTGTGCATTTTCACTGTAACCACCATGATAATTGATCTATAAATACATGTTCTTAAGACATATTTCATCAAATATTTTTCTATAGTTGCAACAATTTTTCTGCTTATTGCTTGATCTGTGAGTGTAAGAGTCTGGTACTGGTTTAACACATCAAATTTTTGCACGATCTCCTTTGGTTTCTAGGTTAGTATTTTTAAATTATTTGTCTCCTTGGTTAGTGAACTAATATTTTTCGAATGAGTAAATATAATGTCATCGGGATTTGTCTCTTAATCATTTTTTGATTAAAAAAAGATGAATATGAACTAATTAGGGAAACAAGATCATTTCTTTTGAAATGTTTTATTTGTTTAGTTTTCTTATTTATAGATGGGTAAACTAGAATGTGGTAATATCCTCTATGAAAAATTGTTTAAGCATTGTGATCTCATGTTCTTATGAGAAATGATGGTTCCTAACTTGGGAGAACATAAACGTTGGGGGGGGGGTTTAAATTTTATCACTACATATCGAAAATATAGTGGTTGGTGGTAAGAATGGACCCCCATACTTACTTATTCCTTAATAATTTGGAAAGGAAGGGTATTGTTTGTGATATGTAACATGTCGAAGTAAAGTCAACTTGGATTTACTAATTATATTTGTCACTTTTCATGTCACGTCCTTTAATTTTCTATCTCCTTTAATATATATATACTCTATTTAATTTACTTATACATTGGTTGAGTTTGTTTGGTTCTTATATGCTATTAGAATGTCAAAGAAATATACTTGGGAAGAAAATAACAAGAGGTATGCTTAGTTTAAGGAAACATTGGAGGCGAAGGGTGATGGAAAGTGTTATTTCCCTTGCAATGATTGCAGGGGTTTGTGAATGAGAATGATTTTAAGAACAAGTGCTAAGAAACATTGTAAGGAGAAGGGGCATATTGAAAAGGGGTTTGAATATCGTCCCTTGGTAAGGCGTTATTCATTAGATAATGTACTTCTTGCAATAGTATTGTTCATCTATTCACGAAATGTTTTATCATTTAAAATTTATGTTTTGTATATTATACGCTAATGTTATTACATTTTTTGTAATTATAAAGACAATTCCACCTAAATGTCGATCGCCAGAGAGATATTTTCTACATAACTATAGTGGAAATTCTAATTTACAAGGTGATGAACATGGATATCATAATATTGAAGATGAAGTTCTTAATGATCTTATGGACGAAGATGATGTTATTTATACAAATGGCAGAGATGAGATAAATAGATTAATCCAAGAAACACTTTCTCCATTGGATGAGGGAAACCTCCATGATATTCATGATGTTTCTCTACTCAAGAAGTCCCAAGAACCTCTTTATGAAGTCTCAACAAAAAATATTATATATACTATATTGTTGTTTGTGAACTTGAAAGTTTTGAATGGTTTGTAAAACACTTGTTTCACACATATCCTAAGGTATGCAATGTATTAATTGCATCTTCACGTGGCATATTGAAAATTTCATTATTTTCCCCCATTTTTAGTGTTAATTAATTCATAAACTAGGGATAAGCAATATTTATGATTTATATTGTTTACATTTCATTTTTTGTCAATGTTACAGACTGTTGGGTGAATTTCTATTACCACCATCAAATAATTTACCACACACATGTTGAGAGGTATGCTTGATTATGAAATAATTTGGAATGGACTATTAAGCTATTGATGCATGTCCTAATGATCATATTATATATTATGGACAATATGCATCATAAAAACAAATTCCCACAATGTGAAATTACTAGATAACAAACTGATCAAGTAACAAAAAAGGTGCCTCGCAAAGTTCTTCATTATATTACTATAATTACACGTTTCCAATGATTATTCGGGTTCCAAAGTAAAGCACAGCTTATGGATTACCACACAAAGAAAAAAATTGAAGATGGTGTTCTTTGCATGCCTACATATGATTCTGAATTGAAGAACATCGAAGAAAAATGGCCAAATTTTAAAGATGAACCTCGTAATGTTAGACTTTCATTGGAAACTTATGGTTTCAATCCATTTGGAGAGCTTTGTTCTACTTACTCAGTGTGGAATGTTTTCGTCATAAACAGTAAACTTCCTCCTTGGATGTCGATAAAGAGAGAGCACACAATGCTGGAAATGATTATTCCAAGTATTTTTTTAAAGTAATTATATTATTTCATTTCTTTGTTTCATTGCTGCATGAAAACACCTTTTACATATTGGGAAACATAACTTAATATCATCGTATATTGTTGAATAAATTAGGTAAGTATCAAGTTAAATATATGATGTATATATTGAGCCTCTTATCGATGACCTATTGAAGTTATGGGCTGGAATCACTATGTATGACATCTCTAGACCAATAGGGAAGAAGCAATTCTAGTTCCATGGAATACTTGCATGGACAATTGATGACACTCCCGGGTTAGCACATTTTTGTGGTATGTAAATTTCTATTGCACTTTAAATTAATATGTTTTTAAGGTAAATATCATGCATTTTTATTTAAATTAATAATATTTTGATGCTTATAACATTAATGCATATATCTTGCAAGTCTTCAAACAAAGGGAAAATTCGGATGTCCAGTATGTGGTCCTAGGATAAATCCTTGACATTCAAGAATTCTAAGAAAGGAGGTGTTTGATGAGTACAAACACTTCCTCCCTAAGAACCATAGGTATCAAACTACCAAGAAAACAAAACTCAATGGTAAAGAAGAGAATGGGAAGAAACCACGAAGAATGATACCTCACCTATGGAATTTGGAATATAATAGATATCGTGATGGTATGCAAATTGTATATGTAGCATATAAATATGTAATATTATGAATTTTATATTTTTATTGAATTTTATCTACCATGGGTGTCATGAATTATTGTTAATGTGTTTTAGTTTATGTTTAATATTGTTTGTTGTGAAGGCATGAATGGGATTCCGCGAGGAATGAATATTTATCCCATATAATTCAGTAGGTTTCCTTACTACGAGCACCTACAAATAGCTCATTTTTTCGGTACAATGCATATCGGGAATAATGTAACATAAATGATATGGAGAATCTTAGATGGAAGGACTAACACCGATAAAATTGGAAAAAATTGCAGTGACATTGCAGAAGCCAATCATGCATTGCAAAGTACCAAAATATAATTAGTCTTCCATGGTTATTGATAGAGCAACAAAGCAATGATATAAAAAAGGTCATTCAGAAAATAAGGTTTCCGACTAGGTTTTCATCGAACATACAAAATATCTTAATGAAAAATGGTGATTTTGGTGGTGTTAAAACTCATGACTGGCATACATTCATTAAGGTAATTATTTACCTATATAATTTCCATTTAGTACATATTTTTAGTAATTGTGGTCTCTCATTTGGAATTTAAATAAATAATGATCATTTTCTTTTTGTTACAGTACGTTCTAACTCTATCTCTCCAAGATAGCTTTGACAACAACATAAAACAAGTTATATGATCTTGGTAAATACATGAGGTAAGTAACAATTTATATGCATGAAAATGTTTGTTCACTTTGTTGCATATCTTATTGACATATTGAGTTGTACAGATTGGAAATTTATTATATATGCCTCAATCTTGTTGATCACTATTATTTTCTTGCATCATTTGTAGGTGGATTTTGTCTAAAGAAATCCATAAAGAATATATTAGGTATTGGAAGAGAGAAATTCCTCGTCTAATGTGTGAAATGAAGAAGTATTTACCTCCAGTATTTTTCAATGCACAAGAACACTATCCCATACACCAAGTTGAGGAGATTGAATTGTGTGGACCTGTACACACAAGATCAATGTGGTTGGTGGAAAGGCATTTGAAGTCATTGAAGGATTTTGTTAGATAAATAGCATGTCCTGAAGGTTCTCTTGTGCATGGCTATATGGTATATCAATACATGGTGTACATTAGTTAGTATGTTCCAAATTTATCAAATAAATCAATACTTCTCGCATTTGGCATGTCACTCCATCAAAAAATTTGAAGGGAAGGTCCTGTTGCGGAAAGGTAGAACAAGAAAAGTGAAAGGTAATTAGATGGTGTATATTTAATTTATTATACAATTAATTTTTCAATTTCATATATGCATTACTCATGTGATTTTTATTATTCCATCAGTATTTTAATGTAAACTTAATTGCCTTTAATGATAGCTAATTTACAATTCTTAATTGTTATTTTTCAATATAGTTGGTCGTGTGTGGGATGTAGTACATTTATACATTGCAAAAAATATTGATTGGATGGAGGAATGGATAGAACGATGCATATCATTATATGGTACCTTATCATGGGAATGGGTGAGTAAATTGATTAAAACAGTACATCGTCATCGAGAAGAATATCCCGGTGAACTTACACAAAGGGAAATTGATTTAGAATGCGGTTTAAAAGATAAAAAGGAAAGTATATTTTACATCCTGATCATTTTTTTGTTGTTTCCCATTATATAAATGTATTTATTTTGTTTATTTCTTCTTATATATTTATTTACTGAGTCAGGCATGATGCAGTTGATACACCACAACGCTATGTGGTACAATGGTCGTAAATTTTTCATCAAAAAGTTGGATGACAAGAATAAAACATTCGATTGTGGGATAACTGCAGTTTTTCAAGTCACTAATGTTTCCTCTAGAAGTGACAAGCATCCAAAAGTATCTTAAAATAGGTACATGTTTATTTGGAATATATAATTGAGTGTGACTTTAATTCATTTAAAATAGTTATGTTTGACGTCAAATGGAACAAGCTATGGATGAATGAACGTGATCCTGAAAGAACTGTTATTGAGCATGCCAATGGATTTATCATGGTTAATACAAGGGCACTTGAACCAGGTACAAAGACTTATTTTCTTTCAAGTCAATGTGAGAAGGTCTTTAACTCAGAGGTGCCAGGTAAATCAGGTTGGTCTTACATTGTTACATATGATCCAAGAGGAAGATCAGTCAAGTAAAATCCAGTAGAGGAAGAAGACAATATCGATGAAGAAGGTGATGCTTATCAGGATCAATTGGTTGCCACATATTTTTCACATGAAGAATCATATAAATAATTTGATCATCCAAATGACGTAGTAGATGATTTTGATCTCGGTGATGATATTGATGATGAATAATATAAATCATCACCATCATAATCATCATGTTTATACTCATTATAATAATCGAAACCATCATCATCTTCATATTTATGATCATCAATGGTAACATAATCATAATCATCATCATCACCATCATCATAATCATCATATTCAATGGTATCATCATCATCATCACCATCATTATCTTCATCTTTAAGATCATTAATGGTATAGTCATAATCATCATCTTCAATGGTATCATCATCGTCATCATCATCATCATCTTCATCATCATCCTCATAGACATCCTAATCAACCTCATCCTCATCATCGTCATCAATGTTATCATCATCATCATCACCACCACCACCACCACTATCATCATCTTCATCATTGTCATCATCATCTCCATCATCGTCAGCATTGACATCCTACTCAACCTCATATAAATAATAAATATAAAATATAAAATATAAATATTAAGATAAATAAAATAATACATATAAATAAAATAAATATAAATAATACAATACATATATAAAATAAATAATAAATATAAATATTAAACAAATAAATAAAACATTAAAAAACAAAAAACAATTAAAACTGTCCATCTTACCTTCCCCCTGTCATGACAACCAATTCTTACATCTTTCACTTACCTCACCCATGAATTATGCTTGAGGACACAGAGTAGTTTCCAAGGTTGCAGAGGAGGTTTTTTAGTTACCTCACCCATGAACTAGGCTCGAGGTCGCAAAGGAGGTTTGGTTTTTCATTTTCCTTACCCACGAACTAGGCTTGAGGTCGTAGATGAGGTTTTTCAATTACCTCACCCACAAACTAGGCCTGAGGCCATAGAGGAGGTTTGAAGTTTACTGAGTAGGTTCCAAGGTTGCATAGGAGGCATTTCTTGTTCGTTCAGTGAACCCCTAGTCTGGGTTCTTCCTACATGCCACTTTTTATTGGGTGGGCATCAAGCTTCAACTCAATTTTAATGGTATACCAACTTTGTGGGTTTTCTATCTTCAAGGCTATCCACCACCTTCATCTCTAAAAGATACACAGAGGAACATTGGTAGATTGATATTGAGACCCATAAGCATCCAGAAAATCATCACCAAGGTTGATTCCAGTATATTATTTGCCCGCAGAGATGTCTTTAGTAAGTCATATGTTTTCATTTAATCCATTAAATCGTTTTCTAGTCATGGTTTTATTGATAGATACAGGATTTCATTCCTGGGCTGGGAACCTTGGAGAGCCCTTGGTCAAGACTTGAAGGGTGTTTTAGCTTTCATATCAAAGGCCACTCAAACTTTAGGACTAAGGGTTATCAGATCCAAAAATTTGTAGTGTTATCATATTGACATGATGGAGACCTATCTTTACAAAGGTTGTTAGATCATTGCAGGTGGCACAATCCTATATGGTAGGAATATGATGACCTGGCTTCCCTCCACCTTCCCTTCACCTTCTCTACGCTTATCTTAGGCTTTCCTTATATCATCAATGGATTTCCAATGTGATTTATATACATTATTTGTTTAAAGAATATGTCCTAAAATTAAACCGAGGTCTGAAGTTCGTTCACAATGCATGTGTAAGAGCCTCAACTCAATCGATTTTATCCCTGATATTGTATTCCTAGTGTTTGCTTAGTATGTTCTATAGTTTTCCATCTCTCATCATGTTTTCCATTACCTCCTACCCATCCTTTGGCTTATCCTTCTATAATAATAACAATTCATGAACTTTTTGAAAATAAAAGGATAAATAAAAATGAAAATAAAAAAGTAAATAACTATTTCTAGATGAGTGTCCTAGCAGTTGCATATATAAGGAAATAAAAAATAACTCTACAGTGTACTAGACAGCCAATGAATAAGTAGGTAGTTAAATAATTAGGAAGTTGTCATAAATGGGGTAAAAAAAATTCTTTATGCTAGATCTGTCTCTTAGGTCCACACAACTAAATATCAAAATGCTCTTAGGGTTGTCTTAAATAGAGTGACTAATACTGAATTTATGAGGTCAAGAATAAGACTCAATGATTTAAGGTATGCACATATAACTAAAGAACTAGGCTATTACACAAAATGGGTAGGAGTGGATAAATATAAATTAAAGGGGTAATACTCGCTAATATCAAAAGAATGCCTTAAGGCGGTCCTATATAACTAATTATGTGAGGTCATTATGTAAGGTAAGATTATTCTTCCATAAAAGGGTAAGTAAGGACAATAATTCTTTGAATATGAGTATCCCAGTTTGAATAACCCTGATAAAATTGGAATAGATGAAACCAGTTTGATTAACCTTGACATATCTTGTTCATGTACATGATGCAAAAAGTATACCTAGGTCGTTGAGCCCATCACAGTTGTTTTTAACACCTATCCATCCAAGCTTGTGAGGAGAGGAATGCATAGATGTGATTATATACAAAACACCCTATAACTTGAATGCTTAGTTTGAATAGTAGTTATCATGGGAATTAAAATAGTAAATATAATGGTCCTCTTCTCTTTGGATTTTAGTTGAGATGAAGGACCCTAGAAGGAGGAAATACAACCCGGCACTGAGGGTTAAATACCCAATGATATCAAATTCGTTTCTAATATCTTATTAATACCCAACGTTGTACAACTTGCATCACCTGGTTATTTATAGTGAACATATAAACTACCACCTGGTTCTTCATACATATCTAACTTGATAAAATTGAAATAGGAACTCTACCAAGCTTCATAATTTACTCAAACTTATAACCCATCCTAATATCTTATACATCACATAGGGAGCATATAATTCACATAGGGAACTTGTACTTTCTCTTGATTTGAATACTTAACATAGGTAAACTAAGGGTTGGTTTCTTTCCCTAATGAACATAGACTACCGACACGAGGGTTTGCTACATACTTAACAAACACTACTTGACTTACTTGGTTCCTACTGAACACCTATAAATAACCATAACTTATTGTGTGATGCAATGACCCTTATTTGTTGTACCTTGAACAACCATTTGATGTCATGTCAATTATCCTTTGGATACTGGAAAATGAATGTATTTGTAGGCTATTTTGAATCTTCAAACATCACAAACTTCAGTGTTTGATGATCACTTCATAGATCTATAGCTGCATCCATATGCTTAGCAGTACTTAGATGCCTTCAAGGTGCTCTCATGTCCATCTGCAATTAGCTATCATATCAATAAGCTGTCACAACCACGTCAGTGAAAAGTACATAGTCTGGTCACTTTGATCACTGTCCAGTTAAGTTGTCAAAACAAATCACTCCCTTTCATGTGTCATTGCAATTTTCTGTCAAATTAATGTGAAGAAGGTGACTTCCTTGTGGTCTTTACTTTTCAACTCCTCAGGATGTCATGTCATGATAGTTCAATTGTCTTCAATGGTTTGGTAGCCTTAGCATGTCTTAAGGGAAAACTCAAATCAGTGTAAGCTTATATTCATGCCAAAATAACTTCTTAAGAGGCCATGTTACCAAGATTGTCACTATTAATGTAAGAAGTCATTAGGATGTTCAAATTCTGAGCTTGATTAGGACTGATATATCTTTTAGTAGGATTGAGTATGCCTTTGAAAAACCAATATTTGAGAGGATTTTAATGTTGGATCTGCACCTTTTATTCTCGCAAAATTTACTACAATTTGTTCCAGAACTTAACAAGGGTAATGATGGCATATCATCGTATCATGAATATATTGATTATGTTGCTGTAGTTGTTTAATGTTTAAGCATACACCCTTCCTACACTTCTTTTATTAAATGCATGTTATTTTTTTTCGCGTGATTTTTTGTGATGATAAAAATAAATTAACTACTTTTATTGATTGATGTTTGTAGAGCACACCACATCACGATGATGAGATGGTCATAGAGGAAGATATATTTTATTCAATTGACCCAATGGGAACTGTGAAGAAGGCTTTGAAAAATTCCAACCAAGAACTTCTTGCACTAATAAATATCAGACCCATGACTGAAGAAATCAAAGAAAGATTTTTTGACTTGAGGAAAACAATAGTATAGTACGGAGTAAGTGGAATATCTGAAATATTATACCAACTATGAGACATATATTCATTTATGTTATTTTAGTTCTCTATTTTTTATATGATCTAATCAATTAAAAAAAAATTGTAGAATTTTTTGGAGACAACACCTATGCATCAAGTACAGTATGTAGATGTCAGTATCGGTAGTAGCGATGGTTCAACACAACGACAATCTACCGTACCAACAAGGCTATTTGACTCTCCTGACTAGAAATTCCCTTTAGATGCTACAACTTCACCGAATGTTGGAGATCAGGAGGGACCTTCACGCAATACTACTTCGTAGGATGTTAGAGAGGAGAGTAGCATCGAATGTGAAAGTTGTTATCTTGGAGCAGTACGTGTGGTTAGAAAGGGATCATTTTCCATTACATTCTTGGTGTACAATGAGTATTTTGAAATAAATATACAAAATATTGTAGTTATTATTTAATTAATTCATTTTTTCATGTAATTCAAAGCCACATACCTGAAATTATTTTTAATTAATGATCATATTGTTTTTGCAGGAAATAATGTTTTTTATAAGAACCTGCATAAGGATTTGGATATTTTTGGGCCCACCATTCGTACACGGTGGAATGCCCAAAATGACAAGTTGAAATATGATTTGATGAACCACATAGTTAACTTGGTTGGTGATACCTTCAACAAAAAGGTGTCACCGTGACAACTGGCTTAAATTTGAAATGTGTCAGGGCAGATTATAGGGACAATTTGCAAATTAACATTAAGTATGAGCATCCTACGATGGTTCTAGAGAAGGAGTGGAAGGAGCTCATGGATGGTGTAAAGGAGAAGGAATTAAGAAAAAAATGAAAGACTCAACTAGTCAGTCCAAGAAGGTATGTCACATATCATATTTTCAATGAAAAACATTCAATATATTTTTTTACTTTTAAATATATTTAAGTTACGATATCTAACATATTTGAAACCTTTCATAGGCTCCCTGACACCTATAAAGTGACAAAGAAAGGGTATAAAAACATGGGAAGCAAAAAATGGGCCAAGGTGGATATAAAAAACTAAGAGCACGAATTGTAAAAAACGAATGATCATTATTTGTAGCCAATTTTTTTGTAACTGTAGCGAACAAATAATTTATTTACACTATAGCGAGCAAATAATTTATTTATCACTATAACGAACAAATAATTTTTATGGTGTTATGCATTGCAGGGAAATTCTTTTCAAGAAGCATCCACTAAAGAAAACATGAGGCTCAGGTTCAAGTATGGTTTTTATCATGTGTTGGAACGTTGAAAAAGGTTGGGGAAACCGCCAATTTCCCCATTGATACCCACATAGGTAAATAAAACCATATGTGCATGTTCCATGTACTTTGGACTTGAATTTAGTGTTATGTCAAGTTTGTATATGTGAAAAATAAATTTCTTTTTTGGTTTTAAAGCTGAGAGAAACAAAAGAAATTATTGTAGCAGTACCGAACAAGTACAAGATGATGGTGGGGAGCTACCTCATGTTGGTGTCGAGAAGCCTAGCCATGATTCAGGTATGTATGTTATAAAATAGAAGTATTTATTATGATTTCAAATAAATAATTGATTACGTGTAGTAATAAATTTTATTCTGTGAATGGCAGGGCATGTACCTGCTCATGCTCAAATGGAAGAGGAACAAATGGAAAAACCAATGAACACTCTAACTATCTCAACTAGTCATCCAACATGTAAAGATCATTATAATTCTCTTGGAAATAATGATGCCCCTCACCAGTGACCTCAACGCCCTACTATTTGGCATACCGAAAGTATGGTATGGGAGAGAATTCCCACATAATCAACAGAAAGAGAGGGCACAACAATTTCAACGTTAAATGACAATGAATTAGATGTCCCCATATTGGACTTTATGAAAAAAAAAAAACACAAAAAATTGTAGATGTATACATTTAATATTTTTATTTGTATTAGTCGATGCACAATGTATTTTTGATAATTTGTGATATCTTCTAAGGACTATGGTCATCCTCAAGGTGCCGGCTACCCCTTCCCGAATTAACGCAGGGAAGATGATATGACCACATGAGCTTCCTTATCCAGTGATGATGATTATGAGCTTTCACTCTTTTCATGAGACACATGAGATGTATGGCCACATGATATATGGGCAAGAAACCTACCCTCACGATGACTTGATGTGCATGAGCCTAGTATGATGTCATTTTGTGTTGTTATGTTACTTTGACTTGCATGTTTACTTGTATGTGATGTCTATCCTTGTGCTGACTCGTGATTGACCATTGCATGGTAACATTGAGATATATAACCCTTAAATGCTGATGTACATCTTGTTGATGACTAGCATGACCCCTTAGGGGGGTTATCCACCCTTATGTTGACCTTTAGAGCCCTCCTTAGGTGCCATCCACCATAGTGCTACCATATGTGACTTTTTTGGAGTACTTTGTTGATGTTTGTTAGTAAGAGTTGGTCATACTATTGTGCTGCTACTGTTTTTTATTTGTGAGGGTTGGATGATCTATTTTAGGATATTTTCTAGTTTTAGGTTCTCTCCTTTCACAGGTATGTTTGTCTAGTTCAGTAGCATGCAAGTAACCTAACGTTAAGATGTTGAAGTCTGTTTAGAAGCATTTTTTCTGAGGACATGGGATCTCTTCCCTAACATCTTGTTTTGAATTATCTTATGTTGAGTTTATAATTGGGTTAGATATGATATATCATGCTACGGTTATGTATTGTTTTCTTTCATTATCAAGTTATATCTGATATAGATTGCTACTCTTATTAGTTTTATTATTTTAATTACTTTAATGGTTGTTGTAACTCATTGTTTCTGGGACATGCTGGACATGAAGGATATTGAAGTATAGTTTTTCTATGCTAGACATGCTTGTCTCATTGTTTCAGCTTTGAGTTTGAATATTTCAGAAAAATAATTATAAAATACAAATGAGCTAAATCTACCTGAGAGTTTGCAACTTTTCTCAAAATGAGCTAAAATGTGCATTTGTACATTTTTATGGATCTTGTGTAGTCCGGTGAATTGACCCTAGTTAGTTTTCTTTCCTTTGTTAATTTGTTGTTATTTCCAATCAACTAATTGAGTTGTGAATTCTTTGTGCTTATGTAAGATCTAGTAGGCTTATTTGACTTGCTAGTCATTACTTGTTCTTGCTTAGTTTCTGAGGGTTTGGAGGTTTTGATGAATGTTTTTTTTTCTTAGCAATTGTTTGGGGTTTGGGATGAGTGAGAGAGTCTCCCTTGTCACACTTAGGCCCTCAACTTGGGGGTGTCTTTGTAAAGTGTGATCCTATGGTTGGGTGGGAAAACTCTAGAGGAGAATCATTCTGCAAATTTGATCCCAAATTAAGTATTTTCTCCTATGATGTTTATGGAGATGCACCCTTATTTCCCTATTCCTCTTTATTTCCACAATACATCATCCAAGTTGTTTTTGGTGTACATCCTATTAATACCTATATTGCATGGGTATCCACCAAGGAGTTCTGAAGCTTTCTGGGCATAAAAAAAACTTGTAGTAGCATTCTAGGAATTAATTTCGCAAATCTCAGCATCCCAATGTGTGTGAAATAGCAACAACAAGTATTATCCCTCGAGTCTGGGAAAACCTAGGTGTGAAAGTGTTGAAGCCTCATTATGTGTATGTGGCTGAAAAGGGGACAAGCCTCACAACAGAGGGGGAAAAACATGACTAAAAGGATTCGAAAGGTCCTACGTAAGGACATTCCTATCCCCAGCCTGTTTAGTATAGTAATATCCCATGGACAATACTGGCCTCCATTGGCACTTATGGGTTTGATCTTTGATATTACTGGCCTCCTAGTAAAGGAAAACTGGATGGCTAAGAAAGTAAAAGAGAAATCTAATCTAACTGTAAAATAAAGGTGAACTAAATCTATATTAATCTAATAAAGGTGATTGGTTTGATTACAAGTTAACTCAAAATGTAAGACAAATAAGCATCTAATCAGATCGACATACATGCAAACCAAATCATTTACTCATCAATAAACTTACTATCACCGAATGAAAATGGACTAAGAGTAATTCAAATATTAGGACATTCGATGTTAACCTGTAAATAACATGTTAATTGAAAAATCAACACATATGTCAAAATTACTTTAAGATCATTTGCAGAAATAGATAAATATTTCAATAGAATAAACTCTCTCAAAAACTTTTCAATGCATAAATCATTAGCAGAGATAAATCAAGGCTATAAACATATGCACTTATTGATTGCAAAAGATATATAGTAACAGTGATTCGTTTGGAATGGGAAAAATCACTATTTGTTAAGGAAATTTAATCAAATAAAAGAACAGAGATATGAAAGAATGTTATCATTGTATTGAAAAAAGCTTGTAAAAAATTACAAAACCTCAGAAGACAGAGTATCTCCAATCTCTGGTCCATATTTTTTCCCTCTCTCCAAAAAAAGTCCCTCTCACATATGAAATCTACCCATTAAATAATTATTACAAAGAACAGATCTCCATCAAATTGGGATCAAATAAATCTAAATAAACTAATATCCTAGGAAATCCCACAATTTGTTCCAAATCCCTAACAATTCCTCAATGTTGGGATAGTTATCTGATTCGAAACCAAGTTGGACATCACATTTATAGTTCTCCATTTCATTTTTAGCCAACTTGTGCTAGATGCGGAGGTAAACGTGGATCTTTCCCTCAAGAGAAAGATGTTGTCGGATTAACTGATCCACATCTTCAATGCTAGCACAATCAACTTCCTGAATCTTTTGCTTGGCTTCATCTTGTCTTTTTTCAACCTGCTCAATCATCAATCTCGGTGGACAAGCATTCTCAATGAGATCTATTGTGGGAAATCCTAAATCCTAAGTTTTCCATTATGTTATCAATAGCATACCACCTTCTTCCACATATAGCCTGTGCCTTTTTTATAGTATCCTCAATCATCTCATTCAGTTTGAACCAATCTTGCAGCACAATTCTAATATTTTTTAATTGAAAATTGCTAAGTATGATAATGTTTTCTCGTTTATCCTTCATATATCTTTGCTAATTCAGAATGTTATCATAAGCCTTAGAATATTTCTCTCTCTTTTCTAATTGATATTCAAGGACAACAGACATCTTACCAAAAGCAGTATGAGTTTCAAAAATATCATCCAGAGTTTGGAAAAGCTCACCTATCAATTCATAATGTTCCTGATTAGTCCTGATGGCTAATTCCTTAAACTCTTGCTGTGTAAACCTAGAAAATGTATAAGAAGTTGCACTTGCAGTTGCATCTTCACATTTCTTTTCAAGTAGATCTATCCTCTGTGAGAATGTAGCACTTTTGGTCTTCTTCTTTTTCAACTTAGTCTGAAGGGAAGTATTCTTTCCCTATAATTCATTGTACTTGTCTTGAGATTCCTTCATAAGATCAACAACATGATATTCATGTTACCTTATAGTAATTTTAAGCTCTTCCTTCAGCTTGCTGATTTCTTCTTTTCTCCTGTCAAATTCTCTATTCAGGGTGTTAACAGCATGGAGGGTGGCACCTGTGAATGCACCCAAGGCAGCAGTTGTATTTGCTTCATCTACATGTGGGTCACCAAACTGCTGAGTCCAGACTATTTGATCAGCAATAGATACATCAATACCACTTTGATCTCTACTTATCTTTTTCCCCTTCTTAACCACTTCTTTCAGGGATGATTTTAAGGAACCATACGTATTTAAAAGTGTATAAATGTTGGCGAATATTACCAATTCTTAAAATGCCAACTATAAAATGATTGGCGATATTTTTCAAAAAATGTTTTAATTTCCAAGGGTTTTATATCGTTTATATAATAATTTGGTGATTTTTAGGGTGAAAAAATTGTACCCCATCAAAATTGGGCGAAAGAGGGCCTCAAAAAATACAAAATGGCGAATATTTTTTGGGATAAAACATGGAAAAATAGCCCACTGGGCTAAAATTCGCCCCTAAAATTATCCTTGCTTCTTTATTAGACTTGTTATAATAATAATCTCCAAGGGAGATGATAATATCTTCATCAAACTAAGCTCTTGGGTCAGTGGATGCAGAAGTCCCTACCACTGTAGATACCAAAGAGGATGCCTGATTGATGATAGGAGAAGGGATGGGCATGGTAATATGAGTGGTAGAAGGAAAAATGTTTTGAACAGTGGCCACCTCATAGGTTTAAGGGAAGAGTGAGGTTGAAGTTTCAGAAGATGAGTAGTAGATGCTGACATATGGGAGTGGTGAGGAAGGCATTAGGACCTTTTCAGTACTAGATGATGATGACAGAGTGATTGAAGGTAGGTGTAGGGGAATCTTAAAAATTGGTGCTTTTGTGGTGGCAGGTTGCAACACATGGGTTTGCATAGTAGCAAATGTGATAGATACATGTGTAGAGATTAAGGCCTCATTTAGCTGAGACAATGTAGGTGATGGGGATGCTCCAACAGGTAAAGTAGACAAAGTATGAATTGACAAAAGGAGTAAGGCTGAAGACAAGGAGCTAGAAATAGAAGTAGATGGTAAAATTGCAGGGACAGGGATACAATATTTCTTACCATCACCATTGAGCAAATATGTGAACAATTGATTTACCTCTTTAGTGACAGGTGCAGAGACTATTACTTCTTCTTCTAAGTATGAATCATCCAATTTTATAGTAGGAGTTGGAGAAGAAGAAACCTTCATTTTTAGTCTTTTAAATGGATTTTTCTCAGCCATCTCTTGATCATCAGTTATTTGAGTGATTGCAGAAGTCACCTGAATATCAGCAATAGTCTGAATAGCTACAGCTGCCTTAGTGTCCAGCACATAGGCCATCATTGCTAGCTTCTGTTTTGATTTTTTTGAAGTATGCATCAAGGCTTTCACCTGCTGGGAAACTGTTACTTCTGGAAGATCTTACATTAGACCTTTACCTTTGTCCCCATCTAGATGGTTTGCCACTGATGGAACTTGTGTTTCTTGGGCTTCCTTCTCCTCTTTGTCCTTCCTGATTTTCTCCAGAAGTTCCATTTGCATGGCCCTGTAACTCTGAATTATGTCTTTGAGTTCCTTCTGATGTTGCAAGATGTGAATTTTCTCATCTTTACTTTTGTCTCTTGCCAATACTTCAGAAAATGTATTGACACCCTGGTAAATGGAATCATTGGGGAGTTCCTCATGCACATAAGTAATGTTGATATGATATTGTTTAAAATGGGCATCGTGTAATCCCTTGGTATCATTCCTTATTTTTCTAGCAAATCCAAGCTTCAATTAAACTATCTATTCACTCAATACAGCAGCCCAAGTTGAATTTGGAATAACCAATGATCCTAGGTTCAAAGGGAATTTGGGCCAAGCCTTTTTATTTAGGCCAAGGAATCTTTTCGAAACCCCATCATTGACGGTCTGGAAAGCTACTTCTTCTAGTACCAACCTATCAGGGAAAATTCTAAAAAGCGTGTGAATAGTGTTGCTACCCCAGATCCTGATGTACAAAAAAAGACTCACCAACATACTAATCACCCATTGTAGCAATGAAATCTCTAGCTTCAGCTGAAAATGCGGGAGCTTCCCTTTTGAAAATGGAAAAATAGATGTTACTGAGAAAATGTTCACATATATCATAGAACCTGCCTGTAAAGTTAGTATCCCATAATTCTGAATAAGAAATGGGTACCGAGGGAGACGGTAAAGTCTAGTTCCATCCCAAATTGGGATACTAGAACTCATTGCAAAATACATACAAAATAAAGGCTGACAAGAAGAAATTGGGCTTCTTTCTTGCAGTGGATTTTTGGTAATCCTGGATAGAATTTTTGAGTTCAAGTGACAGGATGGACTCCCATGGGAAAGAATCGTCGGTTTCTAAAACATGATGAGCTACTGGATCCCATTCATCCTTGAACATAGAAGAGTTGGGAAGGCCATACAATCTGCATAACATGGCTACCAGTAAGGAATAGGTTTCTTTGAACTGGATCACAGGTTAAAGTTCCTCGGACCTTTGCAAGAATTTTCTAGGCTCTTGCATCCAGTATTTTAACATTTCATTGGAATTGAACCCAGTCTTTGAGGATTGGGAAAATTCTGTGGTGAGTGGATTTCTAACCGGTTCAAGGCCATAAGCCTTGATAAATACCTCAGGATGAAAATGGGCTAGCTATGACCCCACACTATCATTGAAGGAGTGCTCTTTGGGGTTCGCTTGATCAATAATACATTTGACTGCGTCATTATACAAAAGGGTGGCAAGTCTAGTAGCAATAGAGTGAAGTCTAGAATCCCTAAGTCTCTATTAGGCCACCTGGTTGTAATTGGATATCAGAAAGGTCATCATTGTCAAAAATTGCGTCAACCCTAGGCCATTCAATCTGGTAAGTATCAGTGATTCTACCATTGGTATCTGATAAAATACCAAATTTTGAGTCCTTGGTTAACATATCCTTTTGGAGGATTTTGTAGCGGGTAATTCTAGCCATGCTTGGAAATTGAAGAAAACTTTGTTTAAAAAACCACACAAAGCAAGAAATCAAATATAATTCAAATTTAACTACAGTAATCAATTTGAATGAAGAAATGAGTAAGACACCAACCTGTAATCGAAACTAGACTGTGACGAAGTTGCCTGGTAAAAAAGGCAGAGAAAATTTACGCAGCACGGTAATTTGAAATAGTAAAAATAGTAAAGAAATCGTAAAAACCATCCTATATATATATTTTTGGCGGGTAAAATTAGGACCGTAGGATTAAAATAAACTGACAATGGAGATTGATTCCTATAGGATGAGGGATCATAATGCAAGATTCAAATTTTATTAATCATCCCGCAATATGTACTCCTCCATTTGCAAGATGCAGGATACAAAAAGTATTGATGCTTTATTCACTTTCTTCTGCAATCCGCATCCTGCAATTTGCGGGTTGCAGTTTGGAGGATCACACACCAAAAGCAAGTCAATCAAATTGTTCCTACAATCCGCATCTCGCAAATTGTGAATTGCGGATAGCAGGGTAACACACTTTACTTTACAAAAATGTTCCTGCATCCTGCAAATTTCATGATGCAGGTTGCAGGATGACAAACTCGCAAATAAGAAACTTCAATCTCCCGTAATCCGCATTCCACAATTGCAGGATGTGAGTTGCGGGATGTGGGATAAAACAAATTCTTACAAAATGATAACCTGAAACTTATAGAAAATGGTTACATGAGGATGCAACCAACAAGGAGGGTTATCAAAATATGATTCATACATTCCTATCCCTGATCAAATTAAAGATGATGCAATTTTCATTCAGGGTCATGAAGGATAGCAAGGATCTCTTACCATCAAGAAAAATAGGCATGTAGTTTAAGTTGAACCTGAAATCAAACCTAGGCATATTCTGGATTTCTAACATAAGTCACCAAGATCTTTTCCCTTTTTTTTATTTTTCTCTCTTTTTTTAAATTTTATAAAAGTTGAAATACTTTATTAACATAAGACCACTGCTCCAATATGGTGATCAGTGCCACTCACAAACCTGATCTGGAAACTGAACAAGCCAGCTCAGTAAGGAGACTTCCTGTCTTCCAGCTGTGAAACTGAAAGCAACTATCATGGCTTGTGAACCATCTAATGATAATTTCAGTCCAAAGTCAAATCCATGATCATGGTAGGGTTGGATTGTGATAATACCTCCCTGTCCTTATGTACAATAATTGTCTTTCAAAAACAACAAGGATTTATTTGCATATGGATTGCAAGACACTACCATGGCTTGGTATCCATATAACAGCAGTGTTACTCATTGATTCTTTGTTGATCATGAATGGGATGACCTGTGATAGGATCTCCCATCTTCTACGAATATTGAAATCCATCCCCCCATTTCTATGGCATAGATGTCATTCCACCAAGCACCTATGAACCTAATGGGCTGGCTTGTGATGAGACCCCTCATCTTACAATCCGCAGTAAAATTATTAATTTTTTTCCTTTTTTTTTTGCAACTATGATAAAATCCAGAATAGATAAGGCCAACCAAGTTATAAAGGTATACTCTGGTACACTAATGAGACTTGGGACAAGAGAAACTAGTACCTTCATGACCTTCACCATAGAATAAAGCATGTGTAAGGATATCGATTAGGATAAAAATGTATTAACCTGGAACGCCGCACTTATTGGAGGTTATCAACATCTAAAACAAATTTTGGTGCAGACTAGGAAAAGATCGAAACTGAAAATGTTTTGAAGTTCAGAGAGCTGAAAAACTTGAGAGAGACTGATTTTTTGCCATTATCAAATGTGCAGGACATAAAATTGTAAACATCAAGAAAACATTCAAAACAAAGGAAACAAACAAAAGAACACCCCACACCTATGTACATGACTTAGGAATATTTTCATACAAAATACTTTTTAAGCAAGAAAACATTCACTGGGTAGGTGTTGATGACTCCCTCCAGTGTCTATAACTGAATAGTGCTAGGACCAATATTTTCTATAATAATGAAAGGTCTCAGCCAAAGGCATTGGAATTTGGTGTACTCCTTATTATCTTTGTGTTGATTATCCCACCTCAATACTAAATCTCCTATTGAAAAACTCCTGTCAAAGGAGGATTTATCATCGAACCACTTTTTAACCAACTGTTGATCTTGGTATAATTTGTTCTTAGCCCTTTCTCTATATTCCTCTAACTTAAGTAGAGTATCAATCCTCTCCTGTAGTGGGGATGAATCATCCTCTTGGATGGATTAGGATAATTGTAATGAGGGGAGGGTGAGATTAGCTGGAAGAATGACTTCTTTGACATAGACCAAAAAGTAAGGGGGGTTACCAATGGCTGCCTTCGGAGTGATTCGGTCTACCCAAAGAAAATTGTATACCTGGGTATGCCAATTTTTGTGATGGGAGGCCACTGTCCTTTTCAAGATGGTTATCAGGTTTTTGTTCGAGCATTCTGCAAGTCCATTTCCTTGGGGTAGTAATTGGAAAAATAGTTAAGCTTAATCCCTTTTTCAAGAGTGTATCTAGTGAGGCCAATCGATGTGAAGTATGACGCATTATCAAAAACAATATTTTTAGGATTGCCAAACCTAGTGACTATTTAATTTTTAATAAAGGAAATCACTTGGTTCGTATTACACAGTCTAAGAGGGACTACTTCAACCCACCTGGTGAAGTAATTAGTGGCTATTAAAATGTAATTATGTTGTAGAGAAGACACAGGGTTGATAGGTCCAACAAAATCCAATCCCCATTACTGAAATGGGAATTGGACTACTACTAGCAGCAAAGGAAAGGCGGGTTTCTTGACTTTTCCAGCACATTTCTGGCAAGGCTCACATTTTCTAACATATGCATGAGCGTCCCTAAATAAGGTAAGCCAATAGTATCCTGCCTGAATTATTTTGTGAGCCATCATCTCCCTTGAGAAATGTCCACCAGCAGGTCCTGCATGAAATTGGAAAAGTGTCCTGCATGAAATTGGAAAAGGATATCATTAGTCTTGTCCTTTTCTAAACACCTAAGAAAAACCCCATCAGAGTTATTTCTAAATGGAACATTATCAATAAGTTGATAAGGAGTTGATTTTAGCCGTAATGCTCTACATTTTTTAGAGTCAAGGGTTTCAGGGGAAAATCCATGATTTAGAATAAACCTGATGTGGTCATACCATTCAGATTTTGTCATTTCAATTGCATTAACAGAACCTGTCGGTACAGCTTCCTCCTGATCCCAATTAGTTTGATGATATTTAGGATCATTCAATTGGGAAGAGAGCATACACAAACCTTGTCCTTTAACTATATTCACTAGCTTTATCTCCAGATCGTATTCCTATTGTGCCATCATCCAGTGAGCCTTTTTTTCACCTAATTCCTTATGGACGAGGAGATTCTAAATGGCCGCATATGGGACAATCACCTTGGTACTTGACTTCAACAGGTAAGGCCTATAATGTTTTACCGATGTATAAACTGTGTAGGTATTTTTTTCAAATTGGGAATAGTTGAGTTCGACTCCTTTAAATGTTGAGGTCATGAAATAAATGGGGATCTCAGCATCCTCATGATTCTTCTCTGTTAGGACAGCTACGTAAGAGAAATTAGTAGCAAAGGTATAAAGTATAAATTCTTTGCTGAAATATCAAGCCATCAGAGCGGGTGCTTCTATTATGTCTCTTCTGATTTCAACAAAGGAATTCCTCTGTTCTTCAATCCATTTAAATTGTACATCTTTTTTAAGTAAATGTTTCAAGGGTTTAACAACTTGGGAAAAATTTGGTACAAATCTGCGGACAAAATTGATCTTACCCAAGAAATACTGGATTGCTTTTCGGGAACCAAAGAGGTCGATATTTGAGATTTCTTTAATGCATTCTGGGTCGATGATCATGCCTTACTTGGAGACAATGAAACCTAATAACTTACCTTCTATAACCATGAAGATAGAATTCTCGGGATTGAGGGAAATCCCATATTTCCTGCATCTTTTGAACACCTGTTTCAAAGCAGAAAAATATTCATGTCATTTTTTAGAATAAATTGTTACATCATCTAAATATACAATGACAGAATTATGAATTAAGCCCCTGAAAGCTATATCCATAGCTCTCTAAAATGTAGCTCCCCCATTTATCATCCCAAATGGAATTTGTATGTAGAAAAATGTTCCCCAAGGGATTCTGTTGGCAAGGGGTTGGGGCGAGTGAATTGGGTAACGTCGCAGCAGATGCGCAAGCTCACGCGGCACCGCGCAAGGGCTGTTCGGCGCAATAAGCGAAGAAGTAACCACTTTTTGAATATTTTATGTACATGCGGGTCTAATTTTGTTGTAATAGGTCAGTAGCAGTTAGAAATTAGTTAATAGTGGACCCTTGAGGTGAAGGTGTAAGCCTATTTATAGATCCATTTTTGTAACGATAAACAGAGATGATTTTGGCATTGCAAATGGTGCACTCTAAGCTAGAGATTGTTCTATCTTGACTGTGATTTTTTATGGGTTTCTTTTGATGCACTCTCCAGTTTTATAGAAGGATTGTGTAATGTGGCACATTCGTGCAAGATTAATATAAGCAGGGATAATTTTAGGGGCGAAATTTAGCCCATGGGCTATTTTTAGGGGTTTTTCTCCTAAAAAAGATTCACCATTTTGCATTTTTTGAAACCCTATTTTGCCCAATTTTGATGGGGTAAACGTTTTTCACCCTAACAATCATCAAATTATTATATAAATGATATAAAATCCTTGGAAATTAAAATATTTTTTGGAAAATATCGCCAAACATTTTATAGTTGGTATTTTAATAATTTGTAAGATTCGCCAACATTTATAAACTTTTAAATAAGTATGGCTCCTTAAAATAATCTGTGAATATAAGATGTGCTGAGTATGGTTCAATCTCTATTTGTGTCTATTATGATGTGGTAGTACCACCTTCTGTTATAATGATGCAATGTGGCTTATGTAGATCTGTTATGATGTTATGATTCTACTTTTGATACAATGATGCGACTTAGTTTTTCCTTGCTCTATTAATGCGATCTGTTAAATATCTGTGACTGTTGAGTATGGTATGATGTTCCATGATTAGTGTTGTGATAAGATAGAGTGATTGCATAAGTTATGGTTCCCCCCAGTTGGATCCCCATGTCCTCCTTCCCCACTGTCAGAAACTCAGTTCTGACAGCTCTCCCTTGAACGCCTCAAGTGAGACCTCATCTGCTTCGTAGACGTTGCTTGGTAGGGTAAAACCTGTTCGGGCCGGTGCTTAGGGAGATCGCACTACAGGACATCGATAGAACTGGAACCCCTGTCGACGAGGCTTTGTTGGTGGGTTGCACCAACCAATGGTTCCGTTTCTAGGACCAAGTTGAAACTAGGAGGGGGATATGTTCTGGCATCCGACTCGATCAGAGATCAAGGATTGGTTTGATCAAAAGTTGTAGGCGTTTGCTGAAGCTAAAAACTAGAACCTAAAATTTTGGACAAGTCAATGGTTGGCTAGATATATCCATGATGGTCCTCATGAGTGGTACTTTTGTGAATTTTTGGTACTCTTACAGGAATGGTTGACTAAATTTGCTAAGAGAAAGATGAATTTCCAAGGAGGAGAGCCGACATCCTGGATCCCATAATTGATCCAGGTGCTGTAGGAAACTAGCAACAAGGCATCGTGGGAAATTGAGGTATGGTTGGATAGTATCTTAGAGGGATACATCACTGAATTTATTATTGATACTAATAAATCTTTTAGCGAAGGAGAAAGGGATTTTTTCAGTGGACCTCGTGGCCAGTTCTTATTATCGCTACAACTGTCGATTAAGCAACTAGTCTGTGAAAAGGGTATCCTAAAGATGTGTCGGAATATAATAAACCCACTCATAAAATAATTAATCATTATTTGATTAATTTCCTACCCACTAGCTTAGATAATTGGCATCCACTTGCACCTTAGAGTCAACACTTGCCATCTATATCCTAGGAATGGTTTATTTATGATTCTGGGTTGATCTTGACCACTTTATGGCCATCCAGAATTGGTAACTGCGCTTTACAGCAGAATCTGCTTTATTCTGCTTTTTCTGCTTTATCCTGCTTTTCTATGGATAAGGTAAAGCTACTCAACTAGGAAACTAGAAGCTTTTGTTGCCAACCCATCCTCCATTATTTTCTCTCCATATTCTAGGATTTTCCTTCACTCATCATCACTCACACATGCTATTGCTAATTCGTGAGGTGCTTGGTAGATTGGGAAAGTGCTTTAGTCAACTATGGGGTTTATCATAATTAGTAAGCCTGCTTTATGAGCTAGCTTGAGTTGTCTTCATGCAACTCCTTTTTCCTTTATAAGGATGTATTACCTATGTAATAATATCAATTATCATTTATTGATCATTCATTAATGTGTGTTCATTAATTCTTCTTCTTCTCTCCTTATGCTAATGCTCTACAATTCTCTGTGAGGTTGATTTTGTGCTTAGATCCTTAGCCGGTTTATGAAATTCCTTATGCCATCAAGGCTTTAGAATTTCGACATGGTATCAGAGCTAAGGTTCTCAATGTTCAAGTTCTACATGGTATTAGAGCTGAGGATATCAAAGCTCTACATGCTATCAGATCTTTGAGAGTTCATTAATTAATCCTCCTTTTTCAGATTTGCAGGTTTATTTTGCAGGTTCAACTTCGAATGGATTCAAGAGTATCAGTTCCTCTTCTTTCTCCATTCACAATCTATTCATAGTGGAAATTGAAGATGATTTCATATTTAAAGAGACAAGGTCTCTATGAGATATCTATTGGAGTTGGTGAAGAGTTTTATGAAGAGCCAAGTGACTGGTTGAATGACTGTGATAGATAAATTGGAGCTATTTGTCTAGATATCTCTCCATGCATGCGCTACCTTATTGATTCTATTGATTACCCAAAGGATATCTAGACAACATTGGATAGAGTTTTGGGAAAGGACAATGAGGATCCTTCTAGCTATGTGGAGAGTGCTTCTAGATCCTCAATGATTTCTCTCTCTCAAGATGTCTCAGCCTCTATAGTCTCAGATGAAGTTGATCATGAAGAAAAAGTTTCTCATACAGTTCTTGTTGCTACTACTCTCTTTGATTCAAATGCTTCCTCCTTCAATCAAGAAGCAAATATTGAAGAGCCATCTTTTTCTGTGTCTCTTGAAGTAGAAGATCTTGATTCATCTTCTTATGATGTTGTTGATGAAAAATAAGTGACTAATGGAGCTGCTATTTCTATTGATGATTCACTCACACATTCAATGTTCTCTATGTCTTCTATCATGGATTCTGAGATCCATATGCCAGACCTCTCACACTTTGTGCATGCCTCTCTTCTTGATGGTGCGCAACCCAGTGATTTCCAGGATGTTTGCTTCGCCAAATCAAGTCCTTCCAGTGTTTTTCCACTTACCATACTTGATCCCATGTGCCTCTGTGGCTCCTCCTTTGTTCTTGGCACTCATTCTCAGAGCCTCCTTGAATATTTTGAACATCACTATCTTTCCTCCTCTCATACTTCTACCATAGAGGATTCTTTACCAGTATATTCCCATGAGTCTACTGTTGTGCTTATTTGTGATCTCTTGGATTCTTTGGAATCTAGATCAACCCATGGAGCCCATGCATTTGCACTCTTTGATCCCATGCCTTCTCTATGTTCCTACATGATCACTTGCACACATCCTCTCTGTGTAAATGAAGATGGAGACATGATACATTCGCTTGGACAATTATTTCACCTATCTGGAGCTCATTTCATCTCTACTGGTTCGAAGTTCAAGTCATATCATCATCTTGGAGCTGATTACAAGTCTCAAGATCCTTCAATATTGCCTTCACATCATTGGATTTCAGTTGTTCTACATGGTCTCAGTTTCCATCCTACAGCTGTCCTTGATCCAGGTGAGAAGATTTATCTTCTTCCCAAGAAGAAGATTCCTCCAGACATCAGCATTTAGTTTGGAGCAATAGCAACACCAGCAGTTCAACATTTTTGGTATTGCTTTTCATGTCCTTTCTTGAGGGACGATTTTCCCCTTGAGGTTTTTCCTCTTTCCTCATTTCTTTGGACAACATAAATTGTAAAAGGGTGACCATAGCTTTATTGTTGGGCCCTATATGCATATATATTTCTGATTAGTTCAGGAATATCATCATAAAGTTAGGCTTAAAGGGGGGTGTTGGAATATAATAAGCCCACTCATAAAATAATTAATCATTATTTGATTAATTTCCTACCTAGTAGCTTAGATAGTTGGCATCCACTTGCACCTTAGAGTCAACACTTGCCATCTATATCCTAGGAGTGATTTATTTCTGATTCTGGGTTGATCTTGACCACTTTATGGCCATCCAAAATTGGTAACTGTGCTTTACAACAGAATCTGCTTTATTCTGCTTTTTCTGCTTTATCCTACTTTTCTATGGATAAGGTAAAGCTACTCAACTAGGAAACTGGCAGCTTTTGTTTCCAACCCATCCTCCATTATTTTCTCTCCATATTCTAGGATTAGCAAGTCTTTCCTTCACTCGTCATCAATCACACATGCTATTGCTAATTCGTGAGGTGCTTGGTAGATTGGGAAAGTGCTTTAGTCAACTATGGGGTTTGTCTTCATGCAACTCCTTTTTCCTTTATAAGGATGTATTACCCATGTAATAATATCAATTATCATTTATTGATCATTCATTAATGTGTGTTCATTAATTTTTCTTCTTCTCTCCTTATGCTAATGCTCTACAATTCTCTATGAGGTTGATTGTGTGCTTAGATCCTTAGCCGGTTTATGAAATTCCTTATTCCATCAAGGCTTTAGAATTTCTACAAGATGGACCAAGATTAGTGGACCTCTAGTGTGTGGGGAATGTAGGCACTGCGAGTGAAAGGGGGGGAATGCATCAGGAAATACAAGGTAGATGGGCATGAATTATGGTGAGAATATAAAGGTCATTGAAGAAACGAGTGGTTGTACGAGGGGAGGAGCAAGGTTTCAAGAAAAGAGGCAGAGGACGGGAGAAGGTCCTCCTGAATTCGAAGTGCGATAACATGAAGAACAACCACATGGGACGAAGTGAACTTTCTGTGATGATGAGGATATATAAGGCAAAGCTACACCTAGAAGAATGACAGGATCGAACCCCAGCAGTAGTGTGCCTACCCCTACACACACTACTCCACCACAAGGAAGGAATGTGCATTCTACGTCGACTTGCCCGACGTGTCAACAACAGTATAGTTATAGAGAACTAGCAGGAGGAGGAAGGCCCAAGATTGTGGGTGATAAGAAGAAGTTTCCAATATTCAATGGAAATGGCACTAATGATCCAAAACAGTATTGGTTCTTATGTGAAGCTATCTAGACTGCTCGACAAACTGTCGATGATGATGTCAAGAAAAGTCAACTAGCCACTACTCTGAGGGGCCGAGCATTGGAATGGTTTATGAGATTCACATGAGTGCCTTAGGGAGGTACTAAAAAAACATTGGATGAGATTAGGATAGGGATATTTGAGGAATTTAAGAAGCTGAAGTCCGAAGCTCAGTACATTACTAAACTGAAATAAATCAAACAATTCCCCAATGAGACAATTTGGGATTTTGATCAGTTATTTAAGACATTGATGGCTTGGGTCAGTTTTCAGATGAGTGATGTTTAGCACAAATAATGGTTCATTACAGTGCTTGTCCCACATATTTGAAAACCATTAATGCAGCAAAAGATTGTGACACAGAGTGAGGCTCTAGACACCGCGATGAAATTGGAAGCATCACCAGTAGGAGAAACTACTGTTGGAATGAATTAGATTCTGGTGCAGCTAGCCAATCTAATGCTGCAGCTACAAGACGTCAATAAGGCCAAGGAGGATCATGATGATCTTTGGTGCACCCATTGCCATGTAGGTGGACATACCAAGGATACATGTCCAACATTTTGAAATTATTTTCGATCAGGAGCCCCTAATCCATTAAGTAGTGTTGGTGCACCATGGTGTCATATCTTCCAGGTCTATGGACATTGACACGAGAACTATGATTACATGCAAAAGATGGTCACTAAAGAAGAGAGCTTGTACTTTACATTTTGTCAGTCAGTTGGACATGATGACATGAACTGTTGCGCTTATGATTTGCTCCAAGAAAGGACATACGATTCATACTTTGTGAAAAGAGAGGAACCCCGAACAGTGCAAGAACTGACACAAGTAGCATAGCCAGTAGTACAGGTACCGTACACACCACCGCCTCCATTGCAGTTCGTCCCTGTGCAACCTCAGCCACAGTTTGTAGCACAGCCGTAGTTTTCGCCATATCCACAAATAGTTGTAGAACCACAGTATAGCCAGGTGTAGTGACCACAGTATAGTCAGCCACAAGCTATGCAATATGTTCAATAGAAACTTCCACAGTAGCAGTTGGCTCAAACGTAGTTCCAACAGGGAGGAACCCGAGGAGGATTCTATGGAGGCTTTAGGGGCCATAGTGGAGGCTTTGGTCGAGGAAGTGGCCGAGGTCAAGAATCCATCTAGCATTATACATGTGGGATATTCAGGCACTATTAGAGAGAATGTCCTAATGCGCAATGTAATTACTGTGCATCCAGTTATCATAATGTCAAAAATTGTCCTCAGTTGATCGCAAAGTGGTAGGCTGGCCATATTCCCCAGTTGCAGAACACTCAAAATCAGAATCAGCCTCTGTTCCAGGTGCAAGATCAGCCACCCCTGCAAGGTCAGATCCTATCGTAGAATTAGACTATGACTCAGAATCCACCCCAGGCTCATAATATACTAATGAATCAAGCTACGAATCAATCAGGAGCTCAAGCCCAGAACTTCTATCAAGGACCAATAGTTGCAGCAGTTGATGCAGAACCAAGGATGATGGATGTTGATGTCATGATTATCACTCGTGTTGGTGCGACAACTGGTGATGATGGACCACAACAACCTGTTCAACTTGCTCGCAAGAAAAATGTTGCATTTGATATTGCAACAGAAAAAAGACACTTTCTTTGAAGCGAAGCAGGCAATTGGAAGGAATCTAGGTAAGATGCCTATTATTGACATGCCTTTTGCTTTTGACCCATCTGTAGAAGCAGGACCATCACAGAAGCATGGCACTCTATGTAAGTTTTTTGAGAGTTTTCTATCACTGGCAAGGGAATCAGATGCCCTTGTAGAGCTTGAGACATTGTTTCACCTTCCGAATAAGATAGTGAAGGACTCTATCATGAATTCCTTCCAAAAAAGAAAGACAGGCAAGGAAATGAGGATGAACATCCAGATTAGGGATTATGAGGTTGACTCGGTCATTCTAGACCTTGGATCTGATGTCAACATTCTCGCGAAGAAAACTTGGCAATTGATGGGGAATCCAACACTAGGATGGTCACTAGTGCAGCTGTGGTTAGCAAATCAAGCGAAGGTTCAGTCTATCAGTCGTGTTTCAAATTTGGTTATCGACATTGAACGTATGAAAACACATGCTGAATTTGATGTGATAGAATTTGTAGAAGATGGTGGTTCCTATCCATCGCTATTAGGAAGCGGGTGGGATAATGACAGCATGGCAGTTATCAACTTCAAAAACCAAGTTATGACATTTGAGAACCAAGATGTTAGGGTCATTGATCCTATGGACCCTCAGGAAGGATGACGCTATATTGAACTAGTGAAGGATGAAGTTGGGAGAAGTTGGGATCAGGCATACAACATATCCGAGGACTACATCCATCCCACTGTCGACTACAAACTTGGATGGAATAGTGCAAGTTCTGTGTCCTCATATTTGGATGATGCTTTAGAAAATTGGCATAATTGGTTGCATGAAGTATCATTCTGGAAGTGTGGGTTAATTACGCAGTCTCTCCGACATGTTGCAACTGAGATGGTCAAGCTTCCCATTTATGAAGGACTACCAGGACTCTGTGGGAATTTTCAAGAATTTGAAAAGAAAGTGTTGGAACTACAAAGGACATTGGCTCTTGATGTAGCACTAAAGGATACCCTGGCCAGTTGGTGGGTGACACACAAACGGATGATCCACGACTGGGAGCAGTACCATAGATTGATGATGGTCTGTTTTGGTGATGTAGAGGTTTACCATGCTGGGAGATATGATGGACAAAATGACCCAGTGAGTCATTTGATTGAATGTCATATATTATGGACATCGTGACCCAGAGATGAGTGGGTTAATGATTTTGTTCATACTGTCAAAGAAACGCCACGGTCCTGGTATGTAGTAGCAGAGTTGCGTAGAACCATTACCACTTGGGAGGAGTTGTCAACTCGCTTCATGCAGATGTTTAACTTCCAAGATGTCGATGTTGAGGTATGTAATGCTTTACACATTATCCCTGACATAGTACTAAAATTCACCCCTGTCTCATATCTAGTTGATCCCCATGGAAATTGCTCCGTCCAATCCATGATGATGTGCTACCAGTACTTGTCTGGGGAACTTGAAGATGACGACGAGCTGCGGAATATTAATATCACAGAGTTTGAGGGAAGTCACGATGTCCCATCTCCCAACATACCGACGGACTCGATGAACCAGCCGCTGCGCATTAGAAAAATTGACATTGGGAGAAATCTACATCTGTGTCGATCTATGAAAATTGAATGACGTATGTATGCATGACCCGTTCCTAACCCCTTTCACAGATGAAGTCCTGGAAGGTGTAAGCGGTCAGAAGGTATATTTCTTCACAGATGGTTTTTCGGGCTACCACCATATCTAGATCATGAAGGAGGATCTCCATAAGACTACATTTGTCACCGAGTGGGGTTGTTTCTAGTACACCGTCATGCCATTTGGGATAAAAAAATGCCCCCGCCATATTCTCCTGTGTCATTGTCACAGTCTTTAAGGATTTTATTCAGAAGTTCCTATAGGTCTATATGGATGACTGGACCGTCTACGATTTGGCTAAATACCACTTGGAAAATCTGTAATTAACGCTGGAATGGTGTCGATGGCACCAGATTTCATTGAATTCCAAGAAATGTATTTTCTGTGCACCCTTTGGTATATTAATTGGGCACATCATCTGCAAAGAAGGTCTATTGGTAGATCTGAAAAAGATTGCGCCTATCCTTAGTTTACCACCGCTGACGAATGTAGAAATGTTTTGAGCAACACTAGGCCACACAGGGTACTATCGCAAGTTTATCAGGGCATACGCTGTGATTACTGCTCCTATGGAGAAGCTGCTCAAGAAAGATGTTGCATTTGAATGGAATTAGGAATGTCAAGGAAGCTTTGACACTTTGAAGGCCAAGATGGCCTCTGCACCCATACTGGTTTTTTCTGACCGGAATAAGGAATTCCAAGTGCACGTTGATGACTCTTCTACAGCACTGGCAGTTGTTCTTACGCAACCAAGTGAAGGCGACTTGGATCATCCCATAGCGTATGCCAGTAGGAAGTTATCATTTGCTGAACGGAATTACACCACGACTGAAAGGGAAGGCCTGGCGATGGTATATGCTCTGCAAAATTTCAGGCACTATTTGTTGGGTGGACACTTTAAGATGTTCATTGATCATTCATCTTTGCAATACCTAGTAAATAAGCCTGTGTTGGGGGGGAGAATCTGCAGGTGGCTACTTTTGTTCCAAGAATTTGATTTTGAAATAGTGGTAAAGCCAGGACGGTTGAACAATGGCCCGAATCATCTGTCACGTATTGAGAATGGTGAAGAACCCACTAATATTGACAATGGGCTACCTAATGTGCAATTATTCCGAGTTGAAATCACAGACGATTACTATAGCACTATTTTTCAGTTTTTATCTACTGGCATCGCCCCCGCAGATATGTCGATTAGCTATAAGAAGCAGTTGGTCTTCAAAGCTTCTGATTTTTAACTCATTGCAGGACAACTCTATAAAAGTAGACTGGATGAGATATTGCGATCATGCATCTTACCGCATGAGCATGGTCCCATTCTCGAGGAAGCACACACAAATGTTGTAGGAGGTCACTACAGAGGTCGTGCCACTGCTCGGAAGGTGTTGCGTGCTGGGCTTTAGTGCCCCACATTGCATAACGATGCCACAGACTATGCTAGGAGCTGTGATGTATGTCAATGGGTTGGTAAACCATCGCAGAGAGATGAGATGCCGCTGGTACTGCAGGTGACTTTGCAACAATTTGATAAATCGGTCATCAACTTTGTGGGTCCTATCAATCCACCAGGTACGTGTACTGGCACCCATTATATTATCACTGCAACTAGCTACCTGACTCGGTGGGTGGAGGATGCACCCGTTGTTGATTTTATTGCCGCAACAACAGTGCGGTTCATTTTTCAGAACATTGTGACATGCTTTGGGTGTCCTCGAATCCTAATGAGTGAAAAAGGTAGTCACTTTGTCAATCAAACGATAAAATTGCTAATCGAGGAGCTTCAGGTACAACATAAGTGAAGTACTCCCTACCATATGCAAGAAAATGGCATGATTGAGGCCTTCAACAAAATTTTGGAGACAGTGCTGACCAAGATATGTAACACCAACCACGATGACTGGGATTTGAAAATTCTTGCAGTTTTATGGGCCTATCGTACTACCTACAAATGGCTCATAGGTCACACACTGTTTAAGTTGGTTTATGGGAAAGAGGTAGTCATGCTAATGGAGTACATCATTCCTAGCTTGCACATTGCTGTAGCAACGGGCATGGAAAATGCCGAGGAATTAGAAGCACGGGTTGTGCAACTGATTCAGCTCGACGAGGATCGCTTCATCGCAGGATTCCAGCAACAAGTTTTGAGATATCGATAGAAGGCATGGCATGATCACCATATTAAGCATAAAAAGTTCACGGTAGGATATTTGGTGCTGTTATATGATAGTAATTTTATCAAGCATCTAGGTAAGTTACAAATGCACTGGCTAGGTCCCTATCTTGTTCAGGCTATTACCTCTGGAGGCATTGTGTAGTTGCAGCAATTAGATGGTGTCATGCTACCAAATCTCATTAATGGGAGTCGCTTAAAGCCTTATAGATCAGGGGCGGTGATGCACACCACCTGAAGTGAAAGAATTTTTTTTTTTTTTTTTTTTGAGTTCAGCATAAAGAGGTGATCCTCGAGAGCGAGGATGCGCAAAGAAGATACAGATGTTGGTAGTAATTGGTCAACCATTCGTGACAGTTGTCAAGCTACAGTATGGTCAAATTAGGTAATAAATGCAGGTAGTTAAACCAGTTGGTTGGTGGCGCTTGTTGAAGTGACCCGCATTAATGGGTGATCCGACCATTAGCCGCATAAGATCATCGACAGATTTGGCATCATTAATACCCGATTTGGAAATAATATTGTAGTTAGATTTGGTAATGATGGATTTGGAGTTAGAGGTGATTATAAAACACCATGCAGGAGGCATTGGTTGGCATTATTCAGTTGTGAGAGATGAAGTCGAAGGTGAATTTGGTGTAGAGTATTGAGCTAAGTGTTGAGCATAATTCGTGTTGTCGAGGGTATCTTCTAGTTCTGTGGGGTAAGGGATGCTAAGCGGCCTTGAATCCATTGAAATTTTGAGTGAATACAAGTCCCCTATTCAGCCCATGGCTATGGAAGAAGAAGTTATGATTATTCTAGTGGGGTCGTCATCCATTCCAAAGTGGAAATGACAGGCTCAACGATCCAGTCTGACACCTCCTGAGAAGCAGCAAACTCGCACCTCTGTGTGAATGCGAGGAGAAGGCACTACCTAGATAGGGCCATTGCACTTAGGAGTGGTTGAGTCCATGGCACCCCAAGGTGTCTCGGTGAATGATATTTTGGGACACGTTTCTCCCATGCATCCCGACGCTAAGCCACGACAACTATAAAAAAACTAGAAGTATCTGCCCAAGTTGCCACCACTGCCAGAAGGGATAACTTGCTTCATCGATATCATCCCTGTGTTGATTAGGCTCAAGTTCGATGACCATGACTTGCTTTTTCTTAACGATGTTCATGACGAGCCCTACAAGTCTGTTACAACAACACCTGGTGGTCCCATTCAGCGAATTCTGAAGCCATGGGCCAGTGGCTTAGAGAAATATGGATTTTTGGGGCTCATCAATATGTCCCACTTTATCCATTTGAATGAAGCACATGAATTTGTAAAGAAACTATTGGCATGCTCCATGGAGGGATGCTTTGGCTGACTACATCGATCCCAGTTACTATCGACTTGATTGCTAGCATTACTAGGTTTCCTAAGGTTGGGGAGGACCCAATGCAATATATTCGTAGACAAGATATAGACAAAAGGATTGCGAAGTAGCTAAAGGATCGCTTTAGGTTACAATGGGATGGTCGTTCCTATCACATCGACAGTATCAACTCACAGACGATGTGAATTGGCGCCAGAATTCTGGCTAGCAAAGTTGTTCGTGGTTTGTCACGGTGCTTGTTATCAAAACTTATGGTCCTAGTGACGTGGCTTGAGGACGAGCCAAAAAAATATTTTCGGGGGCCTGTTGGAAACAGGTTGGTGCGAGTGAGTTGCACAACATCACGATAGCTATGCAAGCTCACGCGGCACCGCACAAGGGTCGTTTGGCACGATAAGTAGAGAAGTAACCGCTTTTTGAATATTTATGTATATGTGGGCCTAATTTTGTTGTAATAGGTCAGTAGTGGTTAGAAATTAGTTAATAGTGGAACCTTGAGGTGAATTCATAAGACTATTTATAGATCCATTTTTGTAACAATAAACAGAGATGATTTTGGCATTGCAACTAGCGCACTCCGAGCTAGAGATTGTTCTGTCTTGACTGCACTTTTGTCTGGGTTTCTTTTGATGCACTCTCCAGTTTTGGAGAAGGATTGTGTAATGTAGAAAGTTCACGCAAGATTAATATAAGATGTGTTGAGTATGGTTCAATCTCTATCCGTGTCTGTTATGATGCGGCAGTACCACCTTCTATTATAATGATGCAATGTGACTTATGTAGATCTGTTATGATGCTATGATTCTGCTTCTGATACAATGATGCGACTTAGTTTCTCCTTTCTCTGTTAATGCGATCTGTTAAATATCTATGACTGTTGAATGCGGTATGTTGTTTCATGATTAGTGCTATGATAATATAGGGTTATCACATAAGTCATGGTTCCCCCCAATCGGATCCCCATGTCTTCCTTCCCCACTATCGGAAACTAGGTTCTAACAGCTCTCCCTTGAATGCCTCAAGTGAGACCTTGTTTGCTTCGCAGACGTTGTTGGTCAGGGTAAAACCTGTTCAAGTCAGTGCTTAGGGAGATCACATTGCAGGACATCCACAGAGTTGGAACCCCTATCTATGAGGATTTTTTGGTGGGTTGCGCCAATAGGTTTGAAAGGATGTTTTAAGCTAGTCGTAAGGGGAAACCAATACTGGGTTGTACCCTAAGAATCCATCAAGGAGTGAGAACATTTAGGATCCAGCTACCTTCTGTAAAAGTTGCTCCATCGGAGGAACCAGATAATTGTCCTTCTCAGAAGCTCTCTTCAAATTTATAAAGGCAACGCAAAGCATGAACTTGTCCTGTAAATCATAAAACATTTCTAAGTTGATGAAGGACTTGGGAATGATATTGGAAGGGTTGGATAGGGATTTTTCATGATCAACCTCATCGATGACCATGCCTTGAAAGGTATCTTGGGCTGAAAGAAAATCTAGTATATATTGGTCATCGTCGAACAATTTCCAATTTGTGACATTGTCAGGAATGGAAGGCCTGTACATCAACTCAATTGAAAAGGTTTGTGGAGACAAACCTTCAGGAGGGATTAGCCTAGATGCAGTATTGGCCAATAGATCAGCGTCAAAATTCTGTGATCTAGGGACAGACTTGATATTAAATGCTAGAAAAGAGTTAGTAAGGTCTCTGATCAATCTTTGATAATTGACTAAATGAGGAGACAAGCAGTGTATTTGGTTTCTTACCTGATTTACTTTAATATCGGAGTCTCCTATGCATTTAATCTCCTTTTCACCCATTTCAATGTATTTTCTGAGACCTTGGACTAGTGCCTCATACTCAGCTACATTGTTGGTGCATTCAAACTCCAGTCTGCATGCGATCATGGTCTTGGTCCTATTTGGATCTATGAGGACAAATCCTGCACCTGTTCCATCTTTGGACCTAGATCCATCAAAGAATAAAGTCCAAACAAAAGTTTCTATTCTAAAATTACTATTTATGATTATAAACATTATGTACAATATTACTAGAGAATGGTATAGAATTCAAATGAGTAATTTGGGACTCTTTCTGCACATTCTCTGCTCGTGAAATATCAGCAGGAAAATATCCAAAGAATGTATTGAATGGAAAATGTTCAATTTGAGCACTAAAATAAGAGACAAATTCATTAGAGTCATTGATATCGGTCACCATTTGTTTTTGATAAATGGCTACCTATTAACTTTGAGGTTTGTGGGTAACTACAAGTGAGACCATCGGTAGCAAAGTAACCTTTCAGTTTTTCCATACAATATTTTCTTAAGCACATACCGTAAGTATCTGGGATGTCTGTGATCATGATGTCAATGGTCTGATGAATTATGGGGTCCACAGACAATCTAAGAAGAGCATTTTTTAGCCTTCCTACAACTTTAACCTTGGACCTGTCCAGCTGGACAATTTGGATAGGGAAAGTTTCCCAGGTAGCATTTAATTTTTTGCATACAAAGAGAGGCATCAAATTAGATTAGGCGCCTGAGTCTATCATGCAGTTGTGTACATTCTTATTGAAGATCTCAAAAGTAATTAATGAAGGAGGGATTACCTTGCTCCAGGTGTTGGTTACGACTAGGCAGACCCAGGTTTACTTGTTATGTACCAACAATACCCCTAGCTCACTGGTCGTTTCAGCAGCAGACCGCAGAACGGCCTGAAGTCTCACTCGAAGTGATCTTATGGGTTGGCTAAGGACTCAAGTGTCCTCAACCAGGTTCTGTAGAATCCTGGTGGTTCTTATCTCTTCTTAGCCCACGGGATCTCTCTGTGAGGCGATGTTCTCTCTTACTCACTGACTTTGATAGGAGCGGGACTCTATTGCATTGCATCCTCACAGACGATGCACAACCTTCCCCTCCACTTGCCTTCTCTCCTGTGATATCTCACACCGCAACTTCCCCGACGGTGCGAGATCACCTGTCTGTCCTTGCGATATCTCATATAGTAGGGCTTAATACGACTCTCGAGGTCTAAGGGCTTTCTCCCTTAGGTACACTAGTTGAGTTAAACGGCCTCACTTAGACTTCTACAGTCTAATATGCTTAACATCGACTATGCGCAATCTTGCTGAACTTGTATACATAAATCACTCAACACTGTAACTATTACTATCCTAAATCAAGCACTGGTAAACTCATACATAGAACACTTAACGGATTCAATGCGCAGTTCAACCTTCTAAGCTGTTGTAAACCGAAAGATAGCATACATACATTAACTGTAAGCAAAGTTCATGTAATGAATGACATATAGCAATAAGTAGACACAATCACATGAATCAATCACACAACACACTGATTTTACGTGGTTCACTTCCAGGGTAGAAGCTACGTCCACGGGAACTGGTTTATATATTATAACTTGGGAGAATAAACACAGTTCCGTTGCAACCTCATATGTAGCTGAGATCTTATGGGTAACTCTGCGCACACCACCGGGAGCCCTTCTCTCTTAGATCTCTTCTCTTCTTATATTGCTTCTCTTACAATATACTCTTCCTCTCTCTCTCTCTCTCTCTCTCTCTCTCTCTCTCTCAATCCCTGCGGATTGTTACATACATGCTCTAGGAGTCAGCTACTGGTTACAGTAAGATACTACAGACTGAATAATAGAACCAGAGCTCGACTCTTCTATAATACAAAATGACTATGAGCTAACAGACTATCTGACTCTCTGAATTAGTGAATTATCTGAATAGCTTGATGTCTATGAGCTGCAGATAGACTAACTAGCTAACCTTTCACTATACAAAATACATGCTTTTATAGGCGGCCTGAAGGTCTCTCCATTACAACACTGTGGGCCTGTCCCAACAGTAACCCAAAAACCCTAACTGTGACATTCGGTCTATCTGTACTCGAACTGTCGCTTTTCATCACACCACAGCTCTATGAAGTCTTCCACGCTTCCCGGTGCTGATCGTGGGTATAGGAACCGCTTCCTCGATTGCTTCTCTTCTGTACTTCATCTTCAATACCTCGGCCCATTGCTCCTTTTCTATTTATGAGGGTAGTTGAGCCCTCCTGTCTACACCACTGCCTTAAGTGCAGTGGTTGAGCTCTCTCCTCTCGGCCACTTCCTTAAGTGCAGTGGTTGAGCTCTCTCTTCTCGGCCGCTCAGGTACTGTTTCCTTTGACTTTCTTGTCCCGATATAGCAGCGTTTCCTGTAGCTGTGGGATCCTACTCCAACAATCCCATAACACTTACTTGTGGCTCGCCCCTGAGCCACTAACAGCTGGTTTCTCTTGCTGTAGTTTCTCCTTGGCTTCCTGCGAAGTCCTTGTAAATCTCTGTCGAAGTCCTGTGACTTCTTTCTCCATAGCTTCGACACTCTCTTGTACCATTTCAAGCATAGCTTGACTAATACTGGAGTCTTCTGTATACTTAGTCCGTATGTCTCTCGTATTTTTCCTTCCCTCATTGTCATGCTCTCACTCTCGTTGCTTGCGAGACCTGATATACTCCAAAGTTGTATATAGGTCGTTTCATGGGTGAGTAGCTCTTTGAAGGATCTTAAGCTTTTGAGAAGCCTTCCATAGATATCCCTTCCTATTTATCTGCGTTAGAACTTTTATCACAAAGGAAATATAAATCTGTATCTTCCAGCCTTCTCAAACATTTCATTAAGTCTGGATCCTTCCATACGAAAATTATACAGGCTATGAATTCCATTTCGAGAACAAGCCTTTGTCTGCATGCTGGATTTCTGCTTCATTCCTTTCCTAGTTCCTTTTGTTTTTCTGGGTCTCGAATGCCTGTTTCTTGGTCCTTTTTTCTTTCCATGAGATCTTCTGGGAAACTCCACGCGCTCAGCCATCCAAGTTGTCCTTCTCTTTCTTTTTCTCACTTTTACTTTCCTCCTTTTCCTTTTTCTCTGTTCTAAACTGGACTCTTCTACTATCTAAGCTTGAATCCTCATCCTTGGCGGCTGTCTGACCTGTGATGTTCCTATTTTCACACCCTTGGGTGGCGTCTTCATAGCAAACATGAGGCCACCACTCTGGAATCATTTCACAATGTATTCTAAAGGTTCCGTCTCGGATAGAAACCACTCGGTGTAGTACTCTAGACTGGCAATGGCTGGGAAATTGGGGAACACTAGCACTCTGTAACTGGAGTATCTCTGCACAGGGAAATCTCTTCAAATTTCTCTGTAACTCTCGAAAATAGCAAAAGTAACCCTTCTGTATGAATGATCTCTGTATTTATAACAAAGGCGATAATCTATGAAGCAACGGTCATTTAGACTCGACCCGTCGGCAGTATTAATTGCATGGACAAGACAATAACCATCATTTAGATCCTCATTAATTGCTGAAATCCGATAAAATTTCCCTCGAAACTTGTGTGCAGGCGCCGGTCTTGTCGAATATTTTACCAAATCTGGAAAAATCATTATACTGTTGCCAAATCTAGGGCAACGGATACCTGTCGTATCCGGATTAACTGCTTGTCAGAAGGTGAAGTGACTAGCCTTCTATCCCTTTTCAAAAGTGTCTACATGGCATGGGGAAACATCACCTTGCTACGATGCCTCACCGCATCATCGGAACAAAATGCTGGCGTGAACCTCCTCAACGTTCAAAACTCTGCAAGCGTCCTGTGACTTGCACAACATAAACTTATACTTAGATTTTTTTTTTTTTTTTTTTTTACCTGCCGGTGTAGACTCATTACCGATGCGATGCCTTCTTTCAACTACACTGGGAATCTGCACTCCTGCGAGCTGAGACTTCATAAAGTCTGTTCTGCCAGTTCTCTAGACCAACTTCCAAGTCTGATGTGTATGAGCTGTCGCATCGCCAACTAATGTTTCCTTCTGCGGTCGGATTGATGTAATCACTCTGATTAGCTGTCATCTGATAGAGGCTCTCCATTTTACGCACCTCATCCTCTGCTCGGATAGGTTCAATATATCTAGGACCCTGAAAAGGATCCAACAGTGCGATGACCCAAATCTGATTGTCCTCGAAGGTCATCTGTCTTTTCTTTAAATCGATAAAAACCATGTTATCGATTTCCCAATCAATACCTAGTAGCACTGGATATGGTCTACTATCGCCAATGATTTCTATAAATTCAAAGTCCGCAAAGCTGCGAACTCCATCAATGTCAACTGGCACTTGCGGTAATCGACCTAGTGGCGATACCCGCTGCTGATTGGCTAGTCTCAGATGGATAGGTGATCTGGCTAACTTAGGGCTACCCATCTATTCCCATGTCTTCTTAGTCAGAATGTTTACCTCTGATCCTAAATCTAGGATTACCTCATCCATTTCAAATTCTCCAACTTGTGCTATGAGCCTCATCTCTCTTCCTGTTCTTGTATGTCCCATAATATTATGAACAACACACTACACACTGTTCACGGAAGAAGACGGCTGACACTGATCTATGATGCGCTGAAGCTCTCCGATAGCTTTCTCATTTTTCATGAGTTTTAAGCAAATCCGCAGGAAGGTTTGTACACTTCCTATCGACTCATCCTCGTCGCACCTTCTCGATGTGGTAGCCTGCGATATCTGTACAGGGCTAACACCACATGGTGTTTGCTGCGGTACACCCCTAGATGGCAGTACCTGCGATCCTGATGGTGTAGGGTCATTAAATAAAGTTTTAGCTTCCTGAAATGTTTCTTTATTCTTCTGCAGGTCAAGTGGTGTTGATTTATTAGTAGCTTTGCGCACCCACTCTGGACCTGTATTATTCTCGTCATCCTGCGATGTTCTACTAGTAGAAGCACCGTTGCGAGTCACAATGTTGACTCTTGGTTCTGGTTTTTTCTGCTCAGTAGCAATAAGCTGAATGTTCTGGTTTACTGCTAGCTTAGGGTCCCTAATATTGGCTAACAAGATCGGACACTCTTCTATAGGATGGTCGTAGGACTTGCAATAGTTACATGTCGTAGTAGGGTTCTAGGAATCCCTAGCATAATGTCCTACAACTCCATAGTTGTAACAAGTAATTGGTCCATGGCCATGGCCAAATCCTTCACCACAGCCAAAGCCTCCTCCATGGCCAATATAAGTCGGTTCATGATGTGGTCCTGCTGCTGGACCCGGTGTCTCTGATTGGACTCTGTACAAGTCATGTTTTCTCTCGACCATGAGATCGTAAGCTTGACAATTATGTTCATCGTGTCCTACTGACTTACATAAGTTACAGTATAAGTTCTTAGGGGTCTGTACATACTTCTAAAGTAAAGGGCATTCTTGTGGTCTATGTCCTCTGGTTCTGCAGAGTTCACACCATGGCCCTTGGGTCTGTGCTAAGGGGTTATGAGCCCCACTTGCTAGATATTCAACAAATACTAGATAGTTATCTTTCGTATGGCCCTATCCTTTACACTTTGTGCACCATAGTTCTTGTGCAATCTCTTTGCCTTTCTTAATATCATGCATCTGTAAGGTGAGATTAGCTAAATGGTTTTTCAAGCTTGTTATTCTTGTACTAGTCTCAGCTAGAGGGGAAGCCTCTAGTTTCATTGCCATCTCCAACGCGTCATCCTGTGTCTAGAGTTTCTGCTGCATCAGTGGCAGTCTGATATGGGGGAGCAGTGCTGCAATAAACCATTCCTTATGCTGCTCCGGTGCAAACTCAAATCTGACTTGGTCTATAAGAGCTTTGAATTTCTGATCAATGTCCCATACTAACTCTAAAGGTATTTGTTTAATGTCTTTGAGCTCTGTAATACATTGTGACTCAGACTTAGGTTTCTTAAATTCTTTGATCATGGCGGTCCTAACCTATACGAGCATTCTGGGCAGCACTGAGGTATACTTCATATACCATGTTAAGGCTCGTTCCCTAAGTGTGGTAACCAACTGTACAAGTTTAATATTATCATCTTGGATCCCTTTAATGGTCCACATGGCTTCACATAGAAACCAATGTTGTTCCGGGTCTTCTGCCCCTGTACCCTTAAAGGCAGGTAGCTTCATGTCATCCCCCATTCTATTTCTACGTGGTGGATGCTGATTTGTTGTGTGACTACCACTTGGTAGTGTAGATGTAGGTGATGTAGCGGTAGTATGTACTATATGTGAGCTACTAGATGGAGTTCCTACGGGATTATTCTGAGCCCCGGTTGATTTTTGTGGGGTATAAGGGTGGTAAGGGATACCCCCTTCTGTTCTTTCTCTAGTATGGTTTGAACTATTTTCAAATATAGAAGATCTGAAATCTACTTTATATTTCTTACCACTATGTGTACATCCAATGTCATCAAAATCACTCTCAAACTCTTGTGACATTACACTTTCTTAGCTTATTCATCTGAGAATATATCCATTACTCCTTTTTCATGTAATAGCATCTTAATGGACAAATTTAAAGAGTTCAGGTACTTACCATGATATCCTTTGAAGAAGTACTGCTCGGCTTCGCTGAAGCTTTTTCTTTGATCAACTGCAAACTCTGTGATGAAGCCTTCTAGCACACTCGCAAGCCAGAAGTCTACTGCTCGTGAGGTGGGATTATCGATGCTCCTGACAGTCTGAATCAGCTCTGGTGTCTAGACAATGTGCCTTTTTTGCTTGAATATATGCTTATCAATCAACTTTGATAACCAGTCGTACAACTCATTTCCAAAGGTCGCAAAAAATATCTGATGTAGATCTGTGAAGATATGTTTTTGTAACCAGTCCTCTGTACTCAATGTAGGACTCTTTTTTTCTGTCGCAGCAAATTCTCTTTCTATAGACCCAACCCACTGGTTGAGTTCTTCTTTAGTAGGATTCCAACAGAACATTATCTCTTTAGTTTGTTCAAAACCTGCAACAGAACCATTTGTTGGTTACGAATGGGCAGACCTGGGTTTACTTGTTATGTACCAACAATACCCCTAGCTCACTGGCCCCTTCGACAACAGACCGCTCAACGGCCTGAAGTCTCACCCGAAGTGATCTTATGGGTTGGCTAAGGACTCAAGTGTCCTCAACCAGGTTCTGTAGCATCCCGATGGTTCTTATCTCTTCTTAGCCCATGGGATCTCTCTGCGAGGCGATGTTCTCTCTTACTCTCTGACTCTGATAGGAGCAGGACTCTATCGCATTGCAGCCTCGCGGACAATGCGCAACCTTCCCCTCTACTTGCCTTCTCTCCTGCGATATCTCACACCGCAACTTCCCCGACGGTGTGAGATCGCTTGTCCGTCCTTGCGATATCTCCTATAGTAGGGCTTAATATGACTCTCAAGGTCTAAGGGCTTTCTCCCTTAGGTACACTAGCTGAGTTAAACGGCCTCACTTAGAATTCTACGGTATAATATGCTTAACATCGACTATGCGCAATCTTGCTGAACTTGTATACATAAATCACTCAACACTGTAACTGTTACTATCCTGAATCAAGCACTGGTAAACTCATACACAGAACACTTAATGGATTCAATGCGTAGTTCAATCTTCTAAGATATTGTAAACCGAAAGATAGCATACATACATTAACTGTAAGCAAAGTTCATGTAATGAATGACAGATAGCAATAAGTAGACACAATCACATGAATCAATCACACAACACACTGATTTTACGTGGTTCACTTCCAGGGTAGAAGCTACATCCACGGGAACTGGTTTATATATTATAACTCGGGAGAGTAAACACAGTTCCGCTGCTACCTCATAACGTATCTAATTCCAAGAGCTCTTTGTTCATTTACAGGGGTAGTAGGGATGGCGTCTGAAACTTGTATAGTTCGCTTCCCTGACATAGATTCCTGAGTTAGAATACGAGTGGAAATTGGGTCTCTTCCTGGAGGAGGTTGTTCAGTATTTTGTTTAGGCATCGTTTGATTCAAGCCCTCCTTCTAGCACCATTTGTTGAATCCTTGTTGTGTGTATGTGGCTGAAAAGGGGACAAGGGTCACAACAGAGGGATAAAACCCAAAATGAAAGGCTTCGAAAGGTCCTACGCAAGGACAGTCCTATCCCCATCCTATTTGGTATAGTAATCTCCCATGGATATTACTGGCCTCCGCTGGAACTTATGGGTTTGGTCATTGAGGGATCTATTTCCCAATAAATTAAAACTCGATGGATAAGAAAGTAAATGGGAAATCCAATCTAACTATGAAAGAAAGGTGAAATAAATCTATATTAATCTAAGAAAATTTATTGGTTTGACTACAAGTTAAGTCAAGATGTAAGACAGATAAGCATATAATCAGATCAACATACACGCAAACCATATCATTTACTCATCAATTCAACTTACTATCACCCAATAAAAATGGACTAACAATAATTCAAATATTAGCACATTCAATGTTAACCTGTAAATAAAATGTTAATTGAAAAATCAACATATATGTCAAACTTACTATAAGATCATTTACAGAAATAGATAAAGATTTCAATAGAATAAACTCTCTCAAAACTTTTTCAATGCATAAATCATTAGCAAAGATAAATCAAGGCTATAAACATATGCACTTATTGATTGCAAAATATAGACAGTAACAATGATTCATTTGGAACAAGAAAAATCATTATTTGTCAAGGAAACTTAATCAATTAAAAGAACAGAGATATGAAATAATGTTATCACTGTATTAAATAAAGCTTGTAAAAAATTACAAAACCTCAGAAGACACAGTATCTCCAATCTCTGGTCTATATTTTTTCCCTCTCTCCAAAGAAACTCCCTCACACGTATGAAGTCTACCCTTTAAATAATTATTACAAATATTAGATCTCCATCAAATTGGGATCAAATAAATCTAAATAAACTAATATCCTAGGAAATCTCACCATCTGTTCCAAATCCCTAACAATTCCTCAATGTTGGGATAGTTATCTGATTTGAACCCAGGTTGGACGTCACATTTATAGTTCTCCATTTCAATTTTATCAAACTTGTTCCAGATGCAGAAGTAAACGTGGATCTTTCCCTCAAGAGCAAGAAGTTGTCAAGTTAACTGATCCACATCTTCAATGCTAACATGATCAAGTGCCTAAATATTCTTCTTGGCTTCATCCTGTCGTCGTTCAACCTACTCAATCATCAATCTTGGTGGAAAAGCATTCTCAATGAGATATACTATGGGAAATCCCAAGGTTTCCATTATGTTATCAACAACATATCATCTTCCTCCTAATATAGCCTGTGCCTTTTTTATAGTATCCTTAATCATCCCATTCAGGTTGAACCAAGCCTGCAGTATAGTTCTAATCTTTTTTAATTGAAAACTTCTAAGGATGATGATGTTTTCTGGTTTATCCTTCATATATCTTTTCCAATCTAGAATGTTATCATAAAACTTAGAAGCTTGCTCTCTCTTTTCTACTTGATCTTCAAGGATAATAGACATATTACCAAAATTAGTATGAGTTTCAAAAATATCATCCAGAGTTTGGAAAAGCTCATTTATCAGTTCATAATGTTCTTGATTAGTCCTGATGGATAATTCCTTAAACTCATGTTGTGTAAACCTAGAAAATACAGAAGAAGTTGCAGCTGCAGTTGCATCTTCACATTCCTTTTCAAGTAGAGATATCCTCTGTGAGAATATAGCACTTGCAGTATTCTCATTTTGCAAATCAGTCTGAAGGGCACTATTTTTTTCCTATAATTCATTGTACTTGTCTTGAGATTCCTTCATAAGATCGGCAACATGAGCCTCATGTTCCCTTCTAGTATGTTCTAGATATTCCTTCAGCTTTCTTATTTATTACTTTCTCCTTTCAAATTCTCTATTCAACGTGTTAATAGCATGGAGGTTGGCACATGTGAATGCACTCAAGGCAGCAGTTGTATTTGCTGAATCTACCTGTCGGTCACTGGGCTGCTAAGTCCAGGATATTTGATCAGCAACAAATACATCCATACCACTTCGATCTCTACTTCTATTTTTTCCCTTCTTAATCACTACTTTATTAGACTTGTTATAAAAATAATTTCCAAGGGAAATGATAATGTCTTCATCAAACTAAGCTCTTGGATTAGTGGATGCAGAATTCCCTACCACTATAGATGCCAAAGAGGATGCCTGAGTGATGATAGGAGAAGGGATGGGCATGGTAATGTGAGTGGTGGAAGGAAAAATGTTCTCAACAGTGTCCACCTCAGAGGTTGAAGAGAAGAGTGAGATTGAAGTTCCAGAACATGAGTAGTGGATGCTGACAGATGGGAGTGGTGAGGAAGGAATTAGGACCTTTTTAGTACTGGATGATGATGACAGAGTGACTGAAGGTAGGTGCAGGGGAATATTAAAATTTAGTGCTTCTTTGATGGCAGTTTGCAACAAGTGGGTTTGCATAGTGGAAAATGTGATAGATACAGATGTAGAGGTTAAGACCTCAGACAGCTGAGACAATGCAAGTGATGGGGCTCCTCTAACAGGTAAAGTAGACAAATTTTGAGTTGATGAAAGGAGTAAGGCTAAAGACGAGGAGCTAGAAATAGAAGTATATGGTAAAATTGTTGGGATAGGGATACAATATTTCTTACCATCACCATTGAGAAAATCTGTGAACAATTGATCTACATCTTTAGTGACAGGTGTAGAGGATATTACTTCTTCTTCTAAGTATGAATCATCCAAATTTATAGTAGGAGTTGGAGAAGAAGAAACCTTCATTTTTAGTCTTTTAAATGGAATTTGATCAGCCATCTCTTGATCATCAGTTAGTTGAGTGACTGTAGTAGTCACCTGAATATCAGCAACAGTCTGACCAGCTACAAATTCCTGAGTGTCCAGCATAGAGGAAAACATTGCTAGCTTCTGTTTTGATTGTTTTGAAGTATGCATCAAGGATTTCACCTGCTGGGAAATGTTGATGCATATGTAACTTCGGAATGTATTCACTTGTATTTCTTATGTATTGTAACCCGATTTTTATTCTAGGATGTATTTGTAATGTACTTGAGTCATGTCATGCCCCAATGTTCCGATCGGGAAGATCTATAATGTAAACAAGTCATGTCAAGTCATTGTGGGTAACCCTCCTATTGTCTAAGGGTTAAAGTCCTTGTAGTTTTAGGGAACTAGGGTTATTAGACTCTCCTAGAAAGGTCGACCCTACTAGGGTTTTAGTCATGTCAAGATTAGTATAAATGGAGAGATAGCCTCTCTGTTTAGTACACAATTCATACACAATCAAGTGTAGCACATAGTTGAGGAAGGTGAAGACATTGGGGCTAGATATAAATAAAGTTACTGTTGTCGGGAGATCATATTACTGTTTTGGGGTTTTACTTTTGGTGTTGATTCTATATCTGAGGAAGTTGTGGGGTTTTCTCCATTTATGGTTTCCCCGAGGAAAAAAACTATGTTCATTGTCTCTTGTGTTTGATTGTTGTGCTTGTTGTTCTCTCAGTTAAAGATCCTAATGTTATACTAGCTTAATGTTAAAAATATAACATGGTATCAGAGCTAACCTAAGAAGAAGACACTGTGCAGTTGCGGGAACTAGGGATTCTTTCTTTGTGGATCTCTCTCCACATTTTTTCAACAAAAGAAGGTTGGAATAACTCTCCTCCTTAGGGAACATCTTTCTGTCGAAGCAGAATCCAATTCTGAGGTTTTTCAGTTTTGGACTCGACACTGCTGCCGAAAATTAGGGCTTTTCACAGAAGAAGATTTTTTTAGTGAGCCCAGGCCTGAATTGATCTCCTCCCTAAAATCAAAGTTAGGGATCAATTTCAAATCAATTGGTTGGACATAACTCCAAAAAAGAAAAACCCTAATCTGCTTCTGAACCAGTGCTGCAGAATTTTGGCTACAAATCCAGATCTGACATTTTGAACTGGTAAGATCTAAACCTTTTGTATTTCCATTTGAGGTTCTCAGTTAAGATGTCTCATCATACCAAGATTCATGAAAATCTTGAGGGAGATGATAACTTCTGAGCCTGGAAGTATAGGATCTCCCTGGTCCTAGAAGAGAATGAGTTGGACTCCTACATCTCAGGGGGTTCCAGTTCGAGAGGGAGATGAGGCTAAGGCCTTACACAAGAAGAAGATGGTTATGGAAAAGAGAATCATTATTGATTCTATCAAGGATCATCTCATACCACAAGTGTCCTCCCTAAAGACACCTAAAGCTATGTTTTATGCCCTAACCAAATTGTTTGAAGGGAAGAACATAAACCGGAAGATGACTCTGAGAAACCAGCTGAATAATGTGAAGATTCAAAATGCAGAAACCATCCAGTATTACTTCACAAGAGTTTCTCAAATAAAAGAACAATTGGAAGCAATAGATGAAGAAGTGGAAAATGCTGAGATTGTAATGACCACCTTGAATGGTCTCCCTAGATCATGGGACTCCTTTATTCAAGGGATATGTGCCAGAAAGAAGTTAGTCAAGTTCAGAAAACTATGGGAAGAATGCTCTCAAGCAGAAGCTAGGATAGCAGCCAGAGAAGAGAATATGGGAAGTGAAGATCAAGCTCTCACAGTACATTCCAAGAAAACCAAAAGAAGTTCTCATCAATCCATAGGTAAGCATTTTTCTAAAACTAACTCTAGAAAATATTTCTCTAGAGGCAGATGTTATACTTGTGATGAAGTAGGACACTTTGCAAAAGATTGTCCTAAAAGACAAAATAAGAAAAAGGGCAACAAGAAAAGACATCATGCTCATGCTATAGAGGATGATGAACCATCCAAGAAGAAAACTAGATATGAAAGTGAAGACTCTTCAAGTGATGAAAAATATGTCTTGATTTCTACTCTCACGGGAAATATCACACATGGAAGCAATGATTGGCTTATGGACAGTGGGGATTCCAAGCATATGACAAGATTCAAAGAATCCTTTGTGAAACTTTCAGAACATGAATCACCTCACAAGGTGAAGCTTAGAGATGACTACCAATATCCAATAAAAGGTAGTGGGGATCTTCTTATAAACTAGACTCTAGAAATTCTATGAGGATGCAAGATGTATTGTTTGTACCATGACTCAAGAAGAACCTTCTCTCCATATCTGCATTAGATTCAAAAGGCATGAGGGTTGCATTCATAGATGGCTAAGTCATCATGTGGCCAAAGGGAAAGACTATTAATGATGCAGTAGTGATTGGGGAACAAGAAGGAGGTCTATAAAAATTGAAGGGCCATCCAAAACAAGCCTTGGTCCATGACATAGTAGAGCCAAATGAACTTTGGCATAGAAGGATTGTACATGTGCATTACAGAGCACTACCAATTGCAAGCAAAGCTGTTGAAGGTCTTCTAGAAATTCAAGCAAAACATGATGGGGTCTGCAACAGATGTGCGAAAGGAAAGAATACAAAGAAGACATTTCCAAGTAGCAAAAGCACTGCAACAGGAATCTTGGAAATCATCCACTACGATGTATGCGGTCCTATGTCACCAAGCTCACTAAGAGGGTATGTATACTATGTTTCTTTTATTGGTGACTTTTCTAGGAAGACATGGATTTAATTCATGAAGAACTGTAGATGAAGTATTCATCAAGTTCAAGGAATTCAAATCCTTGATCGAGAATCACACAGACAAGAAGATCAAGACCTTTCGATCAGATAATGGTGGAGAATTCACATCTAATGAATTGAAAGAGCTATGCAAAGACTCAGGGGTTAAGAGGGAGTTTTCCACTCCATATAATCCACAACATAATGGAATTGCAGAAAGGAAGAATAGAACTATCATGGAAGCTACAAGAGAAATGATTCATGATCAAGATCTTCCTATGCATCTTTGGGTGGAAGCTGCCAGAACAGCGGTATATGTATAGAACCGTACTCCACATAGAGTACTCGAGAATAAGACTCCTGAAGAAGTCTTCTCCGGTAAGAAACCAAAAGTTATCCATCTCAAAATATTCGGTTGTCCTGTGTACATACGCATTCGAAAAGAAAAGAGAACAAAATTAGATCCTTCAGGAAATAAGGGTATATTTGTGGGATACTCTGAAAGCTTGAAGGCTTACAGAAGATTGACATCAGCAGGGATGTGACATTTGATGAAGACATATCTTACAACAAATCCAGAAAGAAACCTACTGAAGAATATGAAGAAGCAGAAGCACCCAGAATTCATGATACAACCATGAATGAAGAAACTCAAGAAGAAGATCGAGAGTTTGAAGAACCACAAAGACCTATAGATCCACCTCCAGAGAAGAATCCTCATAAGAGGAAACCTGCTTGGGTATGAGAAATTATCCAAGGTGTGGAAATATACGGTGCTCCAGAAGAGAATCACAGAGAAAGAAAAAGGACCAGATCCTACTCCGGGTATGTAGCATTACTATGTGATTTCATTGATAAAGAACCTTCCAGTTATGAAGAAGCGGCAGAACGGAAAGAATGGAAGGATTCTATGATCGAAGAATATCAATCGATCATGAATAATGATGTTTGGGATGTTGTCCCAAGACCAGAAGGGAAGTCAGTTGTAAATTCCAAATGGATCTACAAGATCAAGCATGTTGCAGATGGTAGCATAGAGAAATATAAAGCAAGATTTGTTGCTCGGGGTTTGTCACAAAAAGAAGGAATAGATTAAGAAGAAACCTTTGCACCTGTAGCAAGATACACTTCCATCAGATTAGTACTTTCCCTGGTTGCAGTGATGAAATGGAAGATACACCAAATGGATGTCAAGACTGCTTTCTTGAATGGTGTAGTGGAAGAGGAAGTGTATATAGAACAGCCACTTGGTTTTCAGACACATGACAAAGAGTCTCATGTATGCAGATTGAAGAAATCCCTATATGGTTTGAAGCAGGAACCCGGGACTTGGTACGATAGAATTGATAGCTTTCTATCTAGTTTGGGCTTTACCAAGAGTAAAGAAGATTCCAACCTTTACTACAAGTTTGAAGATGGAAATCCAGTGATGCTCCTACTATTTGTAGATGATCTGTTTGTGACAGTTATGGATGGTTTGATTGTTGATACGAAGAGAAATCTTGCTGCCGAGTTCGAAATAAAGGACTTGGGTATGATGCTTTATTTTCTAGGTATGGAGGTGTGGCAGAGTGCAGATGGAATCTCCCTTAGACAAGGGACGTATGCAGTAGAGATCCTAAAAAGGTTTGGGATGATGGACTGCAAGGGTATAGCCACACCTATGGCATCGAAACTGAAGCTATTGAGCGATGCTTCATCAAAGTCGGTTGATACTACGATGTATTGTTAGATGATTGGGTCCTTGATGTACCTGATGAACACTAGACCAAATATTTGCTTTGCTGTGGAAACCTTAAGCCAGTTCTTGACTGATCCGAGACATGTTCATTTGATTTCTGCAAAGCATATTCTGAGATACCTAAAAGGTACGATTGATTATGGGCTCAAGTACGATACGAATCAGAGGATTGACCTGGAGGGTTATGTTGATTCAGATTGGGTAGGAAATGCCATCGATAGGAAGAGAACTTCAGGATGTTGCTTCAATATGGGATCAGGTGTGATCTCTTGGTTTAGCAGGAAGCAATCTTGTGTGGCACTGAGTACAGCTGAAGCAAAGTATGTCGTAGCTTGTTCAGCTAGTTGTGAGGTAGTATGGCTTAGGAATATACTGTCTAATTTATTTGATCCCTAGCTAAATGCTACTTGTACACACTATGACAACCAGAGTTGTGTGAAGTAGTAGTGAAGCTCCAATATATTGCGACGAACAATTAGATAGATGATGTGTTGATGAAGCCAATGGCCAGAGTGAATTTTGAGTACTTCAGGGAGAAGCTTAGTGTTCTCCATATCGAGGTCCCTTCCAAGGGGAAGTGATGAGTCTAGAAACCATTCTGACGAGTAGGTCAGATGTAATGGCTGAGCCATTCTGTCATGGCTATAGGATTGGTTCCTTCCATGTTAGATATGAGTGCTGAGCCATTATGATATGACTATAGGAATTGTTCCTACATGATCAGATATAAGGGCTATTGCCATTTTTGGAATGGAGCTACCTGGTGAGTTACCAGGAATACTTGGTCTTGGACCAAGGGTCTTTCTGAGACGATTGTAAGATGTAGTTTTACATGACTAGATGTGATTGCATGGCCATTCTGATGTGATTGAGGGATGTGTTCCCACTTGATCAGATATAAGGGCTATTTCCTTTCTGGCGAGTAGCTCAGATGTGAGTTCCGACCATTTTGATGTAGGATTGGTTCCTACACAGATGTAAGGGCTACCACCTTTCTGATGAGGAGGTCAGATGTGAGTGTCATCCATTCTAATGTAGGATAAGATCCTACATAGATGTAAGGGATACCACCTTTCTGATGAGTAGGTCAGATGTGAGTGTCGGCCATTCTAATGTGACTGTAGGATGAGGTCCAACATGATTAAATGTAAGGGCTTCCACCTTTCCGATGAGGAGGTCAAATGTGAGTGCTAGCCATTCTGACGAGTAGGTCAGATGTAAGGGCTACTACCATTCTATGAATGGAGGCACCTGGTCAGTTACCAGGAACCCTTAGTATAGGACTGAGCACCTTTCTGACGAGTCAAGGTCAGATGTAAGTGTTGTGCCTTTCTGACGAGTCAAGGTCAGATGTGAGTGCTAACCATTCTGACGAGTAGGTCAGATGTAAGGGAAACCAAAGACCTACGAGGAGGTAAGCCTACACCCAGCATGAAAAAGGGCTGGCTCTATAGAACTTCCTGTGACGAGAAGAATCATGAGATAGCACATATGATGATGACCGAGTGATGATCTAGATCGAGCTATGATCCAGATCCAGTTATGATGTCTCTGAGGTGATCTAGATCGAGTGATGATTCAGATCTAGCAGTGATGATCCAGATCGAGCTATGATCCAGATCCAGTGATGATGACAAAGTGGTGATCCAGATTAAGTGATGATCCAGATCCAGATCGAGTGATGATCCAGATCGAGTGATGGTGATCCATATCGAGTGATGATCCAGATTGAGTGATGATCCAGATCGAGTGATGGCGATCCAGATCCAATGATGATGATCCAGTGATGATCCAGATTGAGTATGATCTAGTGATGATGATCTAGATCGAGTGATGATCCAAATCTAGATGAAAATGACTTGAATATGAAGATGATGAGAACTTGATGATGACCCAGATGATACAGAGAAGAAGACTTGGGCTGGAAATTGTGTCGAGAGAATACCTTCCTAGTTAAGAGCGAGTGTTGATGTATATGTAACTTCAGAATGTATTCACTTGTATTTCTTATGTATTGTAACCTGATGTTTATTCCAGGATGTATTTGTAATGTACTTGACTCATGTCATGCCCTGATGTTTCGATCAGGAAGATCTATAATGTAAACAAGTCATGTCAAGTCATTGTGGGTAACCCTCCTATTGTCTAAGGGTTAAAGTCCCCACAGTTCTGGGGCACTAGGGTTATTAGACTCTCCTAGAGAGGTCGGCCCTAGTAGGGTTTTAGTCATGTCAAGATTAGTATAAATACAGAGATAGCGTCTCTATTTAGTACACAACTCATACACACTCAAGTGTAGTGCATAGTTGAGGAAGGAGAAGACACTGGGGTTGATAGAAAGAAGTTTACTCTTGTCGGGAGATCATCTTACTGTTTTGGGGTTTTACTTTTGGTGTTGATTCTATCTCTGAGGAAGTTGCATGGTTTTCTCCATTTATGGTTTCCCTGAGGAAAAACATTGTGTTCATTGTCTCTTGTGTTTGATTGTTGTGCTTGTTGTTCTCTCAGTTAAATATCCTAATGTTATACTAGCTTAATGTTAAAAATATAATAGGCAACTGTTACTTCTGGAAGATATTCCATTAGACCTTTACCTCTATCCCCATATGGATGGGTTTCCACTGATGGAACTTGTGTTTCCTGGGCTTCCTTCTCCTCTCTGTCCTTCTTGATTTTCTCCAAAAGTTCCATTTGCATGGCCTTATAACTCTAAATTATGTCTTTGATTTCCTTCTGATGTTGCAAGATGTGACTTTGCTCATCTTTGCTTTTGGCTCTCAACAAAACTTCAGAAAATGTATTGAAACCCTATTAGATGGAATCATTGGGGAGTTCCTCATGCACATAAGCAATTTTGATATGATATTTTTTTAAATGGGCATCGAGGAATCCCTTGGGATCATTCCTTCTTTTGATGGAAAATCCAAGCTTCAAAGAAACTATATGTTCACTCAATACAAAATCGCAAGTTGAAGTTGGAATAACTAACTATCCCAGGTTCAAAAGGAATTTGGGCCAAGCCTTTTTCTTTGGGTGAATGAGTCTTTTCTAAACCCCATCATTGGCGGTCTAGAAAGCTACTTCTTCTAGTACCAACCTGTGAGGGACAATTCTGGGTAGCATTCGAATAGTGTTGCTACCCCAAATCCCAATGTATGAAAAAGACTCACCAACATACCAATCACCCATTGTAGCAATGAAAGCTATGGATTCAACTAAAAATGTAGGAACTTCCCTTTTGAAAATGGAAAAATAGATGATGCTGATAAAATGTTCACATATATCATAGAACCTGGCTGTAAAGTTATTCTCCCATAATTCTGAATAATAAATGGGTATCGGGGGAGACGGTAAAGTCTAGTTTCATCCCAAATTTGGATACTAGAACTCAGTGTAAAATACATCCAAAATAAAGGCCGAAAAGAAGAAATTGGGATTCTTTCTGGTGGTGGCATTCTGGTAATCCTGGATAGAATTTATGAGTTCAAGTGACAGGATGGACCCCCATGGGAAAGAATCGTGGGTTGCTAAAACATGATGAGCTACTGGATCCCATTCATCGTTGAACACAAAAGAGTTGGGAAGGGCATACAATTTGTATAACATGGCTGCCAGTAAGGAATAATGTTCTTTGAACCAGGTGATGTGGTAAAGGTCGTCGAAACTCTACGAGAATTTGCTAGGTTCGTGCATCTAGGATTTTAACATTTCATTGAAATTGAACCTGGTCTTTGAGGATTGGGAAAATTCTGTGGTGAGGGGTTGTCTAATTAGCTTAACGCCATAAGCCTTTATAAATACCTTGGGATGGAAATGGGCTAGATGTGACCCGGCACTATCATTAAAGGAACGATCTTTTGGGTTCGCGTGATCGATAACCCATTCAACCAAGTCATTGTAAGAAAGGGTGGCAGCTCTAGGAGCAATAGAGTGAAGTCCAGAATCCCTAATTCTCTGGTAGTCCAGCTAGTTGTCTTGGATATCACAAAGGTCGTCATTGTCAAAAATTGCATAAACCCTAGGCCATTAAATCTAGTAAGTATCAATGATTACGCCACTGGTATCCGAGAAAATACCAAAGTTTGGGTCCTTGGTCAACATATCCTTTTGGAGTCTTTTGCAGTGGGTAATTCTAGCCATACTTGGAAATTGAAGAAAACTTTGTTTAAAAAACCACGCAAAGTGAGAAATTAAAGCTAATTTAAATTTAACTATAATAATCAATTTGAATGAAAAAATGACTAAGACACCAACCTGTAATCGAAACTAGACTGTGATGAAGTGTCCTGGTAAAAAACACAAAGAAAATTCATGCAGCACAGTAATTCGAAATAGTAAATAATGTAAAGAAATCGTAAAAGCCATCCTATATATAGATTTTTTGCGAGTCAAATTAGGACCGTAGGATTAAAATAAATGGATGGTGGAGATTGATTCCTGCAGGATGTGGGATCATAGTGCAAGATTCAAATTTTATTAATCATTCGGCAATCCGCATTCCACCATTTGTGAGATGCGAGATACAAAAATTAATGACGTTTTATTCACTCTCTTCCGCAATCCACATCCCGCAGTTTGCAGGTTGCAGGTTGCCGGATCACACACCAAAAGTAATTCAATCAATTTTTTCTTGCAATCCACATTCTATAAATTGTGGGTTGCGGGTATCGGGGTAACACACTTTACTTTACAAAACCATTCTCACATCCCGCATCCCGTAAATTTTGGGATGCAAGTTGTGGGTTGACAAACTTGCAAATAAGAAACTTCAAGCTCCCGCAATCTGCATTCCGCAATTGTGGGATGCAGGTTGCGGGAAGTGGGTTGTTTGATGAAACAAATTCTTACAAAAGATGATCTTTTGCAACTCACCAAAAGCACACAAATCATGCATAATTTCAAAAATTCAACTAAGTTAAATCAAAGAAACCATGATAAATATTATGGGGACCTCAACACCATTTAAGGAACTCAAACAGTTACCTTTGTATGTGTCATCGAGGCTCCTGTGTCTTCAATAAAATGGGATATGTTGTACCTATAAGAAAAATAAACCTTAATTCTCCATGATTGTGTATCTAATCCGCAATGAAGAGAATCATTTTTAAATCTGGGTTAATTACAGTTTCGAGGAGGACATCAGTTTCGAGGACAGCATTTAGTCTCTAGTACTTGTTTCCTACCAACATCATTATAAGAGCCTAGAGGTATGCCTATATTTGAAGTGCAATCTTTGCTGCGAATTCTAGGGTAAAATAGCTAGTATCAAACAACTCACCAACCTCCATATGTTACCCACCAACATTGAGTTCCAATACTTTTTTGGAGCCTGCATGGGCACTTCTATAGACCTACATGGTAGGTCTACATTATGCACACTTACTAAAGACTAGTGTCTCTCTTCTATGGTGGTGCACCCCCTCTGAAATGCGTTCTCTCTCACCATTAGCTATTCTCAAATAGCTCACCAATATACTAGTATTTGGCACCGCTGGTGAAACTATTAGATGCAACAAGTTCCTTATCAGTTGAGTGCATGTGAACAACTTGTGGCATAAATATACATTTGTGAGATATTACTTTTCATCAATTATGAAGATATATGTGAGAAAAATTAAATAGCTTGAGATGAACATACCAGGAAATTTTGAGGGGGAGAAATTAGTCTACATATTGATAGGAGGAGAAGTATGGTTAGATAAACAAAAGAAAATAAAGTGAAACGGAATTGTAATGTTGTCATTGATGCATGCTTACCTTTTATGAATTTACTAGATTATTGTTGATACATTCACTATGCGGGAATGTCCTTAGATGTCACGGGAATGTCTCGTACTTGAGAGTAAAAATGCCCCCATCTAGTTAAAAATGCATACAGGGCAATAGAGAAATAAAAATTCCCACAGGGAAATAGAGTAAAAATTCCTGCAACTTGTAAAAAATCCTGCAACTAATTAAATATGCCCAAATTTGAGTTTCATAATACACTTACATCAATTCTCCAATTTGGATAATCAGTTGATTTGGGAAATGTCTACAGCCTATTGAGAAATTCCATGTAACCAGTTTGTAAATTTCTGTTGAATCGATACAATGCCCACGCTACCGTATAAAATTCCTACAGACATCGAACATATGCACGCTTATCAAGACAGATGCCCGCAGAAATGCACAAAGGTTGAAAAATTCCCGTAGGCAGCCATAGCAATAGATGAAGTAAAATGCAGGAATAAATTAGGTACAATATATTTTCAAAAATATACAGTTGTGAGATATTACTTTTCATCGATTCTGAAAATATTTGTGAGACAAATTAAATATCTTGAGATGAACAGACCAGAAAGGTTTTAGGGGGAGCAGTATGGTTAGATAAAGAAAAGAAAATAAAGTGAAGCAGCATTGTGATGTTGTCATTGATGCATGCTTACCTTTTATGAATTTACTAGATGACTGTTGATACATTCATTATGCAGTCATGTCCTTAGATGTCATAGGAATTTCAATAATAAATTTAAACACTTGACAGGTACAACTAAAGTAAAGTTGTTATGGGAAGCCTGAGATTAGAAATATATTATTCAACTATATTGTAATACCACTCAAATGTAGATGAATTTCCATAAGTCCTTGATTTGTTTCAATTGTATACTTGATCATGGAATCATAGGTGCACTAAAAATTCCCGCAGCTAGTTAAATATTCCCACATCTAAGTTGCAGAATACATTTACATCAATTCTCCAAATTGGATAGGAAGTTGATTTGAAAAAATGTTCACAGCCTATTGAGAAATTCTCGTAGCCATTTTGAAAATGACTGTTGGACTGATAAAATGGTCGCACTACCATATAAAATTCCTGAAAGCATCAACAAATTCATGCAGGTCCAAAAAAATTCCCGCAAAAATGCACAAAAAGTTGAATATGGTTAGATAAAGAAAAGGAAGTAAAGCGAAGCAGCATTGTGATGTTGTCATTGATGCATGCTTACCTTTTATGAATTTACTAGATGATTGTTGATACATTCATTATGAGAGCATGTCCTTACATGTCACGATCATAGAGTCTTAACATATGGGTGCTTTCATACTTATGCGGGCATGTCCTTACATGTCATAGGAATTTCAATGATATGCTGGCATTTCAACGATTTACCTACGAGCATATTTCCACTTCTATTTCATGCATTTTTGGGTTCAATGGCCATTTAACTATTACCCTATGGGCATGTTTAACTAGCTTCCTGCATTTTTTCTTAGTCTTGCATGCATAATGCAATACTTGCGGGCATTATGTATATTAAGTGTGGGATTTAAATGTCTTCAAAATCTTTCACTAGCTCAGAGCTATACCTAGAAGCAGGGTTGATAGGGTATAAATATGGTTAGATAAAGAAAAGGAAATAAAGTGAAGCAACATTGTGATGTTGTCATTGATGCATACTTACCTTTTATGAATTTACTAGATGACTATTGATACATTCATTATGCGGGCATATTCTTACATATCACGGGCATATAATCTTCATGTGTGGGTGCTTGCATACTTATGTGGGCATTTCCTTACATCTCTATGGGAAAAAAATATACTTATACTAGATCTACTACTGGTTTTTAACCACTTGGTCCTGAAGCTACGTTAGCCTATTCCTTTCCTGATGCCTTAGTGACATTCACCTTTTCTTATGGGTCTCGATCTCAATATTCCAATGTACCTCTGCGTATGTTTTGGAGATGAATGGGGTGGACAACCTTGAGGATAGAAAACTTGAAAAGATGGGATACCAATAAAATTGAGTCGAATCCCAATGACCACCCAATAACAAGCATCCTGTAGGAAGAACTTGTACTATAAAAATTGAGTAAAACAATAAATTGGTCTGTGTCTAGTGCAGCTTAAGGGTTTCACCACACTCACAAGTTAGCTTTATGTCTGTTTCAATGAAGGGGCTCGCTGAATGAACAAGGTTTTCCTCCTTTGCAACCTTGGAAACTCCTCTATGACCTTGGGCCTAGTTCATGGGTGAGGTAACTGAAAAAAATCCTCTACAACCTTGGAAACTCCTTTGCAACCTTGGGCCTAGTTCATGGGTGACGTAAGTGCAAGATCTAAAATTTTATTGTCACGAAAGGGGATGGTAACATGGATAGTTTTAATTGTTTTTTTTAATGTTTATTAATTATCGTTGTCATCATAGTCAGAAATATTATCATCATCATTGTCTTTATGGCCATCATCGTCATCATAGAGAATATCATCATCAGTAGACCATTTCTTGATAACGATTTGTCATATGAGTGTAATATGGTGACCATTTCGAAGTTTGACACACATAGGATGTTTAATAAAGACCATCTTGTGGTTGTTATTTCCTATTCCATTGTCAAAGGCCATACTACAACATGAAAAACTAAAATAGTGGGTGAAGGTATGAAGGTATTGTGAACTAGGATGATTTATTTTTGTTTTTGGGAGCTATGAGTATGGGAGGGGTTTCTTTTTCGTGCTTGGGGATTACATCCACTATGAAGAATACTTTCAACACATTTAAAGGGAGCACAATATGAGTGCTGATGTTTTATCTAAGGAAGCAATTTCACTTGAGATGGGAAGACTCTCCTATAATGAGATTTTGGATGGAGAGTCTATTGGGAGTAATACCATCCTATTCTTTTAAGTTATTTTATTCAACATAACTATCGTGGCTTACTCATCTTTCTTAGAAAATTTAAGTTTTTTTATCCTTTGACTATGTTCTACTGATTGCTCCTTTGGATGAGTTTTTTTCATGGCATATAAATGCCTTACTTCAGGGGTATTTTCACTTTACCCCCTAGATGCTTCCTTGGATAATCCTTTAGGTGTCATTATGTGCTTCTTTTGACTACGCGGAATGTCTTTTTGGTGCTGGATTGAGGCTTTCTTGTATACACCCTTTGATGATTGGATGTAGGATACGTTTTTTGACATAGACTGGGTACTTTGTATTGACAGAAGTATAAGCTATAAGATATTTTTTAAATTATTAAAACCAAATCAAAATGTAATTTTGAAGTTATATAAAGTGTTTGTTGTTTTTACCAGTTGGGCCATACTACAACATGAAAAACCAAAATAGTGGGTGACGGTATGAAGGTATTGTGAACTAGGGTGGTTTAATTTTGTTTTGGGGAGCTATGAGTATGGGAGTGATTTCGTTTTCATGCCTGGGGATACATCCACTATGAAGAAGACTTTCAACACGTTTAAATGGAGCACAATATGAGTGCTGATGTTTTATCTAAGGAAGCACTTTCTCTTGAGATGGGAAAACTCTCCTATGTTGAGATGTTGGATGGAGAGTCTATTGGGAGTGATACCATCATGTTCTTTTAAGTTATGTTATTCAACATAAATGTCATGGCTTACTCATATTTCTTAGAAAAAATTCAATTTTTTTGAGCATTTGACTATGCTCTACTGACTGCTCCTTTGGATGAGTTGTTTTCATGGCATATAAATTCCTTAATTCAAGGGGATTTTCACTTTACCCCCTAAGTGCTTCCTTGGATAAGCCTTCATGGCTCATTATGTGCTTCTTTTGACTACGTAGAATGTATTTTTGGTGTTGTATTGAGGCTTTCGTTTGTACACCCTTTGATCATGGGTTGTAGGATACATTTTTGACATAGATTGGGTACTTTGTATTGACAGAAGTATAAGATATAAGATATTTTTGAAATTGAAAATGTAATTTTGAATTTATATAAAGTGTTTGTTGTTTTTAACATTTGGGATTCCACAATAAATTTTTTCTTTTTGTATCTTGTTGATTGTGTTTGTTATTTATTATTTTAAAGTGGATAAAAGGTAACAATATTGATTCACCCCCCCCNCTATTTTATAGTATTGTTTTGATTAAAACAATTAATATACCTATATTTATACTTTTTACAATTTATATGCGAAATGTTTATTCAGTTTTGTTGCATAGCTTAATTTTTAATATGTGTGACATCTTCCAAGGACTATGGTTATCCTCAAGAAGTTGGCCACCCCTTTTTGAGTTAAACTGAGGAAGATGAGATGACCTCATGATCTTCCTTATCTATTGATGATGATTATGATCTTCACTCTTTCCATGAGACACATGAGACGTATGACCACATACATTTGAGAAGGCCAAGTAACCTACCCTCACGTTGAATTGATGTCCAAACTGTCTTGTCCTTTTTTCCATGCCATCATCCTTTGTCATAAACCTTTATATTCCTTTTTGCAATGTCATCATCCTTTTCCATCAACATCCTTTTTCCTTTATTGGTGTACCTGTCATGGGAATCCTCCATCCAAGTGGTCTTACAATATAGTTGGAGAATATATTTATAAGCTTAGGCTTCCCATAACAACTTTACTTTAGTTGTACCTTTCAAGTGTTTAACTTTATCATTGAAATTCCTGTGACATGTAAGGACATTCCCTCACAATGAATGTATCAACAGTCATATGGTAAATTCATAAAAGGTTAACATGCATCAATGACAACATCACAATGTTGCTTCACTTTATTTGTTTTTCTTTATCTAACCATAGTGCTCCCCCTGAAACCTTGTTGCTCTGTTCATCTCAAGATATTTAATTTGTCTAACATATATCTTTAGAATCGATGAAAATTAATATCTCACAACTGTAGATTTCGAAAAACATATTGTACCTAATTTATTCCTGCATTTTACTTCATTTATTGCTATGGCTACCTGTGGAAAATTTTCAACCTTTTGTGCATTTCTTCCCATATAATGAATGTATCAATAGTCATCTAGTAAATTCATAAAAGGTAAGCATGCATCAATCGCAACATAAAAATGATGCTTCACTTTTCTTCTTCTTCTTTATCTAACATGGTACTACTCCCCCTGATGTAAGTGTATTATGAAACTTAAATGTGGGCATATTTAACTAACTGCGAGAATTTTTACAAGTTGCTGGCATTTTTACTCTATTTCCCTATGGGCATATTTATTTCTCTATGGCCCTGTATGCATTTTTAACTAATGGGGGAATTTTTACTCTCAAGTGCAGGCATATTTGATGCTTGAGGATATTATTAAGGTCTGGCTGGCATTTGTTGACTACACTTGTGGGCATATAAGGAAACTCCTCTTGCACCCTTGCATTCACCTTAAGAGCCCTTGTTAGGTTCCATCCACCATATCACTACCTTATGTGACATTTTTTGGAGTACTTTGCTATCATTTTTTATTGTGAGTTGGTCGTACTACTGTGTTGCTACAGTTTTTCATTTGTGAGGGTTGGATGATCTATTGCATGCTATTTTCTAGTTCTGGGTTCTCTCCTTTGACAAGTATGTTATTCTAGTTGAGTCTCATGTAAATAACCTAACACAAAGAGGAATTTTTTCTACGGATAAGGGAACAGTGCCCTAACATCTTATGTTGAGTTATCTTATGTTGATTTTATAATTGGTTCAGATATGATATATCATGTTACTAATATGCGTTGTTGTATTTCATTAACAATTTAGATATGATATAGATCGGTATTACTGTTATTATTTTAAGTACTTTAATGGTTATTGTAACTCATTTTTTTTGGGACATGCTGGACGTGAAGGATATTTAGGTATGGTTTTTCTATGCTGGACATGCTTGTCTCAATGTTTTAGCTTTGAGTTTGAATAATTGAGAAAAATAATTATAAAAAGAACTGAGTTGAATCTACCTAATAGTGTGCAGCTTTTCTCCAAATGAAATGAAATGTGCATTAGACATTTTTATGGATCTTGTGTCTTTAGAGTGGCACCTTGTGTAGTCCAGTGAATTTAAATATAGGGAAGGTTTTGCTCCTGGTATAGAACTAGGATGGGGTGCTACTGAGGTAGGTAATTTCGAATTTTCTCCTATTGAATTCCTTTGAGCCTGAACTTTTGGTGAATTTTCAAATATGGAGTGTGACATTTATTTTTCATTGTTTTTCACTAATTTTCCTTCCTCTACTCTTCAGGTATTTCCAAAAAGGTTCGAAGTATTAAAGCTATCATTAATTTCTTTGATTGCTTCAAATGCTTATTGGTCATGACTGATTACTCAACTTCTGGAATGTCAAGTCTATGGTGAGTATCAGCAGCTGATTCATAAAGTTCTCATTTTCATCCTTTATATTGTTGTTATGATTATGGCTTAAACAAGGGAACTCCCACTGTCAATATCATTCTTGAACTCTTTAGTAGTTTTAGGTCTTCGTAAATAATAACCTACCAAAATTTTCTTCTTATTTTCAACAGGCCCTCTTGACTTTGTGAGACATGATAGAAGTTTAGATGTTCTTTCCTCTATAATTCACTGCCTAAAACTGTCATTTTATCTTCTTGGTTTATCTATACATGAATGTCCTTATATGAAGATCTGAGAGGTGCTCTTTTACATGTTATCTTCTTATAATATTTCTCCTGAGATCCCACACAAGTATAATGCATTTTAGGCTTTCTTTCAGTTCTTAAATTGCCACATTTAGATCCTTTCGATGATTTAAAAAGTTGGGAATTATGTCTCACATGCATTTGAGCCATTGAATGAACAGTAAAGGATTAATTGAGGATTTAGCAGTGGAAACATGAGTGGATTATGTTCTAAATTCTAAAGGAAATTATGATTTATTAAAGGTATGGTGTTGAAGGAATGGAGTAGCGTGGTATTTGATGAGAGAGTTTGTTACATGGCACACTTTCACCTTATGGTGTTGGTGTGATGGGCACACATTCAGTTGAGATTCCTTGTCTGTTACTCTGCATAGTATTTGCTTTTCCACGAGGGGCTTCCATATATACCAATCATACCAATATTTCATTTTATTTTATTCCAAAGTATTGTTGTTCCCCACATTTACTTCACTATGCTTTTTATTTTCACAAAATAAGATAAAGTTTTTCATCCAGTCTAGGGTTTGTTTTCATGTAGTTCTAGCGATCAACTTTTCTCATTATGTGCCACATGATAAATGTAACAAAGAACTGGAAAGTGAAGAACAAGAAGAAGTTGTTTCATGGCCCTATTTCTACCTCCAATTGGTGTTTTTTTCTTATTAGCCCAATATTTAAGCAGATAGGAAAAAAAACATGGATTTTGTTTGCTTTTAGAGAAGTACCCATTGTTTGATCCCTTAGGAGAGATATTGTAGTCCAAAATGAAGTTGTTCCATACCCCTTGATTTATTTCCATTTGCGATTTATTGTCTTACTACATCAATTTTTAGGAAAATAGGGAAAGCTTGTTGGATCCTATTTTATTTTAGAGAAGCATTTGTTGTTGAATTTATTTATGTAGTTCAAAGTTTAGGTTTTACTCATATGGCACGGTTACTATGTCATCCTACTCACTTTCTCTTGACCTTAAATGAAAATAGAAAATTCTTACATTTTTTTTCTCATAATTACCTTTGTTAGATCAATATCTATCTTTTTCTCACCCTTTTCCATGTTCACCTGAGTGAATTCAGTTTTGTATCTTTTCCATTTTTTTACAACTAATTTTTATATTCACCTAAGTGAGTTCAATCTTGTAAGTTATCTTCATATTTTTTTAACTCCTTTTCATATTCACCTTTTTGAAGTGAAACCCAAGCAATGCTTTCACCTTTGTTGATGGAATCATGGTAGATATATCAATGTAGATTGGTAAACTAATGTGGCCAATACATGGGGATTTGAACCAAGCACATGTTGGCATAGAACCCAACAAGATTGGCCTCAACTAGTTGAATTAACTTCTTGAGCTCTTGAAATACTCTACTTATATGCATTCAATGTGATTTGATTATTAGCTCTTCAATGAGTTGTAAGAAATGCAAAGGATTTAAAGTGCCATTTTCTTTGCCATAAGACTATTGGTGGGTTGTTTATTGAGAGGATTTATTTTTGTGAAAATGTAATTATTTGCATTCTCAGTGTTTGGGTGAACACTTAACCGTCCTCATGGGATAATAAGTAGTAAATAATAGAAAGACTTATGCCATAATTAGTTGAAGGAGCTGAATTTCCAAGTGAGTCCATCATCACAATTGTAAGTCCTTTCCAAAATGCAGGTATGTCTAGATTTGAAATATAATCTTTGCTGCGAATTTTATATATATATTTTTCAAAATACACAGTAAATGTCGCTATAGCGACATACATCTGGTGCTATCGCGACATAGAAACATTACTATAGCGACGAATCAGTGCTTAGTCGTTTCTAAGTTGTGACAAACAATCACCGCTATAACGACAGGTTGTCATCTTTATAATGATGATATATTGTCGCTATAGCAATGGGAAATGACTTGACCATTTCTTGGTGTCAACATGATTTCATGTTTATAGCAATGGGTTTTCTTTGCTATTGCACCTAACCTACGTCCTTATTGCGATTAATGTATGTCACTAAACCGAAGCGATATGAAATAGTAGCTTGATTTTGCGACAAACTTCCGTCGCTCCCGTGAAAAAATATGATAAGGTCCCTTGTTTTTGTGACAATTGTCTGTCACTATGGCGACGCCCAAACAATGCTCAAACGACACAATTTGACTGAGTCACTTGTTTTTCCCACAATAAATAGTCGTTGTAGGGATGCGTAGCTATGGCTATAGCGACACATACACGTCACTATATCGATGCTTATTGCTTTTAGAAGAAAAATCCACAATCACCACATGTTATCAATACTATGTCGTTGTACCGACAAAATAATCGAAGAGTGGCTAATGCGATGATAACTTTGCGACAAACAAATAGGGTTCTAAATATCGCTATAGAAATAGATATGTGTTGCTATAGAAATGATTTTTCATGGGAAAAAGGTTCACATGTACTAGTGTCTATTTTTGGGACAACCTCTAAAGTAGCATCCCTTCTCATCACAAGTGTAGCATCAAATATTTAGAAGGATCTCTTCTGAATTCCTTTTTTCTTCTGTTGTGATGATGGTCCTTCTTCTTTCTATGATTTATTCTTGGAATGAACTGTGAGGGCTTCATCTTCAATTGCTCCCATCTTCTCTTTTTATGAGCCAAGCTTCTTCTTGTGTGCATTCTTCCATAGTTTGTTGAAAGAGATCAACTTCATTCTTGCACATATTCATTGAATGAATGAATCCCATGATCCTGGGATTCCATTGAAGGTGGTGATAACAATCTCTCCTTCTTCCACATTCTCTTCGACGCCTTCAAGGTTTTCCTTGATTTGAGCAACCCTTGTGAAGTGAGACTGAATTCTTTCTGACATATGTAACTTCACATCCTTGAGTTGAGTTCTCAAGGTCATCTTCTTGTTGATATTATTTCCTTCATACAAGTTGGTCATTACATCAAACATATCCTTGGGAGTCTACAAAGATGATACATGTGAGATCCAATGGAGACATAAATAATCCTCTTGGCTTTGACTAAGTCCTTGTGCTTTTTCTTTATATCCCTCTAGATCTGCAACTTGTTCTTTGACATAGTTCCATAGTTCATTCCTCTTCATGTATGAGAAGCACTCTATACTTCCATGCTTGGGAGTTCTCGGATCCTTCAAGATGGTACTCAATCTTGGTACTATTTGTCATCATGATAAAAATGAGAATCCCAAATGGAAATAGAGAGGATAGAACTTACCAGTGCGATTGATTCAACTTGATGCTTGCTTGAAATTTTATCTACAAGACTGCTTCTGGTGGACCTAGGGTTTGAAAGAGAAATCGTAAGTTTTGAACTTAGGTATACTTCAGATATGATTGGATAGAAATATGCTCCTCCTCAAGGCGAGCTAAGAAACATACTCATTTTCCCAAAACCATGGACATAACTGCAAAATATCAGATGCCCTAGTTTTCCCCAGCAGTAGTGTTAGGTCAAAAAATTGAAAAACCACAGAATGAGAAACTTCTTCCATAGAAATATGCCTTCCTATGGTGAGTTTTATAGTCCTCCTTTTTCAACTGATCGGTGGAGGGAACTTCCAGGAAGAGGAATCACTAGTTTCTTCAATTTATTCTATAAAATTACCTAAAATTGATTCTACTATCTCTATGAAACTCCTGCTCCTTTGGGTCTAAAACTTTGTCTTGAGATAGCCTGATATGTCTTCTTTCTAACCCCATAGGTTAAATCATACTTGGATTCACCAAGTGGGACTTATGTGAAGTTTCCCAAGGTAACTTGGCTAAGGACTCTTCAACATAGAGAACTTGTGCAGACTTCCATGTGTCACTGTTTCACCTTCAAGGTCTTAAACTATGACCACATAAAATACACTTCGTTCCTTATCTGTAAAATCTTGAGAAATTTTATTTGGACCTTTATATCTTGAGATATAGAAATTATCCCTAGGACACTTGTTTATGACTGTATTTTGGAGGAGGCTGGAACCCTGAATTGAAGGAATCATATCTCTTGAAGTATATAGAATCAAAGGCATAAACTTTCGCACAAGGTAATGCAATATTTAATCTTTGTCTTGTTAAAGTTTCATCTCCTAGTCCTTCTCCAATATCGAGTTATAGCAAAATTTACAAGATGACTAGTTTTTTCTTTCTAGGGTTTTCAAGCATGAAACCCTAATCTCTAGTAGCTCTAGCTGTAGCAGTGTTTCGGCTGCAAAAATACTTCTTTCATGGTGTCTCTGATACCATGTTAAGATTTCAACGGTTATACAAGATCTAAGAAAATTTATAATCATAACATTATAACCATATACAAAAGGATCATTGAAAGAAAGACAAGTACAATCACACAAAAGAACATAGTATCCTGGGAAACCCTCATGGGTAAGACAACCCAGAAAAACTTCCTCTATATAGAATTCAACCAAGTACAGTGTAATACCCAAATAATATGACTTATAATACCCCAAGAATAATACTGTACTGCTCGTTCTCTCTCTTGTGCAACTCCTGAGTTATGCTTCTTGTCCAAATGAGGGATGTGCCTCTCCTATTTATAGTGATCAGCTGAGAGGCCTGATAGCCCAACTGGGCTGAATTCTCCTTGCTTCCAGGTCCAATTTTCCTTTGAAGACTCAAAACTATATTTTAATACTACTTTTGTGGGTACTACTGGCCCAAATTACAACAGAGATTTTACCTCAAGCCTACACATGACCAAATACATCAATGATATCCCTAATTAGAGGAACAACATCTCTGAAAGGGGTAATAACAATAATAATACAAAATAGAATATCTTCTGCACTTACATTTCTTTAACAATGTCAATAGGCTTCCTTTTCTATAATTTGCAGAAACCACTTAGAGGAACTTCCACTAAGTATGTCAAAGTGAACCAATTGATTGGGTGCACTCAAATTGGAAATCTCAGGGTTTTCAAATTGGTGAATCTAGCAGGAGAAACCATTTTTGTTACAAATGGAATGGAATCTTGTAGAGAAGGATGAAGATGGGAACATGAACAAGACAATCTGGAATAACTATACACCTCATGGACATTTGTACTCAAGTCATAAGAGCCAATTTATGGATTATATTCCCACTTATGCTTCTTTACCTTTTACATGCGAGATAGATGGTTTTGCATATTAAACTAATTAAAAAAAAATCTAATATCAAGATTTATACCAAACAATTTCTAAAATAGTGGTTGACAAAAAATTATACACCTCACATCCAACTTCAGTGTTAGATATTTTGCTTTCATATTAGACATTATGAAACTGTTGTCCTAAAAATTCATCTATGGAAAAAAATATTAAAATAAAACATGATGAGGCTCTCAGAGAAGTTGATTTATGTTCAGAACTCTCATAACGATTGTGCTTCATAAGGAATGTTTTTGAAAATATAAACCTTATAAAAAAAATTGAAAATAAGACTCACCTTTCTATCATTTAAAATATTCTGTTGATTCACTTTATGATATGCAAATATAATTTTAAAAATATTACACTTAATTAATATATATATATATATATATATATATATATATGAGATATGGTATCATACCTTTTGATTACTCCTATCCCTTTTACATCAAGAAAATCCTTAGCATTAAAACTTGTCCTTCCCTTCTCCAATATGAAAAGTAAAATAAAAAAGAAAAGGGCCTTTCTCCACATACTTTTGTCCCTTCCCTTAAGTCCCTTTAATATTATATAAAATGCTTATTTTATAATTCCGAAACCATAATCCATATAATACCGTATCCTTCTTATTACTGAAGATGCTTTTTATTTAAAATAAAAAGCAAAGGGATTGGATGACGGCCAACTTCGCCACACCCATCACAAAGGGAAGTCTACATGAGCACCGTTTAAAAGTGAATATATTGAAAGGATATAAATTTCATATCTTTTTAGTTATAAAAAAAGGACCAACGGAGGGATATGTTTTTATGTAAATATTTGGGTTATACCCCAAATCAAATATAACAATCATGCTAATAAAATAGACAATCTGTGGAAAACGCTGAAATATCGTCTGTATAGGCGTTTGAGGATGTAGAAGTCACTTAACAATTATTATCCCATCCAAGAATGGTTCGTGGATGCTTAAGATACATGCCCATGATGTACAACAGAGGCAACACAATTTACATGAACTCTAGAAACACATTATCACTACAATATGATGAAGGGGTCAATTTGAATGAGAGGCATGTGGAAAAAATACATCAAGATTTATTGTTTCCCTGATCGGTGATCAAATCCTTGAACAGATAGAAATGGTAGTTCGACAACTAAAGAAACCTTAGTTGATTCCTATTCAAAAAAATCACCAACGAATACTTTTTCAAGGAATCACAGACGGTGCAATGAGCCACCACAATCCCCTGAACTGCATCCACAAATCTATAATAGGATCTTCTTTGAATACATGATCCACGCAGAATCCATGACCTCATCAGGGATGATTTTAAGGAACCATACTTATTTAAAAGAGTATAAATGTTGGCAAATCTTACCAATTCTTAAAACACCACCTATAAAATGTTTGGCAATATCTTTCAAAAATTATTTTAATTTCCAAGGATTTTATATCGTTTATATTATAATTTGGCGATTTTTAGGGTGAAAAATTTTTACCCCATCAAAATTGGGCAAAACAAGACTTCAAAAAATGCAAAATGGCGAATCTTTTTTTGGAGAAAAAACCCTAAAAATAGCCCATGGGCTAAATTTCACCCCTAAAATTATGCCTGGACCTCATTGGCTCCATATCGATTCCCAAATCCGAGTGCATAGGACTTCAACAATGACAAACTTTGCAGAATTGGAGACTAAGGACAACCTATGGACAGATCCAGGTTCCCGGGCTAGCAGTCAAGGAAATGAACTTCTACCTACTTACACAACAACTCAGAAACACCATTGTTGGGAGATGCTCAGATCAATCTCCTATCAGTTCTAAGGCCTAGTGTTTCGATGGCTCAAAAAAAAAGAGCCACAAATCAAAAATAGGAAAGCCACACACTAAAAAACCTCAACAAATTTTGAAATTCACACAGTTATTGGCCAATCTGATGGTCTCTACTAACCACTCACATTCCACACAACAGATCCCATGATAAGTAGATATATAACGCTCATATTAAGAAGATTTGAAATAAAAAAGAAAAAAGGGGCAAACTACAAATGCATCCAATTTACTTTTCTCAAGTATATGTTATTCACAACAGAAAAATAGAAATTACAAACCTAAATACAATTTATATAGGGACTGACACAAGGAAAGGAGCCTTAAATTACTAAATTACAAGGGTTTAAAGCTTGAGAACGGAAAATGCAACATACATGCAGATTCATAAATATAGCAAAAGTTTTTGAAACAAGACCAGAGATGAGATTACAAACAAAAAAAACTATGTGTTGCCCAAACAAACAATGTAATAAGTTGATTCCAAGGGTTGGAAACAACCATTACTGGAAGTTGAAGATTACAATGAATCTACAAAGAGATCCAGGATGAAAAATTCCTCTGAGAATAGAGAAAAACTAGGACTCAAACTAACAAAATACAGAGAACAAATCATATATTGATAGAAATATCAAAATACAACGAACTAAATATGAAATGAAACAATCACAACTTTACATACCTTTAGCAATGTGGGGGGTTTGAAACCTTAGACGTGTGTTTGTAATAGAGCTGAAATGAAGCAAAACAGAGCAAGCCTCGCTAGTTTTGATCGAGATTCACCCTCCAACCAAATTGGCATAGCTGTAAAAAATGCAAGCCCCCTCATGGTGGATCAAAATGTTCACATGTGTCTTAGTAGAAGGATGTGTTTTTTCCATGGATTTACTGTTTAATTGCTTTCTAGGTAGAGGAGGTCGGGTGGGGGTGGAATCGGGAAAAATTGGAAAGGAGCTGGGGAAACTGGGGGAAAATGGAAGGAGCCGAGAAAAAACAATATCTATCTATTTTCAATCTATTGATTTCTATATAGAGGTAAGAAAAATTGGGGAAATTGAGAAGGGATCCCACTAAAAATAACATATATCTATTTTTATTAAAAATATAATTGTTAAATATAAATATAAATTTTATTTAAAAACTTAAATATAAATTTAAAATAATATTTAAATACAAAAATCTTAGTATTGAACATTTAGACTTTAAATATTTATATTTTTAAAAAATATTGAAAAAAACTTAGTATGAAAAGATAATTCATGATACCTTTAACACAAATGTAATGCTTGTTATACCAAAATCCTCTCACCATCATGTGATAAGACATTTGACATACCTATTTTCCCTGAATCCCAGCTTCTGGAGTGGAAACTAAATGGTTTTTCATCAATCTTACATGAAAATTCCCAGCACCGCGCATGCCCCTTTATCCAGGAGCGGTACCCTTGTTTGCACTGCCCATACTCTATTGCCCATAAGTGGTGCCACCGCTTATAGCCCTTAATCCATAAGCGATTATTACCAGAACCACTCGATCACTGAAGGAAAAACGTGGTACCCTAGGTAAAAAGGGAAAAAGAGAAGCTTCTCGAGGCTTCTAGATGATAAGCCTCGAGATATCCCTTATCCCTACTATACTGGGTCAGTTGAGCTTGAGATCCCCCATCCTAGGATCTTGGAGGCCACCTCACCCACAAATCTCTCAACCTATCCTATCCATCTAGCCTTATAAATAAGAGCTCATAGCCATGGTTGAGAGAGAGAACATTGAAGGTATTGTTATGTGTTGGATTGATCCTTGGCCCAAGATCATTTGGAGAGAGCATAGAGAGCTAGAGTTGGAGCTTTTGGGGATGAGAATTTGGTTTCATGGAGATGCATGTCAACACTAAGGCTTGGTTGTAAGCTTCTTCATATTTCATTAATGCAAGTTGATTTTTGTCCCACATATGTTGTTGTTGTTATGATTTCGCATATATGTTGCTAGATTCCTTAGTCACTAGCATAGATTAGTAGATCATATTCTGGTTGCTTTGATCTATTTCGTGTTGAGCTTGATTGTAGGTACACACGTGGACTATCAAAGCCTTGTATTCCAGATATCTACGGCGTCTAGGGAGAGTCTTCAACCTCTGTCCTCTATTTGTTCTGGATTTGAACCATTCAGACCAGTGGAACACCTTGCTGTCCGCAGGAGGTGAAATATTCCAGCTAACAATGCTATAAGATTTAAATATTATAAAATAAATTGTTACAATTTTTTTAAAATGAGATGAAATGAAAAAAAATGATAAGCACAACAATGCACAAAGATACAAAAGCATAGGCTATTCAAAGAAGAAAACTTATAAAGTGAAGGAGAGTTAATCACAAACATATCAATGAAAAAGCTTTTGTTATGACAAACATAGGGAGTAGCTAGCCTAGTAATTATTTGTATCAATAATGTAAATGTCAACAAATAGTCCATATTAGATCATTCCTTCTAGAGGTGGCACGCATTGACAAGGCCATAGGGGTTAATCTTTTGTTGTATCAACCTACCCCTAGTAATGGTCAGGGCTGAAGAAAATGTAGGTTCACTCTTAAAATATAGGGTCAAATAACTTGTAGTATAAGGACACTAGCAATATGTTTATGAGTAAGTATGTATTGTGGACTATATAAATGACTCTTTCAACCAAATTGATCCTCCTAAAATCTCTTGATGTAGCATAATATGGAGCTTGGGTGGCGTGGTCGATGGAACAATGTAGATAGTCATGGTGCTCTTCAATTAAGTAGTTGTGGGGTGCATGAGACCCTCAGTGCACTGTGTTTACCTCGAAAATATGAACATGAACAATACGATGAACCAAACAAAATTACACTAACTTCAAGATAGGGCATGTGTGATGAGAACCATGATGAATGGATGCACCTGGAAAATTAAGAAGGCTGTGAAATTGAATTTTTTTAGCTAACATGACACAAAATACATGATCTTGTCAAAACTTTAATAGATTTTCAAGACGGTCAAATGACCATGATTTTGTTCAAACAAAATATGAATGTGACCAATACGATGAGCCGAACATAATGAAACCAACTTCACGACATGACAATGCCCAAAGGAAAAGATGACAAATATTGAAGACTCAACTCAACCGATACACTATGATGACACACAATGTAACTTGGTGGACATATTGAAGGGATATAAATAAGGTAATAAAAATGGTGAAATAAGATATGGACATGATAAGCACAATGAACTATATATTATATGAATCCATTTACAATGTTACAATTTACTAAACTTCAATACTACAGATGAACTCAGAGACCTATTTCTAGGGGGTCTCGGAATCCATATCCAGCGTTAAAATTTAGAAAATTATACAAATTCATTGCCAAAATTGTAGTTTTCCATTATTGGAGTGACACAACTAAAAATGACCAAATAAATGACCAATTGTTATGTGGTCTTTTTTAGTTTAATTATGTGGTACTTGTTATCTCAACTTGGGATGGTTTTTATTAATGCTTGTACCACATGTGTATTGAAAAATAATTATGATACCTTAGGAAGTATGCAAAGCTTATAAGCAAATTGCTTCTTCTCCAAGAACATAAGATTACGTATAATGTCGTTAATGTAAGCGGTGAAAATATGCTTCATGCATTAATGTTGAGATGTGACACATGAGGGGGTCTACAATTTACTAAATTCTAACACTATAGAGTCTCTGAATCCACCTGTAGTGTTAGAATTTAGTAAGTTGTACAAATTTATTGTCAAAATTGTAATTTTCCATTGTCGGAGTAACACAACTGAAAATGACCAAATAAATAACAAATTGTTATGCGGTCATTTGTAGTTTAATTCTTATCCCATGAACAAGTTGGTCATTTTTATCTTAGTGCTTATCTTGTGACCAAATTGGTCATTTATCTTGGTCACTTTTAGTTAGATCACTTAATATTGTCACAATTTTGGTCATTTATCCCTTGAAAACACCATGTTGACTAAATTTTTTGGTCTCATGGTTACTTATATCTCATTTTGTCCTAGTGTTAGAAGAAGGAATCTCTGTGAATCCTAAAAATATAAGAGCTATAATGGATTGGTAGACAGCAAAGAATGTATCAGAATTAAGGTATTTTATGGGATTAGCAGGCTGCTGTCTTTTATGGGATTAGTAGGCTACTATAGGAGCTTCATTGAAGGATTATCAAATACAGTGCACCCCATCCCATCTTTGTAGAAGAAAGGTGTGAAGTTTGAATGGACTTCTAAGTGTGAATATAGTTTGAAAATACTCAAAGAGTCGCTTACCAGTGCACTAGTTCGGAGGACCGAAGATCCTGATGGAAGCTTTGTATTATGCAACGATGCATGTAAGGAAGGAATTGGTGGAGTATTGACTCAGAATGGTCATGTTATCAATTATGAATCTAGAAAGATAAAAGAACATGGATAGGATTATGCTGCTCATGATGTGGAGTTTGTACCTATCATTCATGCCTTAAAGAGGTGGAGGAACTATCTGTTGGGTAAAAAAATTGAGTTAAGGATTGATCATGATGGTTTGAAGTATTTGTTTGAGCATCCTACCCTAAATGCAAGGTTGAGAAGGTGGCTGGAATTGATACGTGAATATGAATTTGATATCAAGCACATTAAAGGAAAAGGATTAAAACAAGGCAGTTGATGAATTGAGTAGGAAGATGCATGTGATTCATCTAACAACTATCAATACTGGTACATCATATTTCAAGGATAGGATCATTGAAGCCAATGCTACAAATGATCATTACTAGAAGGTAAGAGATGGATTACAACAACATGAAGTTCTGCATAAGTTTGATAAATACCGGTTGGGAGAAAATGGAATCCTGATACATAAGGACAGAGTTTATGTGCCAAACTCTGGAGAAATAAGGAAGATGGTTTTAAATGAGATGCATAATGTAACTTATTCTCGACATTTAGTTTAGCAGAAGACAGTAATAGTTGATAGAAAGAAATACTATTATCTAGGAATGAAAAATGATGTTCCTGAATACATAGCTAGATGCATGGAATGCCAAAAAGTCAAGGTAGCGCATTGACATTCAATTGGGTTGTTACAACCCTTACCTATACCAGAATGGAAATGGGATGGGTGACTATGGAATTCATCACAAGGTTTCCTAAGACAAGATTGTATCATGATGAAATTATGGTAGTAGTGGATAAGTTGACTAAATAAGCTCACTTTATTCCAGTGAAAAAATATCATACAAAAACTAACATTGCTAACATATTTATGAGAGAGGTTTCCATAATGCATGAAATTCCAAAATCTAAAGCGTCAAACAGATATTCAAAGCTTACTGGTAACTTTTAGAAAGTCTTGTTCCATGGTTTTGGTATGAGTCTGAACATGAGTACAACTTACCATCCGCATATAGATGGTCATACATAAAGAGTCAATTAGGTGATTGAGGATATGTTGAGAATGTATGTGATGGATCGACTATCCAAGTGGGAGGATTATTTTCACTTAGTAGAGTTTTCCTATAATAATGTATACCATGCATTTCTAAAAAAATGAGTCATTTTGAGGCAATATATGGGATAAAGTTCCATAATCCTATCGTTTGGGACAAACTATGGCCCTTTTGAGATCCTAGCCAGGATATGGTCCATTGCATATGAGCTCGCATTTATTGCTTATAATAAAGTACATAGTGTTTTCCATGTATCCTTGTTGAAAAATTATATACCTGATGATAATAATGTGATATATTGGAATGTGATACAGATAATTGATTGATTGTAGTATTCTATATATTTTGTTGAAAAGTGTATACCTAATGTTAATCATGTGATAGATTAGAATGTGATTCAAAGTGATTGATTAAATGATTGAAGTGTAATTCATGTATCTTGTTGAAAAATATATATACCTAATGACAAATCATGTGATTGATTGATTGGAATGTGATCAGGTGGAAGTAGAAGGGGATTTTCTGTCACAACCAGTTTGCATATTCGGAAAAAAATTCAAGTTGCTCTAAAACGAAGAGAGACCGGGTTGGTAAGGGTTTAATGGACCCATTACAGACCTGATGATGCTCTTGGGAGATGGAAGATGTTACGAGGGAAGCATACCCTCAACTTATTTTGAATTTAATTTTATGTGTAATAAATAAGCATTGAGGAAGATGTATTGTTTTAACGAGGAGGGGATGTAATGCCCCAATGGTAAGCCCCAAACATGTGTGATGTGGTTATTTTCTATTATAGTGGCACTATGTTCCTGGAATATGGACTATGAATATTATTAATATTATTTCTTTTAACTAAATAAATATCTCAACATGGACAACTAACGTCACTAGGGGGTCATGGATTCCACGTGTGAGGGGAGTTTTGGCTAGGAGTTTCTTCTCTTCCTAACAGTATTCCATGCACCCATGCACCCTCACTTATTGAGAATATTCCTTATTGAATGTCAATGGGACCCACTCTCTCATCTCTCATGTCTTAGCCACCCTATTTGAATATTTTGTAGACCATGCACTTTATTTTTGTAAACCCCACACTAATTGAGTCAACTCTAGTTAATGGGAGTAAAATTAGGTGAATTTGAGTTCTCTTCAGTTAGTTAGAGTGATTTTAGGGGAATTCGAGTCTTTCTTGGTGAATTCAAGTTGTCTTCAATGTATGAGAGTGATTTTAGTGGAATTTTAGTAAGTATTAATGAATTTGAGTTGTCTCTAGTGCATGGGAGTGATTTTGGGGTAAATTCAAGTTGCTCTCATGAGAACTAGAATTGCCTCTAGTGATTGGGAATGTTTTGACAATGAATTCAAGTCAATATAGGTGGATTTGAATTTATCTCTTGAAAACTTGAATGGTCATCCAATGATTTAGAAAAATCCCTCAGTTAATTCAAGTTGCTTGCTCTGAGTGAACCTAAGCTATCCTATGGTAGTGAATTTGAATTTCTATGAAGGGATTCGAATGGGAATTCATTCATTATTCTTGGTTTTTCATATTTTCTCTCTCATGAATGTGAATTCCTATGAATGAATTCGAATTGTCATTTTGTACATAGTTGTCACACCCTTTTTGTTTTGCAGGGGAAATTGTAGACCTGTGAGGGTGAATGAACATTAATCTATTCAAGTATGGAGACTAGTTAGATTTGTTATTGAATAAAGAAATAACTCAAGACCATTATTTGTCTATAATATGGTCATGTGAATCCTGAAGGTGGATGGGGATGTCCTTAGGACTTGTGTAGTGAGGGGAATCTCATTGCATCGGGTAGTGTTGATGTAGAGAAAGTAACTGGTGAGCGATTGTGTTGGTTTTCTCAGGTTGTGGCCTAAATATTTTCTATTTAGGTCTGATTTTGATAGTTCCTTAGCATGTGGATCCATGAACTCGGCTTGGGGGTGTCTTATTCAATTATTATTGACTTGACTATGTCAACGGTTAGATGGAATGTTGTCATGTTGAAGCTAGTTGTGCTATTGAGAGATAAGTATTCCTGTGCAATTATTTACTATGTTTATTGATGTGTATATGTCCATGGAGGATGAGTTTATATATTTTATTTTATTTTTCATATTTGATTTTATTCTTATGTTATAAGGCTGATTTAGTAGTGTTAAATTGACCGCTCGTAGAGCAAATTTGTTTATGTGTTATTGTGGCTAGTAGATGATGTTTTGTTTATGTTTTATGGAAGCCAATATATCTATTTTTTAGGAAGATCATTTGGATTTGGATGGAAGATCTGGATCTGATATTAGATATGATTAAATGGTTTTAGATTGGTGTCATATATCTAATTTAATTGGTGCCATAAATCTGATTTACTTTGGTGTTGGAAATCTGAATTGTTTAGTGTTGTAAAACTGATTTTGTTAGCCCATGTAGATCTGATTTTACTATGTGATTTGAGGGCTTCAATAGACATGATGTTGATGTTTAAATTATATGTGAAAAGGATACTTAGACCTTTTTTCATTCTTATTACAATTGCATTGCATCGCATGTACATTGGGTAAAAGTTTGCATTGGAAGTGTCATCTTCCTTTAATGGCTAATTGTTTTATTTATTTGGCTTGTTGGAATGTTGGAATAATGTTAATTAAACCATATTCCACTATGAAATCACTTGAATTAGTCGTTTCCTTGTTAGAATCCCAATGTATCCGAGCCTAGTGGTATGATTTGGGGTTTAGTACACTACACAATACCATGGGCATGCAAAACACCAATTGTAAACCCATGTTTGATTCTGTAATTGAGTCACGATTGACTTAACATTGACCCCTTTAAACTGGAATTCGGGTAAATACCAACCTCCCTCAAAGTTTTAACTGTGTATTTAGGGATACAATCTGTCTGTTATGATAAATAATCCTCCCTTTGGCTAAATCAGCCTAATTTACCACTTATCCTAAGTTATTGAATCGAATATGTGACTGCATCATCAACTGGATCATCCTCCTTCAATCAGGGATACTAACTAAGTCTTCTCCTTCAATCGGGGAGACTAACTGAGCCTCCTCCTTGATTCTAGGTGGAAATCTAGGTTGACCTGCATGACATAACTTCCCCAGTCAGTTAACTGAAGGTTGCTTCACCTACCTTTTAGTTAAACTAAAGTTGTAAAGGCACCTCCCTCATTATTTTAGATTTTTTTGGTAAATTCAAGTTAACTAGAGTGATTAAAGGCGCCCCCACCTACTTTTGGTGACTTAGTTCAGTTTAGTTCAACTCACCTAACTGAAGTCAGATATGTGCCCTCACCTAATGATTGACATGCAGTTGATTTATATTCAGTTAGAATCAGTCTAAACTGCCTCTAAGTCAGTTAGATTCACTTAAGCTTGTGTTAAGTGGTTAACTAATGTCTTGAGTGGTGTCTAATTTATAGCGAAGCCACTCTCATGCACTCAATTTGAATTACCTCTCATGGATTTGAATTGTTTGTCTATTAATGCCATTGTATTGCATTGTAACTATTATCCAGATTATTTTTTATTAATGATAAGTGAATATGCAACTACAACTCCTTATTCCACTGTTTCATGTCATTTCTAATCAAAATTCACAGCAATCTAAGAAACAATACAAAAACTTACAATAGATTTCATAGATCAATTTTACTCAGAAATGACATGAAACAGTGAAATAAGGATTTGCAGCTATATATTTGCTTATTATTACTCAAAATTAATATGGATAATAGTTACAATGCAATACAATGATATTAATAGCCAGACAATTCGAATCCATGAGAGGTAATTCGAATTGAGTGCATGAGAGTGGCTTAACTGTCAATAAGACACCACTCAACACATTATTTGACCACTTAACACAACCTTAATTGAATCTAACTAACTCATAGGTAGTTTAGATTGAGTCTAAATGAATAGAACTCAACTACATGTCAATCACTAGGTTGGGTGCATATCTAACTTCAGTTAGGTGAGTTGAGCTGAACTGCACTGAACTGAGTCACCAAAAGTAGGTGGGGGTGCCTTTAATCACTCCAGTTAACTAGAATTTGCCAAAAATAACTAAAATAGTGAGGGAGGGGCCTTTACAAATTTATTTTAACTGAAATTTAGGTGAAATAAACTTAGGTTAACTGATTTGGGAACTTATGTCATACAGATCAACCCAGATTTGCTCCTAGAATCAAGGAGGAGGCTTAGTTAGTCTCCCTGATTGAAGGAGAAGAATTAGTTAGGATCCCTGATTGAAGGAGGATCATCCAACTGATGATGCAGTCACATAATAGAGTCAATATCTTAGTATAATTGGTAAATTAGGCTGATTTATCCAAAGGGAGGATTATTTATCCTAACACCCCCCTTTAATCATGACTTTGGATAACTTGGGCCCTGAAAACTAAGACCAAAGGTCACCCATTACAACTTAAATCCAAAATTAACTTCTTAACACAACCAATGAAACAAGAAAAACCTCATGGAAAAAATACCCCCCCTCAAACTAAACAATGAATCAGGAAAACAACTTAAAAACTTGCAAAATCTTTTGATGAAAGTTGCAGCCCTATGCAGCAACAAAGCATTATTCTAGTTCTTCTATGCAGCAAAATCTTAAATATATGCATGTGAACCTCTGAATCCAAACTAAATGGTTATGTCTATAGGAATATTCCTATTTGGAAGAATAATAATATGCTCAAGTGAATCAGAAATATAGACAGCTGCTATATGAAAATTGGGCCCATGTAGAGCAACTGAAATCAACTGATAAGAGAGAAAAAGTGCTTGAGAATTCAAACCATGTAAGGAACACCAAATAAAATGATATATTTCATCCTTGAACATCAAACCATGTGAGGTAAAATCATCCCCAAGTGCTAGGAGAAAGTATCCATGAGAATGCAGAATGTCTCCATCTTTACTAGTTCTGCGAGGAGATGAGCATGTGATCAAATACAAAGGTAGAGAAACCCTGGGAATATGGAGAGTGAATGATTGAGCTCCATAATATGGTATAGCTTCAAAAATAAACAATGGTTCACAAAATACAATATCAAAAACCTCATAATAGGAAACTAACATCAAATCCCCAACAACAATTTTGATGAAGACTTGCGGCACTTGATTTGTCACACTAAAATTGATGAGACCGAATACAAGCATGACTAAAGGATCTTGGAACTTAAAAATTGAACATAATAATATCAGATACTATCCAAATAAGATAATATCAGATAAAAATAATTTCATATCATATCTGAGAGTGTGGAAAGACATCAAATCCCCAGCAGCAATTTTGAAGGAGACTTGCGGTACTTGATTTTTCACACCAAAATTTGTGAGAGAAGCTACAAGCATTACTGAAATCTATTGAAACTGAAAAATTGAACCAAATAATATAATATAATATCCAAATAATATCATATCATATCCAAATAGTTACATATCATATCCAAGAGTGTGCTCCACCGAGATGGTAGATGCACAATCTTATCCTTCTTCAAAATTCTGAGTATTGGTGCATGCAATCCTGTAGGAATTTGATGGAATATCTAGATCAAGCAGAGTGAATGGATAAGTCCTAAAATCTGATATTATTTCTAAAATATCCAAGGTGTTACTTATTTTCACACCATTAGCAACATTAGAGGGAGAGAAATCGAATTCCTCTTCACTTTCTGAAGCAATCACTGGCAAATTTTGCACAAAATTTAAAAGAGAAACACTAGAGAATGTTTACATAGAATGGAAGGAGATTTTTTATTCAATATAAGAGATTAGAATGTCTTCTTATATATCATCCTAATGAGAATATGAGATATCAGATATCTCATAAACTTTCGGAGCAGCAGGAGAAAGATTCATTGCAAGGAGACTTTCTTCAATTCGAATTGACTGTGTGGAATATTATGCTTCTTCTTCATCTTGAACAAATTTATCAAAGAGAATAGAGGTTGATACTTTTGAATAGATTACTCTTGTGGTGCTGGGTGTGATCTCCAAATTTTTATTATGATCCTCATTGTGATTTCCAAAGATTCTATCCATTTTTTTCTAGAGATCCTTTGGGTATTTAGCAAAAGCAATAAGGTAGCGCAAACTTGGAGAAAGGGCCAAACATATTGTTCCAAAATATATATCACCATAATTTAGCTATTCATTCTCATGTTCATAAGAATATTTACCATGTACAATAGACACCTCATAGAGATATTGTCTCTTTAGATATGAAATCATCTTCATCTTCCATTTTGAATACCTTGTGGATGGAGTAAGAAGAGGAACTAATAATTTCTAATCCATATGAAGCTGTACCTAAAATTACACAAAACAACCAAAGTAAGGTCGAACATCCTGCACTTTTGGAGTTTACATCACACCCAACTTATCCAATCAAGCAAGCTTGATCAACAATTCTAGTTTGTCTAGGAATTATGTGGTAAACTCTTCATTTCTAGTGCAGTGCTGGAAAGTTTTTGAGCAATTTTGCTCAAATTTATTTATAGATCCATCAAGAAACCTATAGAATAATTTCCTTGTTCTTCCATGGCTCTGATACCATATAAAATTGATCTCACGGAAATATAAGGACCAAGACAAAACTTACAGAATATTTCATATCATTTTCTGAGTAAAATTGTTTGTGAAATATTCTGTAAGTATTGTCTTGGTCCTTATATTTCTGTAAGATCAATTGTATAGTGTCCCCTCCATATTAGGATTAATTATAATCCTCCCTTGACCACCATAGTCTAATATTTATTTCCTAGCTTAGGACTCTATTTCCACTTCACTAGTGCCATGGGAAACTCATATGGGGCCCACCTACCACTTGATGTGCTAGTTTTCATGAGTTAAGGATCTCCATACATCAATCTCTATAATTAGGAACCCACACTGAGCCTTGGGAGTCCCACCATCAGTTCACCCTCGTCTATGTTGAGTTATCCTCAGGAGAACATCAGTTAGTTCATCTCCAGTTAGTCTAGTTCCACCTTTTCCTAATTTAAGAAGGTTAGGCACTAATTCTTACATACCTTGTCCAGTTAAGTGACTGAGAATTGATTTAGTTGTCTTGAGTTACATTAGTAAGTTCCTAGTGGTTATTTTCCCACAATCAATTAGCACTGGAGTCAATCTAAGTTGATAAATTTAAATCATACCTAGTGGATTCAAATTATTCCTATTATATCATCATTGTATTACACTAAGATTAATTATAATGAGAGTAATGTTATGTTGACTAATTTTGTCTCTTGACTGTTCAATTTTCACCATGATTGTTTCATCATTGTACTGAATTTTCTTCTTCCTCCTTCAACCTTTTTTCATAGTGAGTTTCATTCCAAATTTAAGATCTTAAATCTTTGCTAAGTTAAACATGGTATCAAAGCAGGTAATCGAGACAACTTCAATCCTAATAATATTCCATTCATGATGAAACATAAGAAATTGGTTTCCACATAATTTCTGGTATCCTTGCCTTGCTCCCTCTAGATTTTGTCCAGAGAAGTCTAGCTAGGTTTGATGCACCCAGAGAATGTGCACATGTCGAAGTAGAGAGTGATTGAATTGGGTTTCCTTCAAATTGAAGTACTTTTTGTAGGTAAAATCAAGAATTCAGAAGAATAGTGTTGCTCCTTGAAGTTGTAAGGTGGATAATTCAGCACCCTTTGACACCAAGGATCCTCACACCTTTCAACTACATTTATTGGCGGGATGAAAAATATATTGTGTTGTGAAACAAAGGTTTGAATAGGGTTACCATGGGCAAGGAGGTCGAACCAAAACAACCTCTTGAGAAATCAAAGTACCTGAAAAAGATGGATGCATCATTTGGCTTCATGTACATTCATATCTCCATGGGGTTACTCTTCAATATTGAAGGATTAAAAACTCCAAGGAAAGTATGGAAGAAGCTCGAATCATTGTTTGGAAATTAGGATGAGCTAAGAGGCCATATTCTAGATAATGAGTTGATTTCTCTTCAACCCAAAAAATTCAAAACCATCCAACAATTCTTCTCCAAATTCAAATCCTTGGTCATGCAGTGCAAGTAGTGTGGGATTGACAAGAAGGATGAGCAATTGGTGCACTCAATTTTGAGCAAAATTGGACCAGAATTCTCATTGTTTGTACCCACCTTTCACTCAGAGATACTAATGAATCCTAATCAATGAATTCCATCCCTTGATTCCTTCACAAAATATCTTATTTAGGAACAAGATAATATTATATAGATCGGATCCCATAAAGACTCCAAAAATGAGGCTCTCTTAGCTAGAGAGACTAAGAATGTGTAAGAAAAGGGGAAGCAAAAAGGAAAAGAAAAGAACACTGATTTCAAGCCTAAATAGAATCAAAATACTTTAGAAGGATACTTAGGTTCTAAGAAGGACAAGCATAAAAGTTTTGACAAATCCAAGTGCCCATACTGCAATAGAGGGAATAATCCAGAGAACCTATGTATGAATAAAACCATAGACAAAATGTCTAGACTCCTTTAACAAAACAATATTTCCCTTCCTGAAGATGCAAGGAAACTTGATATTGGAAATAAGACTACAAATCATGAGAGATTCCATACTCTGAAGGAAGGATTTTCTCAATCACATGATTTTCTCGTTGATTCTAGAGCCTCCAACCATATGGTGGCATCCAAAGAATCATTCTCTTCTCTGGATCTCTTTGGTGGAACAAGAATTCCCATGTGAGATGACTTTCAAATCCCAGTTGTTGGGAAAGGTTCAATCAAATTTGAGCATGGAGTGTTCGAGAATGTCATTTATGTGCCCTCCCTGGTAGCAAATTTTGTGTATGTATATTAGATGACCCATGTTGGCTCACCCAAGTGAGTCATATTTGATCCTGACTCGTTCAAGATCTAATAAATATATAGGAGAAATATGATAACGAAAGGGGATGCAAATAATGCCTTCAAGGCATATGATTTTTCTCATTTTATTCCTAACTCATATCCAAGTGCTCTATTGACTCATGCTAATGATAGAAGCATGATTTGGCATGAAATATTTGGCCATCTGAATTTCAGATATATCAAACACCTACACAATGAAGAGATGGTTGATGGATTTCCTCTCATCGAGTCCTTTGAATATGTTTTGCAATGGTTACTTGGTAGATAAGCACCCAGAGAAAAAGTATGAGGTTGGGAAGGAAAGAAGAGATTCCTCTGCAGTAGATTTGGTTCATAGTGATGGATCTTTACCAATTCCTACAACATATATGAATGGATGTAGATATTTTCTGACCTTCATTGATGACTACTCAAGGTATTGTTGTATCTACTTCCTTAAGCAGAAGTCTGAGGTGTTTGAAACCTTTAAAAATTTCAATTCCTTAGCTGAGAACACTCTTGGGAAGAATATCAAAGCACTCAAATTAGATAATGGAGGAGAGTACATCAAAAGAGAATTTCACCAGCTGTGTACTTCAATAGGCATTCAAATGAAACACTTAGTCACATACACACCACAACAAAATGGTGTAGTCGAGAGAAAGAACAGATCCTTGAAAGACATGGTTGCATGCCTTCTTGAAGAAATAAATATTCCATCATATATGTGGGATGAAGCTGTGAAGTATGCTTAATACACATATAACAGAGTGCCTCACAAGTCAGTGGTTGGGTTCACTCTATTCAAAGCATTGATCGGGCATAATCCTAATGTCTCTCATCTGAGGGTTTTTTGCTCAAAAGAATGGGCCAGAATTCCAACTGACAAGAGAAAAGCCTTCCAACCTCAAATTAGTGAATGGATACTACTAGGATACACAAATGGTTACAAGGATTACAAAATGACGGAGATTGCAACTATAATATGCTTCATATAGCGAAGTCTCCAGTTCAATGAAGATACACTACATGATCTACACCCTGCTGAAGAGGAAGGTATAATTACTCAATCAACTCTATTTGTAGATGATGATATCTTAAATAATATTTCAAATTCACAGTCCAAGTATGAGGATCAACATGATGAATATATTGATATTGAGAATGAATCTAAACTAGATCCATATCCAAATCCAACACCTTCTCCCAACCCAAGGCCTAAATGGTCCCAAAAAATCATTGAAGTTGCTGGGAATAGTGTTAGGAATGCAGATGACAAAAGAAGAACAATATCTCAATATCATGATGAAAAACTTGCACTCTGGCATACAAATCCACTTCTCCCAGAGAAGTGCTTCATGACGATGGGTTTTGTTCCTTAATACTACAGAGAGGATTTCCATGATCCAAGATGGCAAGAAGCCATGGATGATGAGTATGATTCACTACAAGACAACAAGACCTGAGAGCTTGTTTCCTTTCCTCATGGGAGGAAGCTAGTTTAGTGAAAATGGATCTACAATACCAAACTAGCAGCAGAAGGATCCACTACCAAGTATAAGGCTTGATTAGTGGCAAAGGGGTACTCACAAGTTCATGGGATGGAATACAATGATACAATTGCTCCTACTACAAGAATGGATTCCATAAGGCTGGTTTTGGCCATTGCAGCTATGAAAAGGTGGGACGTACATCACATGGATGTGAAGAGCGCCTTCCTCCATGGTGACCTGGAAGAGGATATCTACATGAGACAACTTGATGGGTGCACCTAATATTCATGCTTGCTTTGCAAACTAAGTAAATATATGTATGGGATTAAGCAACTCCTAAGGGAATGGTATGCCAAGATGGATGCCTTCCTACTATCACATAAATTCGAAAGGTGCAAGTATGAATGCAATGTCTACATGCAGTATAAGGGAGGTTTCTTACTGTTAATTGTTCTATATGTGGATGAATTTCTCATTACTAGTGGCTCAGCTACTGTATTGAGGGATATCAAGTCATCCTTGAGCAAGGAATTCTCCATGACTAATGTAATGTTGCTAAGGAAGTTTATTGGCCTTGAAGCGAATAAAAAATATTCGGGTATCATGATTACACAGTGCAGATACATAGGACATTTTCTCAAAATATTCCACATGATTGATTGTAAAGAAACATCCTTTCCCTTCTTCTATGACATCAGTAGGAAGAAGGTTGTTCCACACCACTTGTTGATAGTACACTATACAAATAACTTATTGGTATCATATTGCACCTCATCCATTCGAGGCTAGATTTATCTTATGTTGTGAGTGTTGTTTCTAGATTTATACAGGAGACACGTGAGATGCATTGGAAAGAAGAAAAGTGCATTTTGCATTATGTGCAAGGTACGAGAGAGTTTGGGATCCATTATTCTATTGGTTCTCAGCTAGATCTATTGGTTTTACTGATTCATACTAGACTGGTGATAGTACTAATAATAAATCTACATTAGGATCTGTGTTCATGCTAGGATTTGTAACAATATGTTGGTCAAGCAAGAAGCAAGCAAATATTTCCTTCTCTTCAGCTGAATCAAAGTATCACGGGGCTGTGAATGTAGTTATTTAGAAAGTTTGGCTACATGGGATTCTGATAAAGTTTGGAATTTTCACTTCTCATTCAGTATACCTCTTATGTTATAATCAAAGTTCAATCAAGATTGTCACGTCTCCACCCCTCTACTCAGTGGAGAGGACGTGACTAACATAACTACCAGTTATTCCAGGAATTTTAGCCCCATGAACATAAAATAAAATGCAATGAAATAAAATCATACACAGATCCATAAATTATTATCAAACAATGGAAGCAAAATCATTCATTCACAACATTTAACATGTTCATATTGATTTATAAAAACAACCACAGTTGCAAGGATTTAAACAAAAGAATACTTATCTTAGAAGAAGCTTGTCCCACAACCAGATATGTCGCTGCAACACTCCACCCAACCATAGGCCAGTGTGCTCATCAATATCTTTAGTAACACTACCACCCTTGAGGTGGGTGTGATTACCACAATGAATAAGGGAAAACTAGCAGGCTCACACGTATCCAAGGATACACAAAACTCAACCAAGCCAACATAGTTGGGTTTATTAGGATTTGAAGGAGTTGGAAAGGCTAACTGCTAATCTAGTGAACTATGGACACCTGCACCATATCTAGCCTAACTTCTAAAACATCTACACACCCAACACAAGGAAGAATCCCCTTCTTTGATACACAGTCCCTCAGGTCATTCCTTCCCTTCCAGTGCTATTTAGGGCATGCAAAAAATAAATCCAAACCTCTCGCTCTGTCTGTGATGTTCCTTCTTCCAGTCGGTTTATCAAGCTAGCTCAGACCCCATTTCCACTCCAAAAACAACTCAACTCCATACAACATAGGTATACACAGCAAGATACATAGTTCTTGGATTGGGGAAAACATTTTGGAAACCAAAACAAATTACCAAGAAGGGCAAGAACATCCCATAACAATAAATTCAATTTCATAGGGATGTTTTGGCCCTAACATGGCCAAAAAGGTCTTAACAACACCCAACAAAATCGTGGGTTTCTCCTCCCACACAATGGATTCACCAAAAATGAATTCCTACTTGAATAAATTGCAGAGAACGACTTCCCTCATGAGGGAAAACACACAGCAACCAAAAATGGGATTAATCTCGACCACATGAGTGCATTCAACAATTTTCTACCTGTGCGTGAGCACATAAGGAATTTCTCCTATGTGAGTAGTGAGTTGTGACTCTCTCTGTGACTACCTCTGGCCAACTCCCCTGCGTGAACATGGAATGGGTTTTATGCCCACGTGAGGGACTAAAATGCGATCCCCCCCTTATTTAATCATGGGTGAGGTCAAGGAATGGCATCTCTTCTAGAACTGACAGTTGCCCATGCATATGTTTCCCCAAGGAAATAAATGCCCAATGAACCCATGGGTATTAAATTGGTTGGTGAATAAGAAAAGGAAAGTAGTTTCCCACTCTCTTGGGTTCTTTTGTTGACATTTGGATTTTCCCCATTGGCCCCAAAGGTTGAATATCCCCCCCCTATCCTTAGGAAATCATGCCCCCATCTCATTATTGTTGCATTGACATAGTTGGTTGTGGGTTTTTAATTAATTGCATATTTACATGATGATTTAAAAGTCATAACTTGCTTGGCTAGCACAAAATACCATCGACACCGATTTAATCGTCGAAACATAAAACAATAATCCATGGTGGGGAATTTTCCTTTAGCTCCACACCACGATTAATTACAATATATACATCATATACATTTAATGCAAACGAGGTCAAAACCGGGGTGTTACAAAGATATCCAATGATCTAGTACAAAAGTAGTGTACCAAGCAAATTGAAGTCCACATGCACTACATACAGGAAATAGTGTAAAATAAGGCTATCAATCTACATTATTTCCCTATAGAGGAGCATAGTGCAAAAAAAATCACAAAAAAATTCATTGAAAATAAATTTGTCTATCTGAAATCTCTTCATGGTGTAAAGGTTTGATTCAATTATTGTTCCTGGTTTTGCTGCTCATTTTGAAGGGGGGTCTCCCATGAGGTTTTCTCCATTAAATTCCTTGATTTATTAAGCATTTATTTTTTGCATTAGATTGTATTTGTGACCTTTGGTCTTAGTTTCTAGGGCCCAGGTTGTCCAAGTTTGGATTAAGGTGGGGTGTTAGGATTAATTATAATCCTCCCTTGACTACCATAGTCTAAAAGTCATTTCCTAGCCTAGGTGTTTGTTATCACTTCAATAGTTCCATGGGGAACTCATATGGAGACCACCTATCACTTGATGTTCCAATTTGCATGAGTTTAGGAGCTCCATAGGCCAATCCCTGTAATTTAGGAACCCACACTGAGTCTTAGGAGTCCCACCATCATTTCACCCTAGTATGTGTTGAGTTATCCTCAGACAAGAATCAATTAGTTCATATCTGGTTAGTCTAGTGCCACATTTTCCTGATCTAAATAGGTTAGGCACCTTTTCTGACCCACCTTGTTCAGTTAACTGACTAAGAACTATTTTAGTTGTTCTGAGTTACATTAGTGAGATTCTAGTGGTGATTTCCCCACATTGAGGTAGAACTAGAGTCAGTCCAAGTTGGTGAATTCCAATCATACCTAGTGGATTCAAATTCTTCCTATTTTATCATCATTGTATTTCACTGATATTAATGATAATGAGCGTAATGTTATGCTGACCAATTTTGTCTCTTGACTTTTCAATTTCCACCATGATTGTTTGATCATTGCACTGAATCTTCTTCTTCTTCCTTCAACCTTTTTTCACATGGAGGTTCATTCTATCCTGGATATCCTTAATCTTTGCTAAATTAAACACTCTCTTTAGTCAACCTAAATATACATTTAGATTTTTCATATGTGACCCAATAAATAAAGGGTGCACATGCATAAATAGGTCTTGTGGGTGTATGCCTATTTACATTGTGGTTAAATCAAACTCCACATAAAATAAAATCTTACATGAAGTGAACCAATCACTTCTTCATTCACATATTCCATGTACTTCCTCCCATTTTTAACATGCCTTTCTAGTTGTGATTTACCATAGTTCACATACCCATGAACCATCACTTTAATTTGTGAACTTTACCACATTCATTTAGTTCATGTTGTAATCAATAAATACACAATTACAGGAAGGTCTAGCTCTATTTTAGACCCAATCTCATGGGTTTCTTTTGCAACTTATCCTTATATATGTATGAATTCATTTAATAAGGTAAAAAAACACCACAATTATTAGCTACACATACAACATATAAGTGTAGATTCAATGAGGTGTCCTCCAACTCACAAAATTCATTAGACGAAATTTCAACTCAAAATGGGCTTCCTAAGGAAAATTAATAAAATAATATTTGTTAATTTTGGAGGAAGAAAAGAAAAAACTACTTTTTTGTTCATATTTTCAGCATATCTCCCTGTGTTTTTACTCAAATTTCGATTGGGAGAGCTCGTTGGATGCATAATTAAATTTTGCATCCAATGAGTACCCACTTGGCATAATTTTGACGAGCCTCGCTACCCCCAAAAAAATAAATACCTAAACAAAATGACGATGACATCATCATCACTTTTTTTTGGGTATTTCTTGTTTTTGGGGTAGCAGGGCCCGTCAAAATTATGGCGAGTGGGTACTCGTCGGATGCAAAATTTAATTACGCATCCAACGAGCTCTCTCGATTGAAATTTGAGTAAAAACACAGGGATATATGTCGAGAATACGAACACAAAAAGTAGTTTTTTTTATGATACCTATCCCCAAATTTATATTAAAAAATTGTTTAAGAGGTGCTCCCTTTTTTAATTTTAAATAATTTTGATTGGCTAATACNATTTTTGAAAGGCCCATTTTAAATTGAAATTTGCTCTAATGCATTTTCTTGGAAATTTTATCCTCCTCGTGCTTTGAGACCTGTTGACATTACAAAATATTCTATGGACCTAGAGCCCTAGTTTCTCCGATGAATAGTTCAAGATTACTATGCTCCAATACAATTGTTAGGTTTAAATAAAGAAAAAGAACACAATGAAGAATAATATAAAACATAATAAGCATGCACACACACACATTGAACAATAATATTTTTCCCTTGGAAGCCCAAAACCAAGAAAACCAACAACAATAGATCCATTACCCTTGACTCTCCATCCAAGGTGTGGTTGATATGGCCATCACCATCCACTAAAAGACACTTTACAATGGAGTTACACAGACATGTAAGTAGAATTCATCACATGGAATACCATAAAAAACCAAAAACCATGACTATGCAAACTACCAATGGTCTTTGAATCTTTAACAAGTCAAGATTAACCTAACATCGCATAAGCACTTTGTCACATCTAGGTGGTGTACCACCTTCCCTTTCTTGCAAATCACTAAAGTTGTGATCTCACCACTTGATGGGAATAACACTTTGAGTAACCTGCACTACAAGCACAATATTCAATTAGTCCAACAACATATCTAAAAAAAATAAAAAGAATATTTAAATACATAGTTGTGTGACTTTATTCAAAATAATAATGTCATGACATGACGATCGTTCCATTTTTCATGTGTATTAAACTTGTGTGTTAGCTAAATGGAAGAGTTTATGCCTTAGAAGTAGGAGGTTGGTGGCTTGATTCCCCCATGCCCAAATGATCACTAGTACAAAATGAGAGATAAGTGACAAAAAATATGCCCAAAATCCATGTGAGAATTGAAACACATATGGATATAGGAGCCAAAGAAACTCTCACAATTCACTATGGTTCACAAAACAAGCAAAAAATAGATGAAAGACTGAAATTTACATACACAGATGAAGTAGATAATGGATATTATTATGATTGTCCAACACGTAATTATGTCTGGAACTGATATATAATACAATAGGGAAAAATTGTGAGTCCTTGGAGGCCATTTGACTACATACAAGTGTCAGCTCAATATTTGACCCTCAAACCCCTTAGGTGTGAGTGGCTCTAGGATAGAAATAAATGCCCAAAATAGGTCAAAAACAACCCAAACCAAGAACTAGCGCTTCAAGTTAGACAAAATCCCTAAAATTTGGGAAGGGGATCGCATGTTGGTTGAATGTCATCAATGTGGGCACCTAGGTTGTCAAAATGATAAACCTAGAGCGCCTCAACTATGAAGAATGATCAACCAGGAGTGCCTCAGCTTCCATAAATGCCAATTTCCCTAAGTCTAAACCATAGCAAATACTGCATAGAAGAAAATGATTGAGTCTAAGGTCTAAGACTATGGTACTAGGATGGATTATTACTCTAACACCCCCCCTTAATCCTTACTTGGTACTGCTTAACCAAAAATATCATGGAGGTATTGGAAACAAAGGCTCAAGTCACCTTATACAACATAAATTTTATTTTTCCATAGAAACAAGGTAAGGAGGAAAACCACATGGGAACAAAACTCCCCTAAAAAATGGAAATGGAGCTAAAAATATGAAAATGAATGGTAGACATCACCATGCATCACCCACTCCAATAAGGGATCTCATATAGGTGAAGGTCTTCTATGTGAAGCACATGGTAAAAATGTCAACAGTTTTCTCTGCATATGGGAAATACTGCAAGGCTATGGCCTGATCATGGACCAAGCTCTGGATGTAGTGCATGTGTATCTCAACATGTTTGGTCCTCTGTCTCTACACTGGATATGTGGAAATATTTATTGCACTTCTATTATGACACCAAATTACTATGCGTGAATCAAATGCAACTTTAAGTTCCCGAAGAATACCTTGCAACCACACACATTGTGTATATGCATTAACTGCTCCTATATACTCTGCCTCTGCTGAAGAAAGGGAGATGGTGTGATTTTTCTTGCTTGACCAGTATATGGGACCTTTTTCTAGCATGAAAAAATAACCTGAAGTGGACTTCCTATCATTGGGATCACCAATCCAATCATAATCAGAAAATCCCACTAGTTATAGTGGAGAACCAACAACATAGTTCACCCTGAAGTGTCTGGCTCCTTGTGCATAGTGAAGGATCCTCTTGGATGGATTTCAATAGATCCCATGAGGCTTCTGCATATATATATCTACATCACCTACAATATATTCTAAATCAGGTCGATAAAGAGTAATATACAACAAACTCCCGACTAGTTGTCTATACAAAGAGTTGTCCACCAATGGAGAGTCACCAACTTCACCTATTTCGATACCAGAAAGGAATGGGAACTTTTATGCCTTACATTAAGCCATATTAAAATTCATTAACAGGTCTGAAGCATAATTTTGTTGAATGACCTTGATTCCTCTTTCATGTTCCTCAATTTCCAAACCAAGAAATTGCTCCAACAATTCAAGATCAGTCATTGAAAAATCATTGCACAAAGAGGCTTTGATTGACCCAATTTATTTGATGCAGCTACCCGTAATAAAAATACCATCAAAATTGAGTACAGTTACCTACAATACATCACCAACATTCTGCAAATAAAAATTAGGATCATATTCACATCTTTCAAAGCCATGTGATAGCAAAAAATTGTCCATCTTGGCATACCAAGCCCTCGGGGCTTGCTTGAAGCCATATAGTGACTTATTTAACCTACATACAAGAGAAGGGTCCTCTTGGAAAAATTCATTTTTCTGAATATATATCTCTTCCTGTAGCTCACCATGGATAAATTCACTTTTGACATCCATGTGGTTAACCTCCCAGCACTTGCTTGCAACAATGGCTAAAACTAGCCTAATAGAGTCCATGTTTGCAACTAGTGCAAAAGTATCTGTATAGTCCACTCCTTGGAATTGAGAGAAGAATTTGGTAACTGATATGGCATTATAATTTATATCAGACCCATCAGCAGTAACTTTGGTCCTATAAACCCATTTTCATTGCACTAGATTCCTCTTGGAGGGCAATGGAACCAATTCCCTAGTCTCATTTTCATGTAGAGAGTCGAACTCTTCTTGCATGGTTGTTTTACATATTGGGTAAAGTGATGCTTCTTGATATGTTTGAGGATAAGGTTCAAACCATTATGAATAATTTCTAAGCAAGAATAAAAAATATCAGAAAAATATTCATCACTTGCATCATCTTGTGGTGGAGGGGATGAGCATTCCTCGGGTGCTAGTTCAAGATCTGGAATGACTTCTTCTTCGAATTCCACACTTATTTATATTAAATTATTTTGAGTTGAGGGATAAAATATCTTGTATCCCTTTTTATATTCACCATATTCCACCTATTCACTCCTTTCTTTGTGTCTATAAATCTTTTCTCTTTTCTGGAGGAATTCTAGCCCAAGCCCTTGAGCGAAAAATCCTAAAATGTGAAATATTTGGCTTGTGACCAAACCAAGCCTCATATGGTGTTTTTACATCTAATGATTTTTTAATATCCCTGTTTTGAATGTATGCCACATCGTTAATGGCTTCATCCCATATATTAGGATTCAAATATTTGGCTTCAATGATACATGTTGCCATCTCCTTGGGTGCCTTGTTTTTCCTCTCTGCCACACCATTTTGTTGTGGTGTGTAGGGGACCGAATGTTTCGTTTGGATGCCACATTATTCATAGAGGTGCTGCAAAATATTGTTCACATACTCTTTACCATTATCAATCCAAAGGAATTTTATCTTGTTCCCACAATGATTCTCAACCACAAATTTCCAAACCTTAAGAGTCCCAAAGACTTCATATTTGAGTTTGAGAAAGTAAGCCTGAAAAAACATTGATAAATCATGTATGAAGGTAAACAAATACCTTGATCCTCCATAAGAGGGTGTGGAAAGAGGCCCAATTAGATATGAATGCACTAATCCAAGGACTTGAGTAGCTCTCCTTTCTTTCCCTTTCTCATAATTACGCTTTGGATGTTTTCCCATCACACAATCAATGCATGCACCATTGGAGGTCTTGATAGGAGGAATCCCTTCCACCATGCCTTCTTTTCTCAATGGTGGAGTTATCTATAGTTCATATGACCAAACCCATTGTTAACCCAAAAAATCCGTCAGTGAGCTCTACATGACCTACACCACCCAAAGACATCTATCTCACTACCCACATTTGACCCCCACACCCTTGCAAAGGCTCAAAAACATGAAAAGGGATTAAAAACCCCCCAAAAGAGCCAAAATAGCTCTCATAGGGCTAAAACCTCCAAAAAGGGGCTAAAACCCCTGAAAGGAGCTTAAAATCCCCAAAGGAGCTAAGAATTGGGCGAAAGGGGCTTAAATCCCAAAAAAGGGGCTAAATCCCTAACCAAGGGCTTAAAACCCTAAATCTCAAGAAAAAACTATAAATAGAGGGATGGAGGTCACTCTGAAAACACTCCTTCTCTCCCTATCATTATGCTTCCCGTGTGAGTGCCTTGAGACCCTTTCCTCTCAAGCCATTCATCCCTCTCCTCCATAGCTCCATAAGCAAAAACCCCATTCCATAGAGAGGTGCTTCCAAAGCTAGGTCATGGCGGCCCATTTCCACAAAGGATAAAGGTATAATCATTTATTTCTATTGATAGTTTAGTTTTATAGATTATTTTGTTTGTAGGTTTATTTACTCATAGTTTGTTGTAGGTTATACTCTGACTTCCTATAGCCATTTCTCTAATTTTCCTAACAAGTTTCCTGTAGGGTTTCATGGCTCAAAGCTAACATTTCTTTGCAGGGTTTTCTTTCACCCATAGGAACCCTACCCTTCCATCCTATAGACAGAAGGTAGCTATTCCTGCTTGTAGCTAGGGAGAAATCCCTACTACAGATTGGCGACCATACCAGGTCGATCCAATAGGATCCCTGGGTTGTTTTTTCAAGTTTTTCAGTTTTAGTTTTTGTTTCCTTAACCTAGTTTAAATTTCTGTTAAATCTAGTTTAGATCTCTATTTTTCTGTATTTACGTTCACAGTCGAGCCTCCTTAAGGCCAAAACCGAGCCCATTCAGCCATAGTACAAGTTACTGTTGGCTGTTCCTAGCTCAGGTTTCAAAATTTTCGATTTTTCAGGCTAGGTCACTCTTATCGGGCTGAAAGAGGTGACCAAGTCGCTCATTTAGCCCTAAAAGGAGCGAGTTCCCTCTTAGGAGATAGATCGCTCCTGTTTTCAATTTCTAAGTGACCCCTTCACCTAGTTTTGGGAAAAATTAGTGACCCCTTGCTACATATTCCCTGAAAAGGGTGATCTGTCTCAAATATTCAGTTTTTTACGCTATTTGGACTATCAATGCAGCTCAACCGCCACTGCCCAGTAGCCTGTTTCCATCTGCATACAATCTGTGTAAATTAAGGATAGTTTTGATTGGTTATTGATATATGAATCTATTTTAAGACTTGGATAAATTATTGTAAGTTAATTTTTAGTTTTTAAATAAGCATTGGAAATTAACCCCTTGCCTAGCCCTTCCTTTTCTACCCAGTCATCACCCTCCGAGGTATTCTAGGATAAGATGAAGGGTAAAGCTCGTATAGTAATAGGCACTTGCATCTGTGATTTCTTTAGACAACTGAAAATGGGTGACTTGGAAGGTAGAGGGGGTGGTAGGCCTAGGGGGGCTCACAACGTTTGCATCCTCCCTGTTGACCGACCTTGCACTCGAAGAGTGACCCAAGGATCTACAAATGGGGTTAGTCCTATTGTGTTGAGATCCCAGCACTCTTTTGTTATATTTTTAACATTAAGCTAGCATAACATTAGGATCTTTAACTGGGAGAACAATAAGCACAGCAATCAAACACAAGAGACAATGAACATAGTGTTTTCCTCAGGGAAACCATAAATGGAGAAAACCCCGCAACTTCCTCAGAGATAGAATCAACACCAAAAGTAAAACCCCAAAACAGTAAGATGATCTCTTGACAGCAGTAACCTCTTTCTTCCTTGCCCCGGTGCCTTTCTCTTCCTCAGCTATGCGCTACAACTGAGTGTGAGTGAGTGTGTGATAAATAGAGAGGCTAGCTCTCTATTTATACTAATTCCCAACTTGACTAAACCCAACTAGGGCCGACTTCACTAGGTGAGTCTAATAACCCTAGTGCCCCGAAACTGCGGGGACATTAACCATTGATCAATAGGAGGGTTACCCACAATGACTTGACATGACTTGTTTACATTATAGAACCTCCCGATAGGAACATCGGGGCATGAAATGACTCAAGTACATCCCAGAATAAACACCGGGTTACAATATATAAGAAATACAAGTGAATACATTCTGAAGTTACAATTACATCAACACTCCCTCTTAACTAGGAAGGTATTGTCTCGACACAATTTTAATCACTGGTATTCTTCTTTGGATCATCTCATCATATGCATCTTCAAGTCATATTCATCTTCAAGTCATCTTCATCTTCAGATCTGGATCATCACTCGATCTGGACCATCATCACTGGATCTGGATCATCACTGGATCTGGATCATCACTCGATCTGGATCATCACTTGATCTGGATCTGGATCATCACTCAATATGGATCATCATCACTGGATCTGGATCATCACTGGATCTAGATCATCACTACTGGATCATCACGGGTGCTATCTCATGATTCTTCTCGTCACAGGAAGTTCTACATAGCCAGCTCTTTTTCATGTTGGTTGTAGGCCTAGCCTCCATGTAGGTCTTCTTCAGCGCTTACATCTGACACCAAGTCAGAATGGCCCGCCCAACACTTACATATGACCATGAGAGGAACAAATCCAACACCATGTTAGAAAGGCACACCCAACACTCACATCTTATCATGTAGGAAACAATCCTATAATCACATCAGAAAGGCCTAGCACTCACATTTAGCCATGCAGGAACACATCCTGCAACCATGCTGGAAGAGCTCTGCACTTACATCCACCCATGTGGGAACACATCCTGCAACCATGATGGAAGGACTCTGCAATTACATCCACCCATGCAGGAACACATCCTACAACCATGATGGAAGGGCTCTGCACTTACATCCACCCATGTGGGAACACATCCTGCAACCATGATGGAAGGGATCTGCACTTACATCCACCCATGTGGGAACACGTCTTGCAACCATGATGGAAGGGATCTGCACTTACATCCACTCATGCAGGAACACATCCTGCAACCATGATGGAAAGGATCTCAACCCCAAGTTGAGGGTTTCTAGTAATTGGCCAGGTGCCTCCATTCTCCAAGAGAATGGCAACAACCCTTATATCTGATCAAGTGGGAACACATCCCTCAATCACATCATAATGGCCATGCACTCACATATGATCATGTAGGAACACATCCTACAGTCATATTAGAATGGTCCTCAGTCCTAGACCAAGTATTCCTGTTAACTGACCAGGCACCTCCATTACAAGAATGGAAATAGCCCTTATATCTGATCATGTAGGAACCAATCCTATAGTCATATCAGAATGGCTCATCACTCATATATGACATAGAAGGAACCAATCCTCTAACCATGATAGAATGGCTCAGCCCTTACATATGACCATGGAAGGAACCAATCCTCGCACCATGTCAGAATGGATCACAGACTCATCACTTGGAAGGGACCTCGATCTGGAGAACACCAAGATTCTCCCTGAAGTACTCAAACTTCACTCTGGCTAATGGTTTCGTCAATACATCAGCTATTTGTTCATCCATTGCAACATATTGGACCTTCACTACTCCTCTCTGCACCATATCCCTGATATAGTGATACTTGATCTCGATATGCTTCAAATTGTCATGGAACACCGGGTTCTTTGACAACTTCACACAACTTTGGTTGTCACAATGTATACAAGTAGCATCCAACTAGAGATCAAATAAATCAGACAGTAGCTTCCTCAGCCATACTTCCTCACAACTAGCTGAACAAGCTATGACATACTCTGCTTTAGCTGTACTCAGTGCCACACAGGATTGCTTCCTGCTAAACCAAGAGATCACACCTGATCCCATACTAAAGCAACACCTTGAAGTGCTCTTCCTATCGATGGCACTGCCTGCCCAATCTGAATCAACATAACCCTCCAGGTTAATCTTTTGACTCGCTTCATACTTGAGCCCATAATCAATTGTACCCCTCAGGTACCTCATAATATGCTTTGTAGCAATCAAGTCAACATGTCTCGGATCTGTCAAGAACTGGCTCAAGGTGTTCATAGCAAAGAAAATATCTGGTCTTGTGTTCGTCAGGTACATCAAGGACCCAATCATCTAATGATACATCGTAGCATCAACTGTTTCTAATGAAGCGTCACTCAATAGATATAGGTTCGATGCCAGGGGTGTGGCCATAGCCTTGCAGTCTATCATTCCAAACCTCTTCAGTATCTCTACTGTATATTTCCCTTGTCCCAGGTAAATCCCATCTGCATTCTGCCACACCTCCATGCCTAGAAAATAATGTATCGTACCCAAGTCCTTCATTTCGAACTCAATAGCAAGCTTCCTCTTTGTATCAGGAATCAACCCATCCATACCTGTTACAAATAGATCATCTACATACAGTAGGAGCATCACTAGGTTGCCATCTTCAACCTTGTAGTAAAGGTTGGAATCTGCTTTACTCTTAGTAAATCCCAAACTGGATAGAAAGCTATCAATTATACCGTACCAAGTCCTGGGTGCCTATTTCAAACCATACAGGGATTTCTTCAATCTACATACATGAGATTCCCTGTCATGTGTCTCAAAACCAAGTGGATGCTCCACATACAATTCCTCTTCTACTACACCATTCAAGAAAGCAGTCTTGACAACCATTTGGTGTATCTTCCATTTCATCACTGCAGCCAGAGAAAGTACTGATCTTATGGAAGTGTATCTGGCTACAGGTGCAAATTTTTTTTCATAGTCTATTCCTTCTTTCTGGGAGAAACCATGAGCAACAAATCTTGCTTTATATTTTTCTATGCTACTGTCTGCAGCATGCTTGATCTTGTAGATCCATTTGGAAGTTACAACTGAATTCCCTTCTAGTCTTGGGACTATCCCAAACATAATTCTTCATGATCGATTGCTACTCTTTGATCATAGCATCCTTCCATTCTTTCCGTTCTGCCGCTTCTTCATAATTGGAAGGTTCTTTATCGATGAAATCACATAATAATGCTACATACCCGGAGCAGGATCTGGTCGTCTTTCTTTCTTTGTGATTCTCTTATGGAGCCCCATATCTTTCTGCACCTTGGATAAATTCTCATACCCAAGCAGGTTTCCTCTTGTGAGGATTCTTCTCTTGAGGTGGACCTACAGGTCTTTGTGGTTCTTCAAATTATCGATCTTCTTCTTGAGTTTCTTCATTCATGGTTGTATCATGAATTCTGGGTGCTTCTGCTTCTTCAGGTTCTTCAGTAGGTTTCTTTCTAGATTTGTTGTAAGTTGTATGTTCATCAAATGTCACATCCCTGCTGATGTCGATCTTCTTGAATCCTAGGAAGTATATTTTGTAAGCCTTTGAGCTTTCAGAGTATCCCACAAACATACCCTTCTTTCCTGAAGGATATAATTTTGTTCTCTTCTCTTTTGGAATGTGAATGTATACTAGACAGCGGAATATTCTGACATGGGCGACTTTTCGTTTCTTGCCAGAGAATACTTCTTTAGGAGTCTTTTTCTCGAGTACTCTATGTGGAGTATGGTTATGTACATACATCGTTGTTCTAGCAGCTTCTGCCCATAGATGCATAGGAAGATCTTGATCATGAAGCATTGCTCTTGCATCTTCCATGATAGCTCTATTCTTCCTTTCTACAATCCCATTCTATTGTGGATTCTATGGAATGGACAAATCCCTCTTAATTCCTGAGTCTTTGCATAACTCTTTGAATTCATTTGATGTGAATTCTCTGCCCTTATCTGATCGAAAGGTCTTGATCTTCTTTTCAGTGTGGTTCTCGATCAAGGCTTTGAATTCCTTGAACTTGCTGAATACTTCATCTTTGTTCTTCATAAATTAAATCCATGTCTTCCTAGAAAAGTCATCAATAAAAGAAACATAATATACATACCCACTTAGTGAACTTGATGACATTGGTCCGCATACATCGGAGTGGATTATTTCCAAGATTCCTTTTTCTTTGCTCTCGCTACTTGGGAAATGTCTTCTTTGTGTTCTTTCCTTTTGCACATCCTTTGCAGACCCCATCATGTTTTGCTTGAATTTCTGGAAGACCTTCAACAACTTTGTTTGCAAGTGGTAGTGCTCTATAATGCATATGTGCAAGCCTTCTATGCCAAAGTTCATTTGGCTCTACCATTTCATGGACCAAGGCTTGTTCTGGATGGCCCTTTAATTTGTACAATCATCCTTCTTGTTCTCCAATCACTACTGCATCATCGATAGTCTTTCCTTTTGGAAACATGATGACTTGACCATCTATAAATGCAACCCTCATTCCTTTTGCATGTAATGCAGATATGAAGAGAAGGTTCTTCTTTAGTCTTGGTACAAACAATACTTCCTTCATTTTCATAGACTTTCCAAAGTCTAGCTTGTAGGAGGATTCCCCACTACCTTTTATTGGATACTGGTAGTCATCTCCTAGCTTCACCTTATGAGGTGATTCATGTTCTGAAAATTTCACAAAGGATTCCTTGAATCCTGTCATATGCTTGGAGGCCCCACTGTCTATAAGCCAATCATTGATTCCATGAGTAATTTTTCCCGTAAGAGCGTAAATCAAAACATATTCTTCATCACTATAAGAGTCTTCACTTTCATATCTGGTTCTCTTTTTGGAAGGTTCATCATCCTCTGCAGCATGAGCATGATGTCTTCTCTTGTTTCCCTTCTTCTTATGAGAGTTAACCTTGTTTCTAGGACAATATTTCGCAAAGTTTCCTCTTTCATCACATGTATAGAATCTTAATTTAGATAGGTCCTTTCTAATGTTATCTTTATGGTGAAATTTCTTACCTCTGGAGTGATGAGATTTTCTTCTGCCTTTCTTGGAGTGAACTATGAGTGCTTGATGTTCACTTTCCATTTTCTAATATTGAGCTGCTATCCGAGCTTCTTCTTGAGAGCATTCTTCCCATAGTCTGCTGAACTTGACTAACTTCTTTCTGGCACAGATTCCTTGAATAAAGGAGTCCCATGATCTAAGGAGACCATTCAAGGTGGTCATTACAATCTCTGCATTTTCCACTTCTTCATCTGCTGCTTCCAGTTTTTCCTTGATCCGAGAGACCCTTGTAAAGTAAGACTAGATGGTCTCTGCATTCTAGATATTTACATTCTTCAGTTGGTTTCTCAGAGTCATAATTTGGTTTATGTTCTTCCCTTCAAACAATTTGGTTAGGGCATCAAACATAGCTTTAGGTTTCTTTAGGGAGGACACCTGTGGTATGAGGTGATCCTTGACTGAATCAGCAATGATCCTATTTTCCATAACAAACTTCTTCTTATGTAATGCCTTTGCCTCATCTCCCTCTGGAACTAGAACCTCCTCACTGATATAGGAGTCCAACTCATTTTCTTCTAGGACCAGGGAGATCCTATACTTCTAGGCTTGGAAGTTATCAACTCCCTCAAGATTTTCATCAAGATTAGTATGATGAGACATCTTAACTAAGAACCTTAAATGGAAGTACAAAATATTTAGATCTTACCAGGTCAAGATGTCAGATCTGGATTTGGAGCCGAAATTCTGCAGTACTGGTTCAGGAGCAGATTAGGGTTTTTCTTTTTCGGAGTTCTATCCAACCAAATGCTTTGATTTTGATACCTAACTTTGATTTTGAGGAGGAGATCAATCTAGGCCTGGGCTCACTGAAAAGTTCCACTTTTGTGAAAAGCTCTAATTTTCGGCAGCAGTGTTGGGTCCAAAACTGAAAAACCTCAAAATTGGATTCTGCTTCGACAGAAAGATGCGCCCTAGGGAGGAGAGTTATTCCAACCTTCGTTTGCTGAAAATATATGGAGAGAGATCCACAAAGTATGAATCCCTAGTTCCCACAACTGCACAGTGTCTTCTTCTCAGGTTAGCTCTGATACCATGTTATATTTCTAACATTAAGCTAGCATAACAGGTTACCCATGCTGTAAGTTATGTAACAAACCATAAAATCTCTGCAAAATATTCATAAACCATAAAATCAATCACCAAATGAATAACAAAAAATAATAAAAAAGGGATAATATTTCATACATTGGACGTGCACACAACCATACCAAGTAAGATAACCAAACTCAATTCATGACGCTGACCCAGCCATTAAAATCTATCAATTTACACTAATTCAAACACTTGTAGTATTTGAGGACATAAGTCCCTTACTGCCTTAACCGTGGGAAGTACTTGGGCTCAGCCCTGAAACTCATTGTGAGGAGTACCATGGGAACCGCAAAGTAGCTGGCTGCTGAGAGGAATTTCCAAGAGAAATGGGTAACGACCCCTACCGATTGACTAGTACTCCCATGAGGAAAAATCCAAGCACTATCTCCTAGCAGTCTTGGTATCCGAGTGACCACCTGAAAGCCAATAGGAAGCCACTAAAACCGGGGTTCGGAACGTCATTACCAGATTACACCACATGATCTACCAACTAGACTAAATTGATCCCCCACACTCTTCTTCAGGCTAATATGCGATCCACCACAGCTCGGGTCCTTAAAACAACAACACCAAGACCACTCTTGACAACCTTCTATACCATTAGAAGGCCACACATCCTCTGGATCAGACTCAGAATCATATCAATCTAAGCAATATCTACACACTGCACCATCTAGCCCCATAGATGGCGCAAACCTAGATCCACTTTCTAGATTGGTGATTGGTAGCGGACCCATTTGCATACCTCACACCACCACCAACAGCCTTGCAGGAGGTCCTAGTACTGCCATGCAGACTGTCCTAGCTCATCTACCTCAACTTGCACCCATCAGTCAAACTTTCACACCTATCATATATAGGGGCAATGGTACTTCTGTTCACACTGTCCCTCCTGTCATACTTGGGGCCAGTTTCCCTTCCACTCACACTGTCCCACTTACCATACTTGGGGGAAGTGGCCCAGCCACAACTGTGCCACAAGTACCCCCAGTCGTGTAGATACATCATGTTCCTACAAACCCCACCACCATTGTTATTCCATCACACATCAACCTTGGGTCAAACCTTCCTTTCATGGCACACCTCAACCTGCCTAACTTGGCTAGGTTAACCAATGACCCCATCTGTCATCAAACCTTTTGGCCTCCCATGCCAACCAAGCTCCCCTCAGACATCCCTAATTTTGAAGGGAAGGTAGGGTAGTGTCCCCAAAACCATATCATGATGTTTCACCTATGGTGCTCATCAAACAGCATCATAGACGATTTGATCAGACTCATACTGTTCCAATGCACCCTCACAGGTGTTGCAGCCAAGTGGTACATTGAGCTACCACAAGACAACTACCCAGACTTTAACTCCTTGGCCTTTATGTTCCTGCAGTATTTCCAGATCCCCATCAAATATGATGAAGGAGTGGAAATCTTGCTATCTTGCTACCAAAACACTACGACCCACATCACCAACCACATCCACGAGTGGAAGCGACGTCACAGGTTGTGCAAGATCAAGCTTGATGATAGGATCTTCCTGGACTGGTTCTTGAAAACATTGTTGCCACCTATAGCTAAGGATGTTGCCTCTGAATGTCCCCAAATAGAGGAAGAGGCCATTTTGAAGGCCCAACAGTTTGACCTCATTTACTCACAGTCTGGATACCTCTACACCATCATTCCAGACGCTCCCCATGCAAGAACCTCCTTTCGGGATGTACCGAGGGAATCCCATGCCGTAGATGGCATCATAGGTTCTGTCTCCCATCAATCACAACACCACCTGACAAAACCTACGATTCCACCACAACCAAGAAATACCCCTAGTGTTTCCTACCCAAACCAAGCTCCTGGCTATGCAAGAATGATGTCCCAATATAGAGCTACAACCTTTTATGCACAACCTGCGCCACAGCAGCAGACCCATGCACCTACTTGGCCAGCACAACAATATGTGGGACAGATGCCCATGTTTGTAGCACCCCCAACCCCCCAAGTCTACTATGCACCACCAATGCAAGCCACTCAAGCCCCCACCCCAGCTCTGCCTACTCCTTTAGGGAAAGTGTTTGCACAACAAAACCGTCCCACCCAACCAACCCCTAATAACCAACAAGGGCAAGACAGAAACAACCGAGCAAGGACTGAAGGCAACAACCAACCGCAAGGGGGTGGTAAACAACCAAATCCTCCCAACAACATCAAGGAAAACCGGCCAGCTCAAAACTCCTAGCAACCAAACCAACCTAGACGCAACGCTTCGTTACGCACGAATAAACCGTGCAAACTATGCGAGGTCTACATGCACTATACAAACGAGTGCCCCTTCATGGGTCATGCTAAGTAGTCCATTCATAATGAAGTTCATCATGTTACCAATATGGCAGCGCCAGATCAACCCAACCCAACACCACTAGGACCTCCACCCATGGTGCTCCAAAACCCATTACCAATCCAAGGACTGGTAGCAACTACACCTGCTCCCCAACCCAATCCCACCGCCCCGGCTGCACCTCTGACAGAAGAAACAGGTGTTCACCACCTGATAGCCTTGACAACCGAAGAGGATAATTTACAAGCTAGATGAAATCAGTACTGAACTAACACCAAACCCACTGAACCATTAGCGGCATCCACATCCAAAATAGCCAATACAACTCTTCATTTACCCCCTTTTCCCCCATGCCCCCTACATGGTAGGTTGCCAACAATTTCACGACTAGAGCTGTTGTAAGCTACAATATCGTATATGACTTGGCCCAAACACCTACGTCTATGTCCTCTCTTGAGGTATTTAAAAGTTTCCCAACACAACGAAAATCCTTACTTGTCTCCCTTGGTGCTATAGAACCCTCTGACTCCAAGTTGATCACATTTGACACAGAGAACGGAGAACCACGGATGCCATCAACCATTTCCTTCCAAATCCTAGTATCCATTCGAAATTTGGTCATGCACTGGTGCATCATCGACAAGGGGGCATCCACATGTGTCATGTCAACCTTTGTCTCGAAGAAACTTGGGTCCCCAATTTTGCAACCATCCACTACTACTCTGCGGGCTTATGATGGCCACCCCACTAAATCCCAAGGTATCCTGCCACACATTTCAATCACATTAGCCAGGAAAATAGTATTGATTGACATAGAGTTTTTCAATGCTTAGTTGGACTATAACCTTCTCCTTAGAAGAATTTATATGTACACCATGAGAGCCATAGAATCAACTATTTTCCATATCATGATGTTCCCTCATGACGGGAAAATTGTGATGGTTGAGCAACTAACTTATCACAATCCACAAGGGCTAACCGCACCAGCCAATGTTATCCCAATGGTCAATACCATCGATCTGCAAGGGATAACCACACCAGCTAGTGTTATCCCTATGGCCAATACCATGGTCAATAACATACCCACCTCCCCATTATTAAATGTGGGACATGGGTTGTTTGCTGACACTCCCATGACGGCTTCCTTCCCCTTAGTGTTATCACCGCTGACACCAAATGAGAATGCGGATTTATGCATGCTCTCATCCAGCACTGCTGCACCTAAACATCAACTGCAGCCACAGCCGCAACATCATCCGTAGCCACAACATTATGCGCAGCCACAACCACAACCCCATCCCCACATACAACCATCAGAGAGTTATTTTGGCTCCTCCCCAGTCTACACAATTCCCTTCCTATTTCCCCCGCCTAGTGTCATGAGTAATCTAGTAATGGCTACCTTAAACTTACCCAATTTCACATTGGGGATTCCCGTGTGGTACCTTGATCCACCGAACCAACCTTCATTTCCCCATGCCATCTTAACCCCCATGCAACCCATTGCGGTCAAATCTCATCCTCCATCCGGCCTGCACAAACCAACCACCGCACCCACACCCACACCTCCCCACCGAAAAAGGGCCAGGGGAAAAAACGCGAAGGCTACCACTGAACCTCGACATATCCCACCTTGCGCCATCTGTGAAGAATAGGGCCATGCAACTCAAAACTTCCCTAAGATTCGCATAATCCGCACACATTTGGATGCCATGGATACAACACAAAACATCCCCAAGGTTGAAACCCTAAGCGGGCCAATAGTGAGAAACAAGTCATTGAGAACAAACCATGCTTGCACCCTTTGCGGATTGTATGGACACTATTCTCACCACAGCCAGGACTTGTCTGAGTTTCGAATGTCCCTAGCCAACCTTCAACAACATGCCCCTTAATCTGAGATCACTCTGATTGAAGAAGGACACCCCCCACCTCCTTCTTCAGACACCATGTCCATTTACATGATGTCCAGTTCCACAAACCCTCTTATCTCCCCGATCACTGACAATCCATCATATCTATCTAACCGTTTCTTTCACAACAATGAGTAGATACTTGAAACCATAATTGCACCAGAATACCCTTGGGATGACATGCACCACCGCTCGTTCTTCCTCCCCGAAGAACTTGTTGTTAGTTTTTCAACATTAAGCTAGCATTATTATGATCTTTAACTGAGAGAATAAAAAGTACAACAATCAAGCACAAGAGACAATGAACACAGTGTTTTTCCTTGGGGAAACCATAAATGGAGAAATCCCCCCAAATTCCTCTGAGATAGAATCAACACCAAAATAGTAAAAGCCCAAAACAGTAAGTGATCTCCTGACAGCAGTAACCTTCTTCTTATCTAGCCCAGTGTCTTCTCCTTCCTCAACTATGCGCTACACTTGAGTGTGTATGAGTTGTGTGATAAATAGAGATTCCATTTCTCTATTTATACTAATCCCGACATGACTAAAACCCTACCAGAGCCAACCTCTACTAGGAGAGTCTAATAACCGTAGTGCCCCGGAACTGCGGGGATTTTAACCCTTAGACAATTGGAGGGTTACCCACAATAAATTGACATGACTTGTTTACATTATTTATCCTCCCAATCGAAACATTGGGGCATGACAACATGACTCAATTACATTATAGATACATCCCAGAATAAAAATAGGGTTACGATACATAAAATACATAGATGAATACATTCTGAAGTTACAAATACATCAACACTCCCTCTTAACTAGGAAGGTATTCTTTCGACAAAATTTTCAGTACTGGTCTTCTTCTCTGTATTAGCTGGATCTTCTCGTCATCTGCATCTCAAGTCTTCTGAGTCTTTAAGTCATCTTCGTCTTCAAGTCATCTTCATCTTCGGATTTGGATCATCATGGGACATCATCACTGGATCTGGATCATCATTGGGCATCATCACTGGATCTAGATCATCACTGGCCATCATCGCTGGATCTGGAACATCACGGGTGCTATCTCATGATTCTTCTTGTCATAAGAAGTTCTACAGAGCTAGCCCTTTTTCATGCTGGTTGTAGGCCTAGCCTCCATGTAGATCTTCTTCAGCACTTATATCCGATCAACATATGATCGAAGAAAGGCTCATCATTTCTATCTGATCAACACATGATCAAAGATAGATACTGCACTTACATCTGATCAACACATGATCGAAGAAAGGCTCAACATTTCTATCTGATCAACACATGATCGAAGATAGATACTGTACTTACATCTGATCAACACATGATCGAAGAAAGGCATTGCACTTACATCTGATCAACACATGATCGAAGAAAGGAACAACACTTATATCTCATCAACACATGATCGAAGAAAGGGCTTGCACTCATATCTGATCATGAGGGAAGACATCCTAGCAATCATATCAGAATGGCCCCAAGTCCTCAACTGAGCTACCTTGTAATTGACCAGGTGCCTCCATTCTCCTAGAGAATGGTAGTTTCCCTTACATCTGTCCTACTCGACAGAATGGCCAACACCCACATTTGACATGGGAGGAACTTAATCATTTAACCATGACAGAATGGTTCAGCACTTACATCTGATCAAGTGGGAACACATCCCTCTATCACATCAGAATGGCTTCTTAGTCCTAGACTAAGTTTTCCTGGTAACTAACCAGGTGCCTCCATTCCTAGAATGGCAGTTGCCCTTACATCTGTCCTACTCTACAGAATGGCCAGCACTTGTATCTAACATGGAAGGAACCAATCCTCTCACCATGACAGAATGGCTCAATCCTTACATCTGACCATGGAAGGAACCAATCCTATCACCATGCCAGAATGGTTATGGCTCTCATCATTTTCTCTTGGAGGAAACCTTGATCTGGAGAACACCAAGCTTCTCCCTGAAGTACTTGAACTTCATCCTAGCCAATGGCTTTGTCAATACATCACCTATCTATTCCTCCATCACAACATACTGGAGCTTCACTGCTACCCTCTGCACCATATCCCTGATATAGTGATACTTGATCTTGAGAATGCTTCAACTTGCATGGAACAATGGATTCTCTGACAGTTTCACACAACTCTGGTTGTCACAATTTATGCAAGTAGCATCCAATTGGAGATCAAATATATCATACAATAGCTTCCACAACCATACTGCCTCACAACTAACTGAACAAGCTGCGACATACTCTGCTTCAGCTGTACTCAGTGCCACATAGGATTGCTTCCTACTAAACCAAGAGATCACACCTGATCCCATACTGAAGCANGCCAGCCCAATCTAAATCAACATAACCCTCCAGGTTAATTTGCATCGTACTTGAGCCCATAATCAACTGTACCCTTCAGTTACCTCAAAATATGCTTTGCATCAATCAAGTGAACATGTCTTGGATCTGTCAGGAACTGGCTCAAGGTGTTCACAGCAAAGCAAATATCTGGTCTCGTGTTCGTTGGGTACATCAATGACCCAATCATCTAATGATACATCGTAGCATCAACTGACTCTGATGAAGCATTGTTCAATAGCTTCAGGTTTCATGCCATAGGTGTGGCCATAGCCTTGCAGTCCATCATACCAAACCTCTTCAGGATCTCTACTGCATAATTCCTTTGTCCAAGGAAGATTCCATCTATACTCTACCACACCTCCATACCTAGAAAGTAATGCATCATCCCCAAGTCCTTCATTTCAAACTCAGCAGCAAGCTTTCTCTTTGTATCGGCAATTAACCCATCTGTACCTATCATAAATAGATCATCTACATATAGTAGAAGCATCACTGTATTTCCATCTTCAACCTTGTAGTAAAGGTTGGAATCTTCTTTACTCTTGGTAAAGCTCAAACTAGATAGAAAGCTGTCAATTCTACCGTACCAGGTCCTGGGTGCCTATTTCAAGCCGTACAGGGATTTCTTCAATCTCCATACATGAGACTCTCTGTCATGTGTCTCAAAACTGAGTGGTTGTTCTACATACACTTCCTCTTCTACTACACCATTCAAGAAAGCAGACTTGACATCCATCTCATCACTGTAGTTAGAGCAAGTACTGATCTAATGGAAGTGTATCTGGCTACAGGTGCAAAGGTTTCTTCAGAGTCTACTCCTTCTTTCTGAGAGAAACCCTGAGCCGCAAATATTACCTTATACTTTTCAATGCTACCGTCTGCAGCATGCCTGATCTTGTAGATCCATTTGGAAGTTACAACTAACTTCCCTTCTAGTCTTGGGACAACATCCCAAACATCATTCTTCATGATCGATTGATATTCTTCAATCATAGCATCCTTCAATTCTTTTCGTTCTGTCACCTCTTCATAACTGGAAGGTTCTTTATCAATGAAATCACATAGTAAAGCTACATACCCGGAGCAGGATCAAGTCCTCTTTCTTTATCTGTGATTCTCTTCTGGAGCCCCATATCTTTCCGCACCTTGGATAATTTCTTGTACCCAAGCAGGTTTCCTCTTATGAGGATTCTTCTCCAGAGGTGGATCTACAGGTCTTTGTGGTTCTTCAAATTCTCGATCTTCTTCTTGAATTTATTCGTTCATGGTTCTATCATGAATTCTGGGTGCTTCTGCTTCTTCAGCTTCTTCAGCAGGTATCTTGCTGGATTTATTGTAAGCTATGTCTTCCTCAAATGTCACATCCCTGCTGATGTCAATCTTCTTGTATCCTGGGAAATAGATTCTGTAAGCCTTCGAGCTTTCATAGTATCCCACAAATATACCCTTATTTCCTGAAGGATCTAATTTTTTCCTTTTCTCCTTTGGAATGTGTATGTACACAAGACAACTGAATATTCTGAGATGGCTGACTTCTGGTTTTTTTGCCAGAGAATACTTATTTAGGAGTCTTGTTCTCTAGTACTCTATGTGGATTACAGTTCTGTACATACACCGCTTTTTTGGCAGCTTCAGCCCAAAGATGTATAGGAAGATCTTGATCATGAAGCATGGCTCTTGCAGCTTCCATGATGGTTCTGTTCTTCCGTTCCGCAATCCCATTCTGTTGTGGATTATAAGGAGTGGACAACTCCCTCTTAATCCCTGATTCTTTGCATAGCTCTTTGAATTCGTTCGAAGTGAATTCTGAGCCATTATCTGATCGAAAAGTCTTGATCTTCCTTTCAGTGTGGTTCTCGATCAAGGCTTTGAATTCCTTGAATTTTCTGAATACTTCGTCTTTGTTCTTCATGAAGTAAACCCATGTCTTCCTAGAAAAATCATCAATAAAAGAAACATAATATGCATACCTGCTTAGTGATTTTGATGGCATAGGACCGCATACATCGGAGTGGATGATTTCTAGGATTCCTTTGGCTTTGCTTTCATTTCTAGGAAATGTCTTCTTTGTATTATTTCCTTTCACACATCCCTTGCAGACCCCATCATGTTTTGCTTGGAATTTTGGAAGACCTTCAACAACTTTTCTTGCAATAGGTAGTGCTATGTAATGCACATGTGCAAGCCTTCTATGCCAAAGTTCACTTGGCTCTACTGTGTCATGGACCAATGCTTGCTCTATATGGCCCTTCAATTTGTACAAACCTCCTTCTTGTTCTCCAATCACCACCGCATCATCGATAGTCTTTCCTCTTGGCCACATGATGACATGACCATCTATGAATGCAACCCTCATTCCTTTTGCATCCAATGCTGATATGGAGAGAAGGTTCTTCTTAAGTCCTGGCACAAACAATATTTCCTTCATTGTTATAGACTTTCCAGAGTCTAATTTATATGAATATTCTCCACTACCTTTTATTGGATGTTAGCAGTCATCTTCTAGCTTCACCTTGTGAGGTGATTCATGTTTTGATAGTCTCACAAAGGATTCCTTAAATCCAACCATATGTTTGGAAGCCCCACTGTCTATAAGCCAATCATCACTTCCATGAGTAATGTTACCTGTGAGAGCGGAGATCAGAACATATTCATCCTCACTTGAAGAATCTTCACTTTCATATTTGGTTCTTTTCTTGGAGGGTTCATCATCCTCTGTAGCATGAGCATGATGTCTTCTTTTGTTCCCCTTCTTCTTATGAGAGTGACCCTTGTTCTTAGGACAGTCTTTTGAAAAGTGTCCTCTTTCATCACATGTATAACATCTCAATTTTGATAGGTCCCGTATAATGTTATCTCTATGATGAGGATCCTTGCCTTTGGAGTAATGAGATCTTCTTCTGCCTTTCTTGGAGTGAACTGTGAGAGCTTGGTCTTCCCTTCCCATATTCTCTTCTTGAACTGGTATCCATGCTTCTTCTTGAGAACATTCTTCCCATAGTCTGTTGAATTTGACTAACTTCTTTCTAGCACAGATTCCTTGGATGAAAGAATCCCATGACCTAGGAAGGCCATTTAGTGTTGTCATCACAATCTCTGCATTCTCCACTTCTTCATCTACAACTTCTAATTGTTCCTTGATCTGAGAAACCCTTGTGAAGTAAGACTGGATGGTCTCTGCATTCTGAATCTTCACATTCTTTAGTTGGTTCGTCATAGTCATCTTTTGGTTTATGTTCTTCCCTTCAAACAATTTGGTTAGGGCATCAAACATTGCTTTAGGTGTCTTGAGAGAGGGCACCTGAGGTATAAGGTGATCCTTGATAGAATCAGCAATGATCCTCTTTGCCATAACCATCTTCTTCTTATGTAAGGCCTTTTCCTCATCTCCCTCTAGAACTGGAACCTCCTCATGGATGTAGGAGTCTAATTCATTCTCTTCTAGGACCAGGGAGATCCTATACTTCCAGGCTAGGAAGTTATCAGCTCCCTCAAGCTTTTCATCAAGATTGGTATGATGAGACATATTAAACTGAGAACCTCAAATGGAAATACAAAAGATTTATATCTTACGAGGTCAAGATGTATGATTTGGATTTGGAGTTGAAATCCCGCAGTACTGGAACAGGAGCAAATTAGGGGTTTGCGTTTAGATTTGTCCCTAACTTTGATTTTTGGGAGGAGATCAATCTAGGCCTGTGCTCACTGAAAAATTCCTCTTCTGTGAAAAGCCCTAATTTCCAGCAATAGTGTCGGGTCCAAAACTGAAAAACCTCAAAATTGGATTCTGCTTTGATAGAAAGATGCGCCCTGAGGAGGAGAGTCATTACACCTTACTTTTGCTGAAAATCTGTGGAGGAATATCCACAAACTAGGAAACCCTAGTTCCCGCAACTGCACAGAGTCTTGTTCTCAGGTTAGCTCTGATACCATGTTAATTTTTCAACATTAAGCTAGCATTATTAGGATCTTTAACTGAGAGAATAAAAAGTACAGCAATCAAACACAAGAGACAATGAACACAGTATTTTTCCTCGAGGAAACCACAAATGGAGAAAACCCCACAACTTCCTTAGAGATAGAATAAACACCCAAACAGTAAAATCCCAAAACAGTAAGTGATCTCCCGACAATAGTAACCTTATTCTTATCTAGCCCTAGTGTCTTCTCCTTCCTCAACTATGTGCTACACTTGAGTGTGTATGAGTTGTGTGATAAATAGAGACTCCGGTTCTCTATTTATACTAATCCCTACATGACTAAAACCATACCAGGTCCAACCTCTACTAGGAGAGTCTAATAACCCTAGTGCCCCGAAACTGTGGGGACTTTAACCCTTAGACAATCGAAGGTTTCCCACAATGACTTGACATGACTTGTTTACATTATTTATGCTCTCGATCGGAACATTGGGGCATGACAACATGACTCAATTACATTATAGATACATCCTAGAATAAACATCGGGTTACAATACATAAGATACATAGATGAATACATTCTGAAGTTACAAATACATCAACACTTGTATCACAATATGACCAGTTTTTTGTTGAAACAAAGGATTTCATTCATGGGAAAGTTGACTGGCTTAAAAATCCCATTCTAGCACCAGATTCCTTCGAAGAAGGGAACATGGTCAACATCTCGCCAACCATTAAAATTAACATCTCAACCAATCCTTAGGTGGTTGAGGAAATCATGCTGGGGGCATCCTGCTCCTTGAAAGAAGTTGCCTCCTACAAAGCGCTCTTCCAAGAATTCCGTGACATATTTTCTTGGTTCTATACTTAAGTTCCTGGACTGGATCCATCCATTGTGGAACACCACATCGACACATGGCCTGATGTGGTCCCCGTGCCAAAATTAACAACCCATCCACCCCTCAAAATTTTTCGTGGTCAAAGCCGAAATAAAGAAGCTGTGCACAGTCGGCTTCATTTACCCCATTGCTTACACCACCTGGGTTTCAAGTCCCATTCCTGTGAATAAAAAACAAGGTATCATCCATGTTTTCATAGACTTCCATGATCTAACTTGGGTGTGTCCCAAAGAAAACTTCCCAACACCCTTCATCGATCATATCATCGATGCGTGTGCCAGACATGAGGTCTTTTCCTTCATGGATGGATTTTCCAAATATAACCAAATTCAGATCCGAAAAGAATATCGTTACAATACTGCATTCACAACCTCGTGGGGAACATTCACATATCAAGTAATTCCCTTTGGTATAAAGAATTCTAGAGCCACTTTCCAGCTCGCCATGACATATTTTTTTCACGACCTCATCCACATCATGTTGGTCTATCTTAACAACCTCATTGCTCAGTCACAGAAGCAAGGCCAACAAATGGATGACTTGCGGAAAGCCTTCCTGTGATGTCACAAGTACAAAATCCACTTGAACCCTTTCAAGTGTGTTTTCTTTTTCCCAAATGGCCATCTCCTATAGTTCATCGTGTCACACAAAGGAATGATCGTTGATCCCCTCGAAGTCCAAACCACTTTCCCCCTAACATCACCTGTTTAAGTGATGAGCAGCTCAACTTGTAACATAGTCTTGTCCTTTTTGGTTTTACACATTTTTAAACAAAGTGAGTCTTATGTATTGTTTCCTTCATTGCTCCAAATGGATCCTACCTCATGCCGATACATTGGATTTTCTAACGGAGCAAGAAGATGGTCTCCAAACCTCACCTCGGCTGCATGGGTTATCTACTCCCCATCGCATGAGTTGATCCATATTGACGCAATATGCGTGGGTGTTGTGACCAACAACTAGGATGAATATGATGGTGTCAATGGCCTCTTAGTCATCTCCCTCTAGTTGGGAATCTGCCATATCGATGTCTTCTTAGATTCCCAGCTGCTTGCCTCCCAGTTTAAAAACTATTACCGGTTACGTAACCCCTACCTCTTTAGAAAATTCCTACGCACTAAACAGATGGTTAGAACATTTGACTCCATCACATTCACACATGTTCCCAGAAACCTCAATAGTGTAGCGGATCAAATGGCTAATGATATTCTAAATTGGCACATTCATCATCGCACATAGGAAACATACAAAAAACAACATCATGCATCATCATACCTAAACATGAATACACATGTAAAAATACATCACATAGGCATTTCATTCACATCATCATAAAAAGACTCACATATAAAAACCATAAAAAGTGCATCCATGTACGCCAAATATATATATATATATATATATATATATATATAAATCGCATGTCCAAAATATGTCTAGTACAAAATTAGAAGATACATATGCTTTCTCAGCTGAATATACATCGCGATAAAAAAATCCTAAGTGCACCAATGCACTAGGGGCATCCCCACTAGCTGCTAATCTGACCCAAACTCATCCTCATCATCTGGCTTGGTGTCATCATCTTCCTCAGAGAACTCATCATCCCCTGCAGGAATAAAGCCTTGTGCCGCCCGATGAACATAATCGCAGGCCACGACCATCCTCCTCATCAGAGAGGTCCACTCCCAAGGCACACTATGAATGGCAGAAAATAGATCGTTGTCTAAGCATTGCCAGCCTATGTCATAGATCTCCTCAGCAAGCTGCTCGAAGTGTGGAAAAATAGCATCCACCTCCCGCCATCGCCTACGAGGGTTCCCTACAGGGATTGCTGCCTCAGCAATCACAACCACCTGCCTTTGATACCCAAGTAGTGGGAGAGGACCAATATCTACATACGCAAACAAAGACGCCATCAGTCTATGGATATAATCATACAACTATCAACCAAGTAAACTACTCTATGTATAAAGATGAACACAAAAAGATCACACATACATACCAGCTGGTCCCCACGCCTGGCCTGGGGGTCGGGGAATCTCAAGGTCCCCATCATAGTCCATACCCACATAAGGGTACTCCTTAATAACCATTGGGAGCTGCCACCATTGCTCTAGAAGCTCCTCTTTAAAGAATAATCCCACTTTGTCGTAACCCTCTCGCACCATCTATGCATCTGTGGCTCTCGCGAACCACTATCCCACACTTCTTGATGTGGATGAAAAGTAGGTACTTTCTCAAAAAAGAAAGCACATAAGAAGGAGCCAAAATAGAAATCTTCGCCAGATGCTCTCGCATGGTTTAGCTAATGCCAAACAACAAGTAGATACATCTGGGCCCATCCTTAGTAAGTGCCCCTCTTGGCATGCTCCACCATCTACAGCTGCCCTCCTAATATCTTGTGGTTCCCCATGGAACCCAAGACACGCAGCACCATGGTCAGAATATCCCATGTCGACAAGTCCTCAATGTCACATGTCAAGATGTGTGAACCACGCACATACACAGTTGTGTAATAGTTCTTATCACACAAGTCCTCTAATGTCTCCCCACGAGATAGTACTAGCACCAAGTCGCTAACAAATCCCAACATCGGGAGCCCAGTCAAAAAATATACATCCAACAGCGTAATATCAAAATGTTGCCCCTCGATCATGAAAGCCTCCTCCCCAATGTCTTAGAAGCTTGTTAGATTTTTAACATTTAAGCCATATGATCTTAGGATCTTATCTGAGAGAATAACAAGCATAACAATCAATCACAAGAGACAATGAACACAAATATTTTCCTCCGGGAAACCATCAAGGAGAATACCCCACAAGTTCCTCAAAGATAGAATCAACACCAAAATTAAAACCCAAAGACAGTAAGATAATTTCCCGACAACAGTAGTATCTCTCTCTTGTCCCACCTTCTTCTCTCTCTCTCTCAGTTATGCGCTACAGCTGAGTGTGAGTGAATGTGTATGAATGTGTGTTAAATAGAGAGGCTCCCTCTCTATTTATATTAATTCTTGACTTGCCAATAACTCACTAGGGACGAATTCTCTAGGAGAGTCTAATAACCCTAGGTCCCCACTACTACGGGGACTTTAACCCTTGATCAATAAGGAGGGTTATACTCTATATGACTTTACATGACTTATTTACATTATTGAATCTCCTGATCGAAACATCGGGGCATGACATGAATCAATTACATTACATATACTTCCCAAAATAAACATCGGGGTACAATACATAAGATACACAAGTGAATACATTCCAAATTTGCAAATGCATCAACACTCCCTCTTAACTAGGAAGCTATTCTCTCGACACAATTTATCAGCACAAGTCTTCTTCTCTGTATCATCTGGATCATCATCAAGTCATCTTCATATTCAAGTCATATTCGTCTTCAAGTCATCTTTCATCTTCAAGTCATCTTCATCAAGTCTGGATCATCAATGGATCATCATCGAGTCTAGATCATCACTTGATCTGGATCATCATCAAGTTTGGATCATCACTTGATCTAGAGCATCACTGGATCATCACCAATTCTTGATGATCACTTGATCTGGATCATCACTGGATCATCACTTGATCTGGAGCATCACTGGATCATCATCACTTGATCTGGATTGTCACTGGATCATCATCAAGTCTGGATCATCACTTGATCTAGATCATCACTACTGGATTATCACTAGGTCATCATCACTAGTGCTATCTCAATTTTACTCTTCACAGGAAGTTCTACGGAGACAACCCTTTTTCATGTTGGTTGTAGGCCTAGCATTCATGTAGTTCTTCATCGTCTTAAGCACTTATATGTGACCATGGAATGAACCATGTCAGAAACGCCCACCCAGCACTTACATCTGACCATGGGAAAAACACATCCAAGAACCATGTCAGAAAGGCATGCCCAGCACTTACATCTGACCATGGGAGAAACGCATCCAAAACCCATGTCAAAAAGGCCCAGCACTCACATCTGACCTCATCTTGTCAGAAATGATTTGTACTTACATCCAACCTCATCATGTCAGAAAGGATCTGCACTTACATTCGACCTCATCATGTCAGAAAGGCACTGCACTTACATTCGACCTCATCATGTCAAAAAGGATCTATACTTACATCTGACCTCATCATGTCAGAAATGATCTGCACTTACATTTGACCTCATCATGTCAGAAAGGATCTGCACTTACATCCAACCTTATCATGTCAAAAAGGCTCTGCACTTACATCTGACCTCATCAGGTCGGAAAGGTGCTGCACTTACATCCGGTCATGTGGGAACACATCCCTCAATCACATCAGAATGGCTCTACACTGATCATGTGATAACACATCCCACAATCACATTAGAATATCTCTGCACTGATCATGTGGTAAAACAACCCACAATCACATCACAGCATCACTGCACTTATATCTGATCATGTGGGAACATATCCCTCAATCACATCAGAATGGCTCTACGCTGATCATGTGGGAACACATCCCACAATCACATTATAATATCTATGCACTGATCAAGTGGTAACACAACCCACAATCACATTAGAGCATCTCTACACTTACATCTTACCATGTGAAGCTCAGCCTTCCACCACGTGAGAAAGGTCAACGAACACATCAATTCCCTTTGGAGGGAACCTCTATCTGGAGAACACCAAGTTTCTCCCTGAAGTACTCAAAATTTCCTTTGGCTAATGGTTTGTTCCGTACAGCAGCTATCTGCTCGTCCGTCACAACATATTGGAGCTTCACTGCTCTTCTCTGCACCATATCCCTGATATAGTGATACTTGATCTTGATATGCTTTGAATTGCCATGGAACACTGGGTTCTCCAACAACTTCACACAGCTCTGTTTGTCACACTATATACAAGTAGCATCCATTTGGAGATCAAATAAACCAAATAGTAGCTTTCTAAGCCACACTGCCTCACAACTAGATGAACAAGATGCAACATACTTTGCTTCGGCTGTACTCAGTGCCACATAGGATTACCTCCTGCTAAACTAGGAGATCGCACCTGATCCCATACTGAAGCAACACCTTGAAGTGCTCTTTCTATCAGTGGCACTTCTTTCCCAATCCGAATCAACACAACCTTCTAGGTTAATCTTCTTATTCACCTCATACTTGAGCCCATAATCAACTGTACCCTCTAGGTACCTCAGAATATGATTTGCAGCAATCAAGTGAACATGTCTCAAATCCATTAGGAACTGGCTCAATGTGTTCACAACAAAGCAAATATATGGTATCGTACTTGTCAGGTACATCAAGGACCCAATAATATGACGATACATCGTAGCATCAACCACTTATGATGAAGCACCACTCAATAGCTTCAGTTTCGATGCCATAGGTGTGGTCATGGCTTTGCATTCCATCATCCTGAACCTCTTCAGGTTCTCTACTGCATACTTCCCTTGTCCCAAGGAAATTCCATCTACATTCTGCCACACCTCCATGCCTAGAAAATAGTGCATCATACCCAAGTTCTTCATTTCAAACTTGGCAACAAGATTCCTCTTCGTATCAGCAATCAAACCATCCTCACCTGTTACAAATAGATCATCTACATACAATAGGAGTATGACTAGGTTCCCTTCTTCAACCTTGTAGTAAAGGTTGGAGTCCGCTTTACTCTTGGTAAAGCCCAAACTGGATAGGAAGCTGTCAATTCTGTCATACCATGTCTTGGGTGCCTGTTTTAAACCGTACATGGCTTTCTTTAACTTACACACATGAGTCTCTCTGTCATGTGTCTCAAAACCAAGTGGCTGCTCCACATATACTTCCTCTTCTACTACACCATTCAAGAAAGTTGTCTTGACATCCATCTAGTGTACTTTCCACTTAATTACTGCAACTAAAGCAAGTACTGATCTGCTGGAAGTATATCTGGCTACAGGAGAAAAAGTTTCTTCAAAATCTATTCCTTCTTTCTAGGAGAAACCACGAGCCACGAATCTTTCTTTATATTTCTGTATCCTACTATCTGCAGCATTCTTGATCTTATAGATCCATTTGGAAGTCACAACAGACTTCCCCTTTCGTCTTGGGACAACATCCCAAACATCATTCTTCATGATCGATGGATACCCTTTAATCATAGCATCCTTCCATTCTTTCTTTCATGCCACTTCTTCATAGTTTGAAGGTTATTTATCAATGAAGTCACATAATAGGGCTACATAACTGGAGCAGGATCTGGTTCTTTTCCTTTCTCTGTGCATCTCTTCTAGAGCCCCATATCTTTTTGCACCTTGGATAACTTCTCGTATCCAAGCAGGTTTCCTCTTGTGAGGATTATTCTCCTAAAGTGGATCTACAGGTTCTTGAGGTTCTTATACTTCTTGATCTTCTTATGGAATTGCTTCATTCATGGTTGTGTCATGAATTCTAGGTACTTCTATTTCTACATGTTCTTCAACAGATCTCTTTTAGGATTTGTTATAAGATGAGTCTTCATGAAATGTTATGTCCCTGTTGGTGTTGATCTTCTTGAATCCTAGGAAGTATATTCTGTAAGCCTTCGAGCTTTCATAGTATCCCACAAATAAACCCTTCCTATGGAAATTGAACCCAGGTGTTAGAACAATTACACTCACAAAAATTGCCAATTACACATGCAAATTACACACAAAGGAGACTGAATATGGAGTAGAACACTAATCTGTATTGAATAAGTGTACAATATCCAAACCTGTGAATTCATAGGCTGCCACAATAAATAATTACATGAGAGATTCGAATGCATAAGGATGCCATTCGAATTTGGTCAAAAGCAGGCTTACTAAATCTAAGCAAATCCCCCATAGGTACATAAAGCAGTTTCCAAATCTGTCTAGGAGCTCACGAATTGGAAAAATCAATTAGGAAAGCTAATAGATGATGGAAGGACAACTCAGACATTCTTTTCTTAGGAGAAAAGAGTGGAGGATGATGAGGACAAAAAACAAGTTAACTTCACCTAGTCAAACTTTCCCAATTGCCTTAAAACTCAGAAAAGGAAAGCAATAAAGCAGAAAAAGTAGACATGTGCTAGGCAGGCCAAGAATAAAGCATATTTGATTCCAAGTGGTTTCCCAAGCACTCCATGACTCAAATTTAGCAAGTTTGACCACTTTGGATGTGTGGAGGACAACTTGCATAAGGTGGAATATGGAAACTAGGCAAATAAGACAAAAATTAGATTAATTAATGTCTAAGGTAGCTAACTATGGGTTGATTATTCTAAGACCCCCCCTTAAGCCTGACTTATGAGTAAAATATCAGAAAATTATAGGGCCTAGCAACAAGGCTTAGTCACCCTTTACATACTGCATGTCCATTTAACCAAGGAAAGAGGCAAAAACCCAGTGGGAAAAATCCTCCCTTAAACATGGACAGTAAAACAAAATTTGAAAATCTTGTCATCACTCATACTTCATAGCATGATCAGAAATCCCCAGCAGTGATTTGAGATTGATGAATTTCTTCTCACAAAAAACTTTGGTGAAGATATATGCTACTTGTTCTGAAGATAAACATAAAAGTACCTGAATGGTGCCATCATGCACAAGCTGTCTGATGTAGTGCATATGGATCTCAATGTGTTTGGTTCTCTATCTCTGACTAGATCATTGCAGATTCAAATGGTACTCTAATTATCACAACATATAGTAGTTGAGTATTCTGATTTGAAGCCACACTCACCAAGTAACCCCTGCAACCATAAACATTGAGTTGCTGCATTTACAACTCCTCTGTACTCTGCTTCTATAGATGAGATTGCAATGGCACTCTATTTCTTGCTTGAACAGCTAATTGGTCCTTCAGCAAGCATGAACACATATCCTAATGTTGAATTTTGATCTGTGTTGTCACCTACCTAATCACTGTTAGTAAACCCAATCAAATCAAGATCAGATTTAGCTTTGTAGAAGATCCCATGAGTCCTTGTTCCTTGAACAAAGTTAAGGATCCTTTTCGCTGCTTTCCAATAGATCTCATGAGGTTGATCCATGTATCTTGAAGCCACACTTACTACATAAGAAATATCAGTTCGAGTATGTGTAAGATACAGCAAACATCCAATCAATTGCCTATACATTGTATTGTTTACCATAGGTGAAGAATCAGCTTCTTCAAGCTTAACTCCTGAAAGGAAGGGAGTCTTGCTTGGCTTGCAAGCCTTCATGTTGAATTTGTTCAGAAAATCCAAGGCATACTTGTATTGATTTACTTTGATTCCTTGTTTAGTTTGAGCAATCTCGAGCCCCAAGAATTGGCTCAATAAGCCCAAATCAGTCATTGAGAATGCATGGTTCATTGCATCCTTCAAGGAGGCAATTTCATCCTTTGAGCTTCCTATAATGAGAAGGTCATCAACATACAAAACAAAAATCATTAATGAACCATGAATCATCTTCAAATAGAGATTTGGATTTGACTTGCATCGAACAAAATTCAGTGATAGCAGAAAGCTATCAATCTTGGCATACCAAGCCCTGGGGGCTTGCTTAAGCCCATACAATGACTTCTTTATCCTACACACAAGATATGGATTAGTAGAAAATCCTTGAGGCTGCTTCATGTAAATCTATTTAGTGAGATATCCATTCAAGAAAGCACACTTCACATCCATGTGATGTACCTCCCACTACTTCGAAGCTGCAATTGCTAAGGCTAGCCTAATGGAGTCCATCTTTGCCATTGGTGCAAAGGTCTCATTGTAATCTACACCATGTACATATGAGTAGCCCTTGGCTACCAATATGGCCTTGTATTTCAAAGGTGAACCATCAGCAGAAAATTTGGTTTTGTAAACCCACTTACACTGAACTAGCTTCCTCCTTGGGGGAAGATCAACCAGCTCCCAAGTGTTGTTCTTCTAGAGTGAGCTGAACTATTATTTCATGGATGTTTTCCATCTTGGATAATTTTATGCATATTCATATGTCTATGGGTCTAATTCAACCATCAGATAGCATTTCTCTACAAACATAGGATCTTTCATGCACAGAGCACTCTCAAACTGAGATCTAGTCCTCCTAGGATCATTAGGATTTCCAACTAGTTCTCCAGCTGCATGAATAGTATTTGCTGCCCATTTTGGTCTTGTAGGACTGTTAGGATATACAATTAAATCATCATTATCAGACATATCAGAATCAGCAAGTTCAACTATCTCTTCACTTACATTCAATGGTTCTGGTGGTGAAGAGGATTCTCCAACTTCCACTGCTGCTAAAGGCTCTTCTTGGAACTGAACACTCCTTTCAATGAAGGATTTGTTTGTGCTCAAATTGATCAGCTTGTACCCTTTTGAATCTTCAGAGTACCCAACAAATAGACACTCTTGGCTTTGGGGCTGCAAAGCCTTCCTCTTTTCTGTTGGAATTCTAGCCCAAGCCCTTGAGCCAAAAATACTGAAATGGGTCACATCTGGCTTGTGCCCACTCCATGCTTCGAAAGGAGTCATACCATCAAGTTGTTTATGAGGCACCCTATTCTGGATATAGGCTGCATATTTTATAGCTTCGGCCAAAAAATTTGGTGGCAAAGTCTTAGGCTCCATCATGCATGTTGCCATCTCTTCCAGTGATCTATTCTTCCTCTTAGCAACACCATTCTGCTGTGGTGTGTAAGGGATAGAATGTTGTATCTGAATACCTGCATCTGCACAATATTGAATGAACTCAGACTTGACATACTCACCACCATTGTCAGATCTGAGGACCTTGAGTTTCGTCCCAGACTGGTTTTCAACCAAATCCTTAAAGACTTTGAAGAGGCCATAAAATTCAGACTTGTGTTTCAGGAAGTAAACCCAGCAATACCTGGAAAAGTCATCTATGAATGTCAATGCATATTTGGCCTAAATCATTGACATATGAGGAAATGGGCCAGCAACATCATTGTGGATCAACTCAAGAGGTGCATAGGTTCTCTCATGACTAGCTTTCTCAAATTTATGCTCTGGGTGTTTTCCTAAGATGCAACCTTGACAAAATCCTTTGGAAAACTTAATATTTATTAACCCTATGACCATTTCTTTTTCACTAAGATCAGAAAGATACTTGTAATTGAGGTGGCCAAATATTTCATGCCAAAGCTTGCTTGCCTCATTAGCATGAATCAGAAGAGCAGAGGGGTTTGAGTAGGGTAGGAAGTGTGAGGACATGTATACCTTCGAAGTGTGATTTGCAATTCCTTCTGCAATGACTTTACCACTTGAGATCTCTGTGATCTCAAATTCATTAGGGGAGAATATGGCCTTCTTTGGAGACCCTGTGTGGGTCATCTGGTACACTGATAAGAGGTTAGAGGCAACACCTAGAACATACAATAAATTGCTAAACTTACCATGGTCAAGATCAATCCTCCCTTTGCCCAAAATTTCAGTGAGAGAGTCATCTCCCAGTACAATTGGTGGACCTTTAGACATTTCAAGTGAGGTGAATGCCTCCTTGGTCAAAACCATATGTATTGAAGCTCCAGAATCAATGATGAAACTAGGTGAGGTTGATGTGCCAGCAACCAATGCATGAACTCTCTCTCTGTCTTCTGAATTTGATCCTCCTTCCCTCTTCTTTGAGCTGTCAGGAAGGGAGATGCCATTCTTCTCTAGGAGTTGGGTCAGCATGTCAATTTGATTCTTCATGCAGGAGCTTTTAGGATGATTTCTCATACTGCAATATGTGCACTTGCTCATTTCTCCTTTGTTCTTCTTCTTCTCGGGGTTCTTCTTGGAACCTTGGGGCTCCTATGGAGACTTGTTCTTGTCTCTCTTTTGCTTAGGAGGCTTCTTAGCTTTCTTCTTGCCTTTTGAATCCACCCTCGAATCTCCAGCAACCAGAGCTTGGTCTTTGGAAGGTTTGATGGTGCCCATCATCACCAATTTATCTTGTTCTTGTGTAAGAGATTCCATGAAATCTGCAAGGCTAGGCATTTTCCAGGCTCGAGCTATCAACTTTGTGGCATAGAAGGTCAAGAAAAACACTAAATATTCAAGGCCAAGCTTCAAGATTATGGCCAAAACTAGTTGCTCATCCTTCCTTTCGATCCCACACTGTTTTAGATGCAAAACAAGGGGTTTGAACTTGGAAAAATAGAGTTGCAAGGATTCAAATCTATTGGGACTCAGGGAGATTGATTGATTTTCAATTTGATGTCCCCTCATCTCATCTATCTTACCAAAAATCTCAACAAGCTTCTCCCATACTTCATTTGGTGATGTTAATCCATCAATATGGAAAAGGAGGTCTCTGGATATGCTCAGACATAGGAGACCATAGGCCTCATCCCTCCTGTTGTGCCATTTAATTTTCTCTGTAGCTGCATTGGGATTTGCTTCTATTTCCATAGTCACTCTGTAGAGGCATTTCACTCTCAACAGTATCTCCATCTCTTCTTTCCATTCAAAGAAGTTAAATGGAGTCAAGATGATCTTCTGAGATTGATCCATAGCTCAGAAATTGTCCCTTCAGTCAGTTGAATGCTCCCAGTCAATGATGTTGAACCTACAATAACAAATTTGAAGGAGAGAAAACAATCTACAAAGGCTCTGATACCATGTGGAAATTGAACCCAAGTGTTAGAACAATTACACTCACAAAAATTGTCAATTACACATGCAAATTACACACAAAGGAGACTAAATATGGAGCAAAACACTAATCTGTATTGAATAAGTGTAGAATAGAAAACCCTCTGAAGTCATAGGCTACCACAATAAATAATTACATGAGATATTCGAATGCATAAGGATGCCATTCTAATTTGGTCAAAAGCAGGCTTACTAAATCTAAGCAAATCCCCCATAGGTGCATAAAGCAGTTTCCAAATCTGTCTAGGAGCTCACGAATTGGAAAAATCAATTAGGCAAGATAATAGATGATGGAAGGAAAACTCATACATTCTTTTCTTAGGATAAAAGAGTGGAGGATGATGAGGACAAAAAACAAGTTAACTTCACCTAGTCAAACTTTCCCAATTGCCTTAAAACTCAGAAAAAGCAGGCAATCAAGCAGAAAAAGCAGACATGCACTAGGAAGGCCAAGAATAAAGCAGATTTGATTCCAAGTGGTTTCCCAAGTACTCCATGACTCAAATTTAGAAAGTTTGACCACTTTGGATGTGTGGAGGACAACTTGCATACGGTGGAATATGGAAACTAGGCAAAGAAGACAAAAATTGCATTAATTAATGTCTAAGGTAGCTAACTATGGGTTGATTATTATAACACTTCCTTTGTTAGTTTTTCAACATTAAGCTAGCATTATGTTAGGATATTTACTGAGAGAACAACAAGTACAACAATCAAACACAAGAGACAATGAACACAGTGTTTTTCATCGCGGAAACCATAAATGGAGAAAACCCCGCAACTTCCTCAGAGATAGAATTAGCACAAGAAGTAAAACCCCAAAATAGTAAGATGCTCTTCCGACAGCAGTAATCTTCTTCTTGTCTAGCCCCAGTGTCTTCTCCTTCCTCAACTATCTGCTAAACTTGAGTGTGTGAGTGATGTGTACTAAATAGAGACCCCATCTCTCTATTTATACTAATCCCAACATGAATAAAACCCTACTAGGGCCTACCTCTACTAGGAGAGTCTAATAACCCTAGTGCCCCAGAATTGTGTGGACTTTAACCCTTACACAATCAGAGGGTTACCCACTATGACTTGACATGACTTGTTTACATTATTGATTCTCCCAATCAGAACATCGGGGCATGACAACACGACTCAATTACATAATGGATACATCTCGGAATAAACATCGGGTTACAATACAAAAGATACATAGATGAATACATTCCGAAGTTACAAATACATCAACACTCCCTCTTAACTAGGAAGGTATTCTTTCGACACAATTTTCAGCACTGGTCTTCTTCTCTGTATCAACTGGATCATCTTGTCATCTGCATCTCGAGTCTTCTGAGTCTTCAAGTCATCTTCATCTTCAAGTCATATTCATTCTTTGAATATGGATCGTCTCTCGATCTAGATCATCATGGGACATCATCACTGGATCTGGATCATCTCTCGATCTGGATCAACATCACTGGATCTAGATCATCACTTGATCTAGATCATCATCATTGGACTAGATCTGGATCATCATCACTGGATCTGGATCATCACTGGATCTGGATCAACATCACTGGATCTAGATCATCACTCGATCTGGATCAACATCACTGGATCTGGATCATCATTGGATCTGGATCATCACTCGATCTGGATCATCATCACTGGAATGGATCTGGATCATCACTTGATCTGGATCATTATCACTGGATCTAGATCATCACTCGATCTGGATCATCATGGGACATCATCACTAGATCTGGATCATCACTCGATCTAGATCATCACTGTCGGATCTGGATCATCACTCGATCTGGATCATCACTATTGGATCTAGATCATCACTCAATCTAGATCTCTCAGAGTCATCATAACTGGATTTGGATCATAGCTCGATCTGGATCTCATCTGGTCATCATCATGTGTGCTATCTCGTCATAGGAAGTTCTATAGAGCCATCCTTCTTTCATGCTGGTTGTAGGCCTAGCCATCAGGTAGGTCTTCGCCCAACACTTACATCTGACCTACTCATCAGAAAGGCAGACCCAACACTCACATCTAACCATGTACTAACCTACAGTCACATCAAAAAGGCCCTGCACTCACATCTGACATGGAAGGAACTGAATCCTCTCACCATGATAGAATGGCCCGCACTTACATCTAACATGGAAGGAACAGAATGCTCTCACCATGATAGAATGGCCCGCACTTACATCTGACATGGAAGGAACTGAATCCTCTCACCATGATAGAATGGCCTGCACTCACATCTGACCTGGAAGGAACCAAATCCTCCACCCTCATCAGAAAGGCCCCAGTCCTATACTGAACTACTTGGTAACAGACTAGGTGCCTCCACTCTCCCGGAGAGTGGCAATTGCCCTTAGATTTGTCCTACTCGATAGAATGGCTAGCACTCATATCTGACATGGAAGCAACTGAATCCTCTCACCATGACAGAATGGCTCAGCCTTACATCTAACTTGCTCGTCAAAATGGCTTTGGATCTTAGCACTCATATCTGACATGGAAGGAACTAAATCCCCTCACCATGACAGAATGGCTCAGCACTTACATCCGACCTGCTCGTCAGAATCTCTTTGGGACTCATCACTTTCCCTTGGAGGAAACCTCGATCTGGAGAACCCCAAGCTTCTCCCTGAAGTACTCGAACTTCACTCTGGCCAATGGCTTCGTCAACACATCAGCTATCTGTTCCTCTGTCGCAACATACTAGAGCTTCACTATTCCTCTCTGTACTATATCCCTGATATAGTGATATTTGATCTCGATGTGCTTCGACTTGTCATGGAACAATGCATTCTCTGACAACTTCATGCAACTCTGGTTGTCACAATGTATACAAGTAGCATCCATCTGGAGATCAAATAAATTAGACAGTAGTTTCCATAGCCATACTTCCTTACAACTAGGTGAATAAGTTGCAACATACTCTGCTTCAGCTGTACTCAATGCCACACATGATTGCTTCCTGCTAAACCAAGAGATCACACCTGATCCATACTGAAGCAAAACTCTGAAGTGCTCTTCCTATCAATGGAACTGCCTTCCCAATCTAAATCAACATAACCCTCCAGGTTAATCTTCTGATTCACATCGTACTTGAGCCCATAATCAACTATACCCCTCAGGTACCTCAGAATATGCTTTGCAGCAATCAAGTGAACATTTCTCGGAACTGTCAAGAACTGGCTCAAGGTGTTCATAGCAAAGCAAATGTCTGGTCTCGTGTTCATCATGTACATCAATGACCCAATCATCTGACGATACATCATAGCATCAACTGACTCTGATGAAGCATCACTCAATAGCTTCAGGTTCGATGCCATAGGTGTGTCCATAGTCTTGTAGTCTATCATCCCAAACCTCTTCAGGATCTCTACTGCATACTTCCTTTGTCCAAGGAATATTCCATCCATACTCTACCACACCTCCATACCTAGAAAGTAATGCATCATACCCAAGTCCTTCATCTCAAACTCGATAGCAAGCTTTCTCTTCGCATCACTACTCAACCCATCCATACCTGTCACGAACAGATCATCTACATATAGTAGAATCATCACTGGGTTTCCATCTTCAACCTTGTAGTAAACGTTGGAATCTTCTTTACTCTTGGTCAAGCCCAAACTGGATAGAAAGCTATCAATTCTGCCATACCATGTCCTGGGTTCCTGTTTCAAACTGTACAGGGCATTCTTCAATCTGCATACATGAGACTCCTTGTCATGTGTCTCAAAACCGAGTGCTTGTTCTACATACACTTCCTCTTCCACTACACCATTCAAGAAAGCAGTCTTGGCATCCATCTAGTGTATCTTCCATTTCATTACTGCATCGATAACAAGTACTGATCTAATGGAAGTGTATTTGGCTACAAGTGCAAAGGTTTCTTCATAGTCTATTCCTTCTTTCTGAGAGAAACCCCGAGCTACAAATCTTGCCTTATATTTTTCAATGCTACCGTCTGCAACATGTTTGATCTTGTAGATCCATTTGGAAGTTACAACTGACTTCCCATCTGGTCTTGGGACAATATCCCAAACATCATTCTTCATGATTGATTGCTACTCTTCGATCATAGCATCCTTCCATTCTTTTCGTTCTATCGCTTCTTCATAACTGGAAGGTTCTTTATCAATGAAATCACATAGTAAAGCTACATACTTGGAACAGGATCTAGTCCTCTTTCTTTCTCTGTGATTCTCTTCTGGAGCCCCATATCTTTCCGCACCCTGGATAAGTTCTTGTACCCAAGCAGGTTTCCTCTTATGAGGATTCTTCTCCAGAGGTGGATCTACAGGTCTTTGTGGTTCTTCAAATTCTCGATCTTCTTCTCGAGTTTCTTCATTCATGGTTGTATCATGAATTCTAGGTGCTTCTGCTTCTTTAGGTTCTTCAGCAGGTCTCTTTCTGGATTTGTTGTAAGTTGTGTCTTCATCAAATGTCACATCCCTGCTGATGTCAATCTTCTTGTATCCTGGGAAATATATTCTGTAAGCCTTCAAGCTTTCAGAGTATCCCACAAATATACCCTTCTTTCTTGAAGGATCTAATTTAGTCCTCTTCTCTTTTGGATTGTGGATGTACAAAGGACAGTCGAATATTTTGAGATGGTTGACTTCTGGTTTCTTTCTGGAGAAGACTTCTTCAAGAGTCTTTTTCTTGATTAGTCTATGTGGAGTACGGTTCTATACATACACCGTTGTTCTGGCAGCTTCCGCCCAAATATGCATAGGAAGGTCTTGATCATGAAGCATTGCTTTTGCAGCTTCCATTATAGTTATGTTCTTTCATTCCGCAACCCCATTCTATTGTGTATTATAAGGAGTGGACAACTCCCTCTTAATCCATGATCAAGACCTTTATGAATTCATTTGAAGTGAATTCTCCTCCATTATCTGATCGAATGGTCTTGATCTTCTTTTCAGTATGGTTCTCTATCAAGGCTTTGAATTCCTTGAACTTACTGAATACTTCGTCTTTTTTCTTCATGAATTAAACCCATGTCTTCCTATAAAAGTCATCAATAAAAGAAACATAATATGCATACCCACTTAGAGAGTTTGATGACATAGGACCGCATACATCGGAGTGGATGATTTCCAAGATTCCTTTTGCTTTGCTTTCGCTGCTTGGAAATGTCTTCTTTGTATTCTTTCCTTTCGCACATCCTTTGCAGACCCCATCATCTTTTGATTGGATTTCTGGAAGACCTTCGACATATTTGCTTGCAATAGGTAGTGCTATGTAATGCACATGTGCAAGTCTTCTATGCCAAATTTCACTTGGATCTACTGTGTCATGGACCAAGGCTTGTTCTGGATGGCCCTTCAATTTGTACAATCCTCCTTCTTGTTCTCCAATCACTACCGCATCATCGATAGTCTTTCCTTTTGGCCACATGATGACTTGACCATCTATCAATGCAACCCGCATTCCTTTTGCATCTAATACTGATATGGAGAGAAGGTTCTTCTTGAGTCCTGGAACAAACAATACTTCTTTCATTATTAGAGATTTTCCAGAGTCTAATTTATAGCAAGATTCCCCACTAAATTTTATTGGATATTGGTATTCATCTCCTAGCTTTACCTTGTGAGGTGATTCATGTTCTGACAGTCTCACAAAGGATTCCTTGAATCCAGTCATATGTTTGGAAGCCCCACTGTTGTTGTAAAGGAAAGTATCCTATGGCTAGGGTTTAAGAGGCCATCAACATACTGGGGTTGAAAGAGAGATGCACAATGTTCAACAAGCATATATAATCAAGATAAGAGATGAGAAAGGTACACACCTGACTCACTAAAGGTTGGTCCAAGATTTCTCTTAAATCCTCTTCTTGCTCCTCTCGCTCCAAGAGACCTGCAAAACAAGTTATACCTTCCTCAAACCATTATGACCACATATAAAACAATGATAATCAAATAAACATGAAACAATGATCTGATTAACATCATAATATGATCATAAACATAGATTCAATCACACTTTGAACAATTATTTGGGAAGAATAAGGACATCACATCTTTATTAATCTTGAAAACAAGCACAAGTATACCTTCTCTTCAAGTTTGGCACCTCACGAAACCTTGATCTAGTTCTGCTGCTTCTCTTCTCTAAAGAACTCAGCCTCCAAGCTCTGCAACACAAGGAGAATGCTTCTAGGTCAAAGGTATAGGCCAAGAGAGCTCCAAATCCTCTAGCATAACAATGCAAAAATCCAAGTCCCCTCTCATGGACCTCCCTACCTCTATTTATATGGTTAAGGAAGAGTTAGGGGCGAAGACAAAGTGGTTACAACTGAAGAAATCAGTTGCATAACTACCCAAACTAACCAAAATTCAAAAGGCATGTTTTTTGACATTTAAAAGGCATCCGCGGGCTACATAACTGAATAGTCGCGGATCATTCGCGGGTTTGCCTTAAGGAAAGTCGCGAATGGACAAAAAATGCATTTTTAGGGTATTTTGGGGAATTTTCAGACTTTGGTGTCTTCTGGAAAGTTTTAGCTAACTGCTGAATACCTTTCCAACAGTGTAGATATGAGGTCAAACAGAGTTACAAAAATCAATCTATGGGTCCTCCAAGATAGGTTTTTTTTCAGTGACTTTCATGAAGTGTCGTCATGGAAGTGTCGACATGCGACGAAATCATGGGAAAGTGGTCACAGGAAGAGATGTGTCATTTTGAGCTATAACAGATGCCCCCTAATGTGTGAGGTTAGAGGGGAAGATGATAGCTGAAATACATTATAAAGGAAATAGCTAAGTATGGAGAGAACAGAGAATCCAAGATCGAAAGGCTCGAACAAAGGTACCTGTAAGAGAGATAAATGTCAAAAAAACTGATCTCTGGGATATACAAGTCCAGATACAAATCATCGCCATAAATATACAGGAAAATCCAACATATGTATAACTGATGAAACTATCATGGTCGCTCAATATGCAAAAAGGTGCCATATCAAATCTAAAGGAACCATGGCCACAAATGAACAAGGTGGATCCATGCTCAATAATCGATCATAGCCACAAAAATACAAGGTGGATCTATGTCTCAGCAAAATGTCATAGAAAATGTAACAAGGTCTTGCACAACTTGGGCAATAGCAAAAGATAACAATGCTACTGTCGGCCCAAGGTCTTCAATCCAAACCGCCCAAAAAAGGTACAAATCCTAACCATGCGAATAAAGGAGTTGAATTTGAACATGGAGGAAACTGTTTGATTACCAGTCAATAATGAGAACCGTTAACAAACGCGAGGGAAACCACCATTAATGAAAATGGTCCCCAAGGTACCTAGTACATTCTAACAAGTGTGATTACAAGGACTTGAAGTCGAACACTTGAAGAATCCATTGAGTAGGAGACATTAAGGTATTCCCACTACCCAAAAGCAAGGGAAATTGCCACTGATGACAACAATCCCCAAGGTACTGTCATAAAACTCTAAATCTCATTCCCAGAGCAAGATGTGTTGCAGTCGATAGGAAGAGATCCGTTGGAAGGAAGGCATTAAGGCATCCTTCATCATCAAACACGAGGGAAGTCAAAGACTAATTAGATCTGGAATTGGTACTGAATTTCACAACAAGGATGCTGAGGACATGATGTAATGAATTGATACTAGGGAATGGCCGACACAAAAGGTCAAGGCAACTACAGAATGGCTGACAAAGGTTTAATCCTTGAACAGTGAGCACGACACAAAAAGTGACTTAGGCAGCTTTTGACACAAAAAGGACCAACGAAACAAATCTACAATGTAGGAGACATTGACAGATTCCCCATATAATTGGAAAAGAGACCAACTGGAGGAGTAAGAAACTCTGAATCAGGATAAGGTCAAAATACTAGGACCCAACTGTTGATAGACTCAAAACTGGTGCTTTGTTCAAGGAAACAAGACCTACTGCCATGATGTAAAAAACATGTGAATGAACTTCCCTTCCCCTCTTTCTTGTAAAGGTTTAACAAGTCCAGGAAAGCAAACTCAGGACCATCTTCATTTTTGGCAAGCTCGAAGAAAAGAAATAAGAATGCTTGATAAGGCACTAATTCATGGATTTTACGAGCCCAAACTAGTACATGCTCGACGGTGTTTTCATAGTTTAGAGAGTCTGAAAACTCCAAAGAAGACTCCAGGGGGGGTCCTTTTTCATACAATTTAGTCTCCTGAGGCTGAAAAAGTATAAAACAAACCAAAGAAGAACTCTCTTAACTTCCGAAGAAGAAAAGGCGCACCTTTTTCGTACTTAGTCAGGAAGGTCCGAAAAAGGTTAAATTACCACCAACCCAACGCTCCTTCAAAAGCAGCATATAGCCTGAGTTTTACAAGTGTGAAGGAAGGCAAGATCACTCAGAAAGATCCATTTGATTACGAGAAATGGGGCTTACAACAATAAAATCGATGCTTTGTTCTTTAGGGTTTAACGAGCATGACAAAGACATAAAGTACACTCGGAATATTTTTCATGTTTTGGTCCAGAGCATGAAAAAGAGAAAACTAAGCTCATACCGGGGGTTCCTTTTCCATAAGTTTAGTCCCTCAGGTCTGGAAAAGAGATAAACCTATGCCTGAGAATACTCTTCTCAATTCAAATAGAAAAGAGAGGGATCCTTTCTCGTATTATTCTACATGGTCCAAGAAAGTGATAACCTACCACCAATGTGGATGCCCGTTCACATATTCTTAACGAGCTTGAACGGACAAGTTTACTCGGCAGTCAAGTCTATTTTGAGGAGTCAGACTTGGGCTTAAAGAAACTCAAAATATTTCCCATGAATTTTTAACGAGTCCGGAAAAGTCAACTCGCGTCCTCCTTACTGTTTTTAACGAGCTCGAAGGAGAGCATAAAGAATGCTCTAAATGCGAGGAGACGAGTGTCATGGACAGGCGAAACTAGTTCCAAGAGCAAGGAACAAACCTATGCATAATGCAAGGAAAGTGAGCAAGATAAGGACACTCGGGGAACGTCTCCTCAAGGTAAAGGGTGTCAAGTTGCAAAGGCAAAATGATACAAGGCCTAGCGACAATGAGAATTAAGATGAGGGATTATACAACGAGCTAAAAGCATGGAAGCCGGCATCAGGCTCATAAGCGCGAGCAGGGCACATGCAAATGCAATTACAACTTCAAAAACAAGGTGAGCCCAGTAAATAGTTGTGAATACAACTACAAATCTTGTCTCCAAGAAACAATAACATCAGGATCATATTCAGAAGAAACGATCCGATGTGAGTCACTTTGGTAGAAACACGTGTGACTTTGCTATCTTCTACAAAAGGTAAAGTCAATGAAGAATCAACCGAAGAAGATTCTATAGAACCAAGGCTCGAGGGTTTATGATCAATAAGATCAACCTCACGAGGAGAGCAAAAATCAACAAGGGAGATAGAGTCTGTAGGAACAAACTCAGTATCACAAGAGTTGAAAAATTCATAAGAAAAATCAAAATCATCAGGATCACTGACTTGCTGTTCAAAGAAAGAGTCAAAAGACTCAACAAGACCAACATAAGAAGAAAGGTCAAGCTTACTAGGCAAATCAGGGTTAGACTTAATCACAACCGAACCAACATCCAAAAGAAGGTCAGACTGTATCAAAGACTCTAGGAAGACTTCATCCGAAGGAAGGAGATCATCCGAGATAGGATACATGTCTAAACTTTCAAATGGATCGACAAAGTGGAGAGAAGGCTCTACATTCTGTATAGGATAACTCACCTGGTCAACTGCTGGGACCAAGACCTGAGAAGGTAAGCATGAAAACAAAGGCTGCTTCTCAGTAGCAATTGAACACAAAGAATAAGAGGCCACATAGTTCACCTGTGGCAGGGTAGTGTCTATAGAAACACTGGGAACCAATAAGGGAAAGACCCGGTCTCTAGTTGGGTCAGGAGACGGATCAAGAAAATCCAACTGATCGATAGTGACACTTTCTTCTCCATGATTAAAGTACATCACACGAAATAATGTTGACACCACAGCTTGCATGGCATAGAAATAATCACGTCCAAGGAGCATATTGAAGTCCAACGGGTCTTCTATCACCATGAAGTCAACTAAGACGGTCTTCCCACCCAAAGTAACAGGTGTTTGAGCAAGAATTCCCAAGGCTATACAAGTTCTTCTATCAAACGCCAGTAACTGACTAGCAATCAACACAAGGCTGGGAGATCCCATGCCTTGCCAAGCACGAGCAGACAAAATACTAACTAAGGCTCCTTCATCAATAATCCAACGAGAAATCGTGTAGGGTTCAACTTTGACCTTTATCTGGAAAGGTGCATTAGAAGGAAGGCGTGGCTCAACTAGGCTATCCCAATCAAAGGAAGCAATCCGAGAGCTTGGTGGGGGTTGATTCGAAGTGAGTTCAGTGCCCCCTTGTTCAGTAATTTTTGAACTGGCAGTGAAGAAAATGTGACTAGCAGACACTTCACTCTCCAAAGGAAGAGTGGGATTGATTGATACTGGAATCGATTCAACCGCTTTGTGAAAGTCACTCTCTGAAGGGAGAGTGGGATTGACCAAAGATGACATTGGTTCAATCACATCAGGATCACTCTCCAAAAGAAGAGTGGGATCAACCAAATCTGAGATTGGTTCGACCACTTGATCAACCAAAGGTTGAGTAGGTTGTTGAGAAACTATAGGTTGTTCTTGAGAAGGAAATCCTTGAGTCTTGGACCACACTCTTCGCACCTCTGCAATAGCAGGGCATAGGAGAGTAAGATGATCTCCCTCGCATAGCATACAAGGGAACTTAAGTTTGCACTTCGAACGACTAGTTTTCTCAACGGTGTCAACATGACTAGCAGTGGATGACTATTTGCTCTCAACATGACTTGCAGAGGCTAAGAGTTTCCCCCCAGCATGAAAAACAGAGGCCGGGTAACTGGGTCCAACTTGACTAAGAGAGGTTGGTTGTTGAAAAGCTTCAGAATGTTCAAAAACGGGATGACCATGAAACCAAACTCTTCGCACCTCTGCGATAGAAGGGCATTTATAAGTAAGGTGGTCTCCCTCACAAAGCTTACAAGGAAACTTGGGCTTATTTTTTGAATGGGAAGTCTTTTCAACAGTGTCAACATGACTCGCAGTGGCTGACGGATTGTCTTCAGCATGAACTACAGAGGCTGAGAGACTTCCCTCAGTATGACTTGTAGAGGCTGAGAGACTGGGTCCAACATGACTTGTAGAGGTTGGACGGGCACCACCAACATGAACAACAGAGGTTGAATGGTTAGGATCAACATGCTTTGCAACAGTTGAGTGTGTACCCCCAGCATGAACAACAGAGGCTGGGTTGATGGATCCAACATGAACAATAGAGGTTGGATGGGGAGGTTCAACTTGAAAAACAGAGGTTGAATGAGTGTCCTCAGCATGAACTGCAGAGGCTGAGTGACTAGATCCGACATGACCTAGACAGGTTGGAAGGATCCCACCAACATGAACAACAGAGGCTGGATGGTGAAGATCAACTTGACTTGCAGAGGTTGAGTGCTTAGATCCAACATGACCTGCAGAGGTTGGATAGGTGCCCCCAGCATGAACAACAGAGGCTGGGTGGTGAGTTTCAACTTGACTTGTAGTGGTTGAATGGGTGCCCCCTTGCTTATGTGCCTTCTTCATATTCCTCCTCCTTTTACTCCTTTTAGACTGTCGATTACTAGTATCAGTACTTTCACTGCATGAGGTAGAAGGAGGAGGAGAATCAACTACAGGTGAAGGGGAAGCAATGTTTTGATGCCCTTGATATAAGGAGCTTAATTGAGAAGCATCGGGAGCATTTAGGACAGTTGGAGTGGAAAACAACCACACCGGTAGCCCTAGGGTGAATCCAGGTAGATTCAGGGTGGCCATCAAGGGAACACCAACATTCCCCATGAGAGGAATAGCACAAGGAGTTCCCAGCATGGGGATCTCTTGGTTGGTGTTCAAAGGGGTGTTAGCCATAGTTTCAAACCAGGAGACAAATTTTGAGGTTGATAGGCAACCAAAATTACAAAGCACACACCTAAAGGCACACTAAGTACAGACAAACCACACAGCACTCACTAAAAATTCCTAAAGCCAAACAGACAAACGGGTATAAGATATACTTTCCAGAATAAATCTGATAGACAGTTACTCGGTGTCCTTATAGCTGTTCTTAGGCACAAGCGGAGGAATCACCCACCACCCTCCCACACTTTCTACCGGGGTTACCTTCCAAGCCCGTCCAAGGTCAACCAGAAATAGCCTTCCGATTTACCTATGTATGAACCCTAGATTTCAAAGAGACTAAAGGCTACCTTAACTATATTGACAGTCTGGGGGGACAGTCGCAAGCCTGATTCATACGCATGGGTAGGGTAGCTGAGCCCGAAACCCTGTCTAAGACAGAATCCACAGATGCGTAAAAACCTTGGTCTATGCTTTGACAAGGAATCGGAGGGTTATCTCCTCAGTCCAAGTCTCCACGCGACCTCGTGCTTAACTCCTGTTTGAGAGGAGCTTCCCAGATACAATCAACGTAGAAAAGGATTTACCTAATGATTGGCCAACTACGTCTGAAATTTTAACACTTGTGGAGAGTTGAAACTCCCTAATCCACAAGTCTAGCCTGAGCTAGTTGGTGTATGACCCTATAAAATAAAACTTACTAGTAATTTTTAAAATTATATCGTTTATTTTAAAGGTTGTTTTTAGTCAAAGGGTAAATGGCATGAAACTTATGTGGTTTTTTGACTCAAAGTTGAAACCAAATGACTAAGCAAAGAGAAATGAAATGCAAAAAGAAAAAACTATCCTCTTTATTTTCCAAATAGAAAACTTGAAAGCCACAAAAGAACAAATTATTTTTATATTTTTTTCAAAAACAATGATATGCCATGCAATCTAGACTAAAAACCTAATCTACATGCATATAAAGCAAACATGTGTTTTTGTCTTTTCCTTTTATAAATGCAAAAGAAAAATCAGCCTATCAATTAATGCAAGCAAGTACTGAAAGCAAAGCAAGTAGACAACTTCTCTACACCCCGCAAACAAACCCTAGGTTTCCCTAAAGTTAGATATCAACCTCTCTTGAAAAGAAAGCTTACAAAGATAAACAAGCCAACAACTTTGGAATGAAGACACCGAACAAATAAGACTGATATAAACAAAGTTCAACAAGTCCCAAGTATCAATCTAAACCTACAAACAAAGGCTGCTCAATACCTTGTCCAAAAAGGTCAAGCCAAAGAAGGAGGTAGGGGGGGAAAGCAGCAAAAACAAGTATACGTTCTTTTTAATTTTCTTTTATAAATGCAAAATAAAACTACCTACAAACTAAAAGCATGCAGATAACAAGAACAAAGCAAGAGGAACTATGCTATAGAAACACCAAACAAACTCTAGAATGCCCTAAAGTTAGTATAAACCCTACTTGAAAAAAAGGCTTGCATAAAAGACAAGTCAACTATTTTGGCATGGTGAAGCTGACCCACAAAAGAAGGAGGAAATCAACACCAACAGGCTTCTGAAATCAAACAAAGATCACTAACAAAGGCTAACCAAAAACATAAGCCAAAAATCAACCAAGCAAAGGAAGTGGGGGAAAGAGCAAAGAACAAACCCTGATGCTATAAAAAGGGTTACCACATAGATAAAGAACAACCAAAAAGGATGAAACCAACTCCCTAGATTCATGCACCTGCAGAGAACCCCAAAAGACCTACCCAACAACCCACAAACAGAAGAAAAACCACAGAAAATGAGAAAAACATTGTTTTGGGGGCATCCGCGAGTTGCACTACTGGCAGGTCGCATATCATACACGGGTTGCCAATACAGCAAGTCACGTATATAAGCATCCATGATTTGTATAACTGGAAAGTCACGAATCATACGCGGGTTGTCAGTATAGGGAGTCGCGAATACAAAACCTGATTCGCGACTGTTCAGGCATGCAAGTCGCGGATGGGTGGAAAAACTCCCAAAAAAGGTCAAAAACTGCCTTAGGAAGGAAGGGGAGGTGTTAAATCAGACTTATAAAGTGTTCCTAAGTGTCAAGAAGGACCTGAAACAATGCAAAAGACTGAAAGAAATCAAGAGAAACCCCAAACAGACTAGGCTATCCCCAGCAGAGTCGCCAGTTCTGTTGTAAAGGAAAGTATCCTATGGCTAGGGTTTAAGAGGCCATCAACATACTGGGGTTGAAAGAGAGATGCAAAATGTTCAGCAAGCATATATAAGCAAGATAAGAGATGAGAAAGGTCCACACCTGACTCACTAAAGGTTGGTCCAAGCTTTCTCTTCAATCCTCTTCTTGCTCCTCTCGCTCCAAGAGACCTGCAAAACAAGTTATACCTTCCTCAAACCATTATGACCACATATAAAAAAATGATAATCAAATAAACGTGAAACAATGATATGATTAACATCATAATATGATCATAAACAGAGATTCAATCACACTTTGAACAATGATTTGGGAAGAAGAAGGACATCACATCTTTATTAATCTTGAAAACAAGTACAAGTATACCTTCTCTTCAAGTTTGGCACCTCACGAAACCTTGATCTAGTTTTGCTGCTTCTCTTCTCCAAATAACTTAGCCTCCAAGCTCTACAACACAAGGATAATTCTTCTAGGGAAAAGGTGTAGGCCAAGAGAGCTCCAAATCCTCCAGCATAACAACGCAAAAATCCAAGTCCCCTCTCATGGACCTCCCTACCTCTATTTATATGGTTAAGGAAGAGTTAGGGGCGAAGACAAAGTGGTTACAACTGAAGAAATCAGTTGCATAACTACCCAAACTAACCAAAATTCAAACGGAATGTTTTTTTACATTTCAAAAGGCATCCGCGGGTTACATAACTGAACAATCACGGATCATTCGCGGGTTTGCCTTAAGGAAAGTCGCGAATGGACAAAAAAATGCATTTTTATGGTATTTTTGGGAATTTTCAGACTTTGGTGTCTTCTGAAAAGTTTTATCTAACTAAAATACCTTTCCAACGGTTTAGACATGAGGTCAAATGGAGCTATAAAACTCAAGATATGGGTCCTCCAAGATAGGTGTTTTTTCAGTGACTTTCATGAAGTGTCGTCATGGAAGTGTCGACATGCGACGAAATCATGGGAAAGTGGTCACAGGTAGAGATGTGTCATTTTGAGCTATAACAACTATCTATAAGCCAATCATTACTTCCATGAGTAATGTTACCTATGAGAGCGGATATTAGAACATATTCATCCTGGCTTGAAGAATCTTCACTTTCATATCTGGATCTCCTAGATGGTTCATCATCCTCTACAGCATGAGAATGATGTCTTCTTTTGTTGCTCTTCTTTATTATCTTCTATTTTTTAGGAAAATTCCTTGCATAGTGTCCTGCTTCATCACATGTATAGCATATGATCCTAGATACATCTTTTCTAGTGTTATCTTTGGGAGAGTGCTTACCTCTAGAGTTGTGAGGCCTTCTTTTGCTTGATTTGGAGTGAGACTTGGAGTGTACCGTGAGAGCTTGGTCTTCACTTCCCATATTCTCTTCTCGAGCTACTATCCGAGCTTCTTCTTGAGAGCACTCTTCCCATAGTCTACTGAACTTGACTAACTTCTTTCTAGCACAGATTCCTTGGATGAAAGAATCCCATGACCTAGGAAGGCCATTCAATGTAGTCATTACAATCTCTACATTTTCCACTTCTTCATCAACTGCTTCTAGTTGTTCTTTGATCTAAGAAACTCTTGTGAAGTAAGACTGGATTGTTTCTGCTTTCTGAATCTTCACTTTCTTCAGTTGGTCTCTCAAGGTTATCTTCCAGTTTATGTTCTTCCCTTCAAACAATTTGGTTAGGGCATCAAACATAGCTTTAGGTGTCCTAAGAGAGGACACCTATTGGATAAGGTGATCCTTGATAGAATCAGCAATGATCCTCTTTTCCATAACCATCTTCTTCTTATGTAAGGCCTTTGCCTCATCTCCCTCTGGAACTGGAACCTCCTCATGGATGTAGGAGTCTAACTCATTTTCTTCCAGGACCAGGGAGATCCTATAATTCCAGGCTCGGAAGTTATCAGCCCCCTCAAGCTTTTCATCAAGCTTGGTATAATGAGACAACTTAACTAAGAACCTCAAATGGAAAAAAAAAGATTTTAGATCTTACCAGGTTCAAGATGTCGGATCTGAAACTTGAGTTGAAAATCCTGCAGAGCTAGTTCAGGAGCAAATTATGGTTTTTCTTTTACGAAGTTCTATCCACCCAAATGCCTTGAAATTTGTCCCTAACTTCGATTTTGGGGAGGAGATCAATCCAGGCCTGGGCTCGCTGAAAAATTCCTCTTCTGTGAAAATCCCTAATTTCCGACAGCAGTGACAGGTCCAAAACTGAAAAACCTCAGAATTGGATTCTGCTTGACAGAAAGACACGCCCTAAGGAGGAGAGTTATTCCACCTTACTTTTGTTGACAATCTGTGGAGGAATATCCACAAACTAGGAAGCCCTAGTTCCCATAGCTACACAGTGTCTTCTTCTTAGGTTAGCTCTGATACGATGTTATTTTTTCAACATTAAGCTAGCATTATGTTAGGATCTTTACTGAGAGAACAATAAGTACAACAATAAAACACAAGATACAATGAACACAATGTTTTTCATCGAGGAAACCATAAATGGAGAAAACCCCGCAACTTCCTCAGAGATAGAATTAGCACAAGATGTAAAACCCCAAAATAGTAAGATGCACTCCCGACAATAGTAATCTTCTTCTTTTCTAGCCCCAATGTCTTCTCCTTCCTCAACTATGCGCTACACTTGAGTGTGTGAGTGATGTGTACTAAATAGAGACCCTAGCTCTCTATTTATACTAATCCTGACATGACTAAAACCCTACTAGGGCCGAACTCTACTAGGAGAGTCTAATAACCCTAGTGCCCCAGAACTGCGGGGACTTTAACCCTTACACAATCGGAGGGTTACCCACTATGACTTGACATGACTTGTTTACATTATTGATTCTCCTAATCGGAACATTGGGGCATGACAACATGACTCAATTACATAATAGATACATCCGGGAATAAACATCGGGTTACAATACAAAAGATACATAGATGAATAGATTCCAAAGTTACAAATACATCGACATCCTTCCTGAAGGATCTAACTTTGTCCTCTTTTCTTTTGGAATGTGTATGTACACTGGACAGCCAAATATTCTGAGATGACTGACTTCTGGTTTCTTGCTGAAAAATACTTCTTCATGTGTCTTGTTCTCGAGTACTCTATGTGGAGTACGGTTCTGTACATACACGTCTGTTCTAGCCGCTTCTTCCCATAGATGCATGGGAAGATCTTGATCATGAAGCATTGCCCTCATAGCTTCCATGATTGTTCTATTCTTTCTTTCTGCAACCCCATTCTATTTTAGATTATATCAAGTGGTCACCTCCCTCTTAATCCCTAAATATTTGCATAATTCCTTGAATTCATTTGATGTGAATTCTCCACCATTGTCTGATTGGAAAATATTGATCTTCTTCTCTGTGTAGTTTACGATCAAGGCTTTGAATTCCTTGAACTTGCTGAATATTTTGTCTTTGTTCTTCATGAAGTATATCCATGTCTTCCTATAAAATTCATCAATGAAATAAACATAGTATACATACCCTCTTAATGAACTGGATGACATCGGACCGCATACATCAGAGTGAATGATTTCCAAGATTCCTTTAGCCTTGCTTTCGCTACTTGGAAATTTCTTCTTTTTGTTCTTTCCTTTCGCACATCCCTTGCATACTCCTTCATGTTTTTCTTGTTTTTTTGGAACACCTTCAAGAGCTTTTCTTGCAAGTGGCAGTGCACTATAGTGTATATGTGCAAGCCTTCTATGCCAAAGTTCATTGGGTTCTACTGATTCATGAACCAAAGCTTGTTCTAGTTGGCCCTTTAATGTGTATAGTCCTCTCTCTTGTTCTCCAATTACTACTGCATCGTCAATAGTCTTTCCTTTTGGCCACATGATGACTTGGCCATCTATAAATGCAAATATTATGCCTTTTGCATCTAATGCAAAGATGGAGACAAGGTTCATCTTTAGTCCTGGTACAAATAGGAAATCCTTCATTTTCATATACTTTCCAGAGTCTAATTTGTAGGAGGATTCTCCGCTACCTTTTATTGGATACCAATAGTCATCCCCAAGTTTCACCTTGTGGGGTGATTCATGTTCTGATAGTTTCACAAATGATTCTTTGAATCCCGTCATGTGTTTGGAAGCCCCACTATCTATAATCCAATCATTGTTTCCATGTGCGATGTTTTCCGTGAGAGCGGAAATCAAAACATATTCTTCATAACTTGAAGAATCATCACTTTCTTGTTTGATTCTCTTCTTGGAAGGCTCATCATATTCTGCAGCATGAGAATGATGTCTCTTCTTGTTTCCCTTCCTTTTGTAAGATCTGTATTTGTTTCTAGGACAATCTCTTATAAGGTGTCCTCTTTCATCACATGTAAAGAAAATGTACTTGGACAAATATTTGTTAGAATTTCTAGTGTTTTTCTTTTGGAGAGAGTGCTTATCTGAGAGAATAACAAGCACAACAATCAATCACAAGAGAATATGAACACAAAGATTTTACTTGGGGAAACCATAACTACCTTTTATTAGATACTGGTAGTCATCCCTAAGTTTCACCTTGTGGGGTGATTCATGTTCTGATAGTTTCACAAATGATTCTTTGAATCCTGTCATGTGTTTGGAAGCCCCACTGTCTATAATCCAATCATTTCTTCCATGTGCGATGTTTCCCATGAGAGCAGAAATCAAAACATATTCTTCATAACTTGAAGAATCATCACTTTCTTGTTTTATTCTCTTCTTGGAAGGCTCATCATATTCTGCAGCACAAGCATGATGTCTCTTCTTGTTTCACTTCCTTTTGTGAGATCTATATTTGTTTCTAGGACAATCTCTTGCAAGGTGTCCTCTTTCATCACATGTAAAGAAAATGTACTTGGACAAATCTTTGTTAGAATTTCTAGTGTTTTTCTTTTGGAGAGAGTGCTTATCTAAGAGAATAACAAGCACAAAATTCAATCACAACAGACAATGAACACAAAGATTTTCCTTGGGGAAACCATAAAGGAGAAAACCCTGCAACTTCCTCAGAGATAGAATTAGCACCAAAAGTAAAACCCAAAGACAGTAAGATGATCTCCCGATAGCATTAGTCTCTCTCTCTCTCTTGTCCTGGCTTCGTCTCTCTCTCAGTTATGCACTACAACTGAGTGTGAGTGAATGTGTATGAATGTGTGTTAAATAGAGAGGTTCCCTCTCTATTTATACTAATTCTCGACTTGACAAGAACTCACTAGGTCCAACTTCTCTAAGAGAGTCTAATAACCCTAGGGCTCCACAACTGCGGGGACTTTAACCCTCGATTGATAAGGAGGGTTATACTCTATGAATTTACATGACTTGTTTACATTATTGAATCTCCCGATTGGAACATGGGGGCATGACATGACTCAATTACATTACGAATACTTCCCGAAATAAACACTGGGGTACAATACATAATATATACAAGTGACTACATTTTGAAGTTACAAATACATCAACAAATATCACCAGAGTCTGCAACAGTAGACGGAAGCTCTTCATCAGGAGAATCCACATGAACATCAGTAATCCACAATGGGTTAGTGCACCACGCACATTCCCATCCCATAATGCCTCCTCTCGAAGGTCTTTGCAGTCTTTCTCATGCCACTTAGTCTTAGGCATCCTACATAAGCATAACATAACTGTCATCCACACCTTTCAACAAAAAGGCCACCCAAGGACCAGGTCACATTTATCTATCCAAAAAGAGAAACCAAGTCACTTAAAATAGCCTCACAGAAGTAACCAAGTCCCACTTTTCATCCTCATGGGAGCGACCTCAGATCGCTCCTTTTTGCTTGAAAGGAGCAACCCAGACGCACCTGTTCGAGCAGAATGAGTGACCCAGATGCTCCTTTACCCATGAAAAGTGCAACTTTTCTCATGGAGTCCCTAAAATGCTCATAGAGGACCCTTGGGTGAGAAAATCCAAAATGTAAACCACTAAAAAAGATACATTTTGCAAGAGCTCTTACCCACAAGTCATTTGATCTTGAAACCGCCAATTGAAACGAGAGAAATTAGCAAAAGAAATTCAGGGACCACCTCTCCAACTCAGAAGTGAACAGTGACAATGACACCTCACAAAGTGGTCCCCACCCATTTATAGGTCCCATTTGACCTATTTTCTTTCATTTCGCATAACAAGGCCATACAGAGTCTGTTTGAGACACCGTTTGCACCACCAGTTTCAGAATTCTATCCTCTATCTTCTAATGAGACCATTGTCTCATGTTTAACAAGTAATTTTTGTGGCCACTTCCTGATAGTTACCTCGGTTTACATACCACATTGTGATGTAAGTGTCTCTAGACCTATACTTGCATCACATCATCCTACCGCAACTTATGCGGGACCCCGAAACATCTCCCGAAAGGCACACCATTTTACTACTTCAGCATATAACTGTCAAATCCATCCACTGCACCCTACGCAAATCCTCGTACCACCACCCGGAGGGAGGATCATTTCTTTTGCATGAATTTGGCATATAACTATGTTCAGACTTGCACTCACATCATATCTAGTCTAGTCCTTCCACCACAACCCACACAAGAATCTCCTGACCTCTGCCCGAGAGCCACCTCGATTTGCATGCCACTGCCACACCAACTCATGTGCCTCTGTCACGATCTATACCGTGCATGTATTGGTATGTTCAAGAGCCAATTGCTCCATCCATACTACATGGATGACCTTTGGAACATTGTCCATTGTCCTGACATAGGGGCACCATTAGTGCCCCCTCAATCGGTTGACCATACCAAAGTTTCCGTTAAGCTCTTTTCTTACTCCTGAAAGAATGAAAATATTGTTGAGCACAGCTTCTTCCTTTCTCGCTCGTTAAAGTATAAGAAAGGGCATCTACATCATCTCATTTATCTCCTTTTGCAGACTATGTATACTACCATCTGAAAAGGACCACCTTGGCACATTCAATCCAAGACCATTCCCCTCTACATCCTTTCATGCTTTCTCGGGAAGAGGGGTTGAAATCTATGAAAAATATCACCATGGGTTGTTGTTAAGATCTTTTCTAGCCTTATCATCAAGAAAATATCGCCAAGAAAACTTGGTTTCATTCATGCTCGTAAAAGTATCTGAATGATCGTCCAGTCAGTATAGGTTTAACCTTTTCCAGCATGATTGGACTACCAATGGTAAAGAAGTCCCCATCCCCCAGAGGATGGGCATGCTCTCCTATGTACACTTTTAACCTTTTTTGGGCATAGGAGACTATCAACAAAAAAGAGACCCCACTAGAGTCTTCTTTATGCTTTCAGACTCTCTGAATTGAAAGCACCATTAAGCATTTACTTTCTTGGGCTCGCTAAAAATCCACGATATCGTACCACAACGGTGTCTTTAGACACCACCCCACATATAATAGTTCAAAAACATTCCCACTTTGGGTCACCTTCATTTAGTGTACTCTATGATGTGTCTTCCTTGGATCCCATCAATACCAAAAGTGTCTACCTCCCCCAAGTATTTCCCAACTACAGTTACATTCCCGGTATTACAACTATGATCCCTTTTCCATGAGTCGGTTTCATTTGTTGTCTGGTTCTCCCTACCGTCATACTATAAACAAAGGAAGTTTGAGTTCCCCATGATTCCCTACCCCTGTTTAACTCCTTCCCCCCCTCATTCAGTGGGTCGGTCCTCATATTGTCTCAAATCTTTCAGTTATCTCCCTTGCGCTTCTGGGAAAGGAAACACCATTGCCTTGGCCAATTGCAGGTCTCCCTCTGTTGACAACAACACACATATTCCAGAGGATAGACCAAGATGTTTATGTATCCTGGTTTCATTAACCTCATCGATGATTTCCTTGGACCACTTGAGAGGAGTCCTTAGTGCCTCTCAGGATGGTTGTGTCTCATGTGCTCGACTACATCTACATCATCGCACCCAGTGAGATTCGTACAGGGTATTGGTCCAGGCAGTATTTGGTCAAAGACCCCAGATGTCACCTAACTCTAGCATATTGATGAGTCTATGTGAGGGACCCAAATAGGCTCATGTCCCTTGTTATTTCTGGTTTGCATCGGAGACAATGTTCAAAAGCCCCAACAGTGCTTCTATATAGATTGATGATTGATGCAACATATTTGTACCACAGAGACTTTGGCTCTCCATCTGTTAGTCCCTACAGCTATGTACCATTCCAGATCTAGTAGGCCATCAGTCATGAATATTTAGCATTCCATGAGAATGCCATGGGTCCAATGTAGTAGTTCTTTAGATCAGTATTGTGTTCAGCCTCTTATCGAGGAAACCACTATTGTAACAATAGTTGTACACAATCGGCTCTTGTATTATAGAGCTTAGATAATATTATTCTTTTAACATTGTTACAAGCATGGGGATGTCTGCCTCATCCATATACATGCCACACATTATTTGTATCTCACCCATGTTAAATTTTCATATGCTTAGCTAAGACATCAGTATATCATTTCATTTTTCATAACAAAAGCATATAAACAGGATCACTGAAAGAAACAGTATCACAAGAACAACACAGATTTATCCTGGGAAAACCCTAAAGGGAAAAACCCAGCAAAAGCTTCCTCAATATAGATGCCCCAAAAAAGGTAAAAAGGTAAAACCAACAAGGAGATCAAAAACCTGATCCTCCTCCTTCTCCAGCAACTTCTCTCCTCCACAAGTGTGCTATTCCAAGTGTGTGTGTGTGTGTCACAAATGAGGAGCACTACACCTCTATTTATATTCATCCGTTCACTTAAGTTAACTCACTTGACATGTAGGCTCGAGTTAAATCATGTAGGCTCGAGTTACACATGTAGGCTCAAGTAACCACACTGGGGTGCTGATGACTCACCTTTACAATTAGAGGGGACTACCTCATGACTCTTATTAGTTCTTCCGATTAGGAGCATCGGGGTACAATGTAATACAAGTGGTTCTCCCGGTAGGACCATCGGGGACCACAAAAAGATACATATAGAATATTCTTCAAAGTTACAATATTTCAACACTCCCCCTTAACGAGAAGGGTATTCTACAACAACATCATAAACAACAAGAGTAGAGATAGGGGACATCATCAACATCAGTAGGGTAACACATCTATAAATCATTGGAATCTTTTCAACATCATTTAGTCTTCATCTTCAATATCCATTCTTCATCATCAGCAACATCTTCAGTCTTTGATCAACAGCATTTTCAGCATTTTGATCTTTCAATTAGCAACATCTTCAGCACTTTGACTTTTCGATCAGCAACAACCTCTTCAGTATTTTGTCCTTTCGATCAGCAACATCTTCAACATTTTGACATTTCGATCAGCAACAACATCTTCAGCACTTTGACCTTTCGATCAGAAGCAACATCTTCAGTACTTTGATCTCTCGATCAGCAATATCATCATCAACACTTTGCCCTTTCGATCAGCAGCAACATCATCATCATCATATTCTGATTTGTCGATCATAATCATCATCACATTATGATCTTTCGATCAGAAACATCATCATCATACTCTGATTTTTCAATCAGAAACATCATAATCATAGTGCGTCATCATCATACTTTGATCTTTAGATCAGTACGTCATCATCATCATACTCTGATCTTTCGATCAGTACGGCATCATCATCATCAGCAACAACTTGCAATCCGTAACTCAAAGACAGAAAGTATTTGGATCATTTTTGGACTTAAAGTCCAGGGATGATACAATCCCACCACATTCTCGACAACCGAAGTTACCGGATTGATTACGGGAGAATCAGTCCCTATCACTTTAGGACTAAGTCCAAGGACGATGCAATCCTACCACATTCTCGACGACCGAAGTCACCGGATACAATTACGAGATAATCACTCCCTATCAATTTAGGACTTGAGTCCAAGGATGATGCAATCCTACCACATTCTCGACGACCGAAGTCACCGGATACAATTACGAGATAATCACTCCCTATCAATTTAGGACTTGAGTCCAAGGATGATGCAATCCTACCACATTCTCGACGACCGAAGTCACCGAATACAATTACGGGATAATCACTCCCTATCAATTTAGGACTTGAGTCCAAGGATGATGCAATCCTACCACATTCTCGATGACCGAAATCACCGGATACAATTACGGGATAATCACTCCCTATCACTTTAGGACGATTTCCAAGGATGATGCAATCCTACCACATTCTCGAGGACCAACACTACTACATTTTGACCAAAAATCCGACGGCAGAATTGTCGGATTTTTGACACTTCCCTGTCGCATGTACGACACTATGATTTTTTTTTAAACGTCGGAAACTTGTCGTCGATTATCCGACATCTGTCAAAGCCGTCGGTTAAGCGACACCTCAATTGACCGTCGGTTAAATGTAAAGCGTCGGTTAAGCGACAGCCTTTTTTCGACGGTAGTGAAATTTTTTAACAAAATAACCTTCATACCATTGGTTAAGCGACAAAATGTTCGTCGGATAAGCGACGGTAGTCAAATTTTTTTTTAAAAATAATCTACATTCCGTCGGTTAAACGACGGCTAAAAGCTGTAACCGTCGGTAAATCGACAGTTTTGACCGTCGCTTAAGCGACGGCAGGCAATTTTTTTTTTTTTAAATAATTTTTATGCGTTGATTTTCAATGTCTGCAATTTCAATGTCCCCCGCTGTTTTGTATCTTCTGAGAAAATGCAATGGAGCCGGACTGAATATCCACAAAATTGATGACTAAGGTTATTGATCCGAATATGAAATCCAGCGGATTGGACGGATTCCGCACACCTGTAAGCATACTCTGATAATCATGGCTTATAATCAAAAAGGGAGATCGGGATTCACAAACTGACATTATCACCGTGGCTTCACAAATCATATATCAACTTCGTTTGCTTGGCTCAATAGATATTCTGGTGACTACGAACCCTGTAAACACAAGATCCGTGACTACTATGCAATAATCCAGGGGTGCTTCCATATGGTTCAATCAAAATGCGTGGGTGAAATAATAGACTGTAAGTGGCTCCATAAGAATTTTCACAAGCTCCAAGCCAGTGTTAAAGTAAACCCAGAACACATGGGATATACCCTCGATGATGGTAACCCATAGAGCAACAATTTATCTATATCACCCATTGATCCTTATTATTTAGATGACACAGATCTGAGATGACTGAATAGTGGCTGAAAATAGCAACCCCATCCTTAAAACAGAGTGGAGACTGGTTCTTTTTAACCAATTGCTTGGATCAGCATCCTCATTCTTGTGATCCAGCTATTTAGAATACCCTGTTTAAGACCAGAGCTCAACTGCATATATGTATTTAGGGAATATTTTCATGCTGGACAGTGTAACTATGTCAAGCTCGAACTCTGAAATCTAGGATCTGCCATCACTTAAACTCAGCTAAGCTATCAACCTGTAATAATACCAGAGCTACACCAAATATGCTATGCCATCACATTAATATCTATAGCATAAAACGTTTCCTACCTGAAAAATTACACTATTCCATCACTCCTCTAAAAAGCCATACATAATAATGTTACATTAAACTAATAGTAGATATGCCATAAATTTGGTTCGATGGCTCGGCTACCTGGCGAATAACGTTAAGTGAGCGAAGTGAGGAGGCTTGCCAACTTCTAGGTGAGAGGTGAGGAGGAAGGAATATGGATTGATTGAAAAGATGAATCAACAATGCTTGCTTACAATGCAGCACTTGTTGAGGAGGATCATGCCACAGACAGACACATAGTTTGAGTTCTACTAATCTCCAGAGAAGATCCATAGATTGGATTTGATTCCCCACTTCGAAATCCTGAAGACAAGGTTGATTTGCTTGTGATTCCAGAAGAAGAATGCTCTGAATTTCTATGTTTTTCGGTTTTTTTCTTAGCATTTTTCTGCCATCTGTTCAAGGCATTGCCTATCTATTCTTCAAATATTGCCTTCTTCATGTGAGAACCCATCTGCACAAGAACATCCCAT
>LPNX010230368.1:166469-288601 GCA_001517045.1 Pseudotsuga menziesii
GTTGTTATTTGATTTATGACTGCATGGTCTCTACATTCTGGATCTTCACATTCTTCAGCTGGTTTCTTAAGGTCATATTCTGATCTATGTTCTTCCCTTCAAATAGCTTGGTCAAGGAATCAAACCTCATCGATGTCTTTAGGGAAGACACTTGTAGTACAAGTTGATTCGTAACTGAATCATCAATGATCTTCTGGGCTTTGACCAAGTTCTTCTTGAGAAAGGCTTCTAGCCTCATCTCCCTCTGAAACTGGAACCTCTATGCTCATGTAGGTGTCCAATCCATTTTCTTCAGAGAGATCATATACTTCTAGGCTTGGAATTTCTCAACTTCACCAAGCTTATCATCAAGCTGATGTCATAGATCACTTTGAAATGAGAACCTCAAATGAACATAGCAAAGGATTAGATCTTACTGATTTGAGGTGTCCGTCCTGGTTCCGGAGCTGGCTGATATAGGGTTTGTCACAGAAACCCTAATTTCAAAACTTGGAATCTTTCAGATATGATTGGATAGACAGATAGATCTCTTCAAATGGAGCTATCCAATGTACTCCATTTCTGAAAATAGTGGAGGGAAGCTCCCAGAATAGGAAGCCCTAATTTTCCAATTTCTTCAACAGAAATGCCTGTTACTGTTTCTGTGATATATCCAAAATTTATGCTCCTATATGTATGAAAGTTTGTAATGAGGTAACCTTGCATGTACCTGATCCAACACCATAGGTTTCATCAGAATTTTTTTCACCATTTGGGATTTATGATCCTTTTTCCAAGGTGACCTGTTACAGGACTGTTCAAAACAGTGAAGTTGTACGGAATTCCACATGTCAATGGTTCATCTTCTGAGTCTGATATTTGGACCACTGAAATTAAAGTTCGTTCCCTTTCTAAAAAATCTTCATAAATTCCATTTGGACCTCTGTATCCCAAGATATTGCAATTCTCCCCAGGTGTCCTGTTTAGGGATGAATTCTAGAAGAGGCTGGAACCCTAACTTGGAGAGAACATATATCCTGGAATACAGTGAATCTGAGGATGAATTTTGGACACTGTGTTCATCAGGATTTTATCTTCGGCCCCTGAAATTTTCAGCTCCTGATCCTTCTCCAATATCAGAATATAGTGAATGTACCAAAACGTAGCAGTTTTAGTATTTAGGGTTTTTCTAGCTCGGGGTCAAACTAGGGTTTGACTTTCCCAGAGTTTCACCCAACCAAATTTCTTGATCCAGGTCTCTAAACTTTGGTTTTGATGAGGAGAAAAATCCTATGCTGGTATTACTCAAAAAAATTTCTTATGTAGAAAGCCCTAATTTCCACATCGAAAACTGAAAATGCTTAGAATCGAATTCCGCTTCGACAGAAAGATGCGCCCTTCAATGGAGAGTCATCCTAGCCTTCTTTTGCTGATCGATTGTGGAGAGAGAACCAAAAAATAAGAATCCCTAGTTTCTGTAGCTTGTGAAAGCTACCCTATTCAGGTTAGCTCTGATACCATGTTAAATTTTCATATGCTTAGCTAAGACATCAGTATATCATTTCATTTTTCATAACAAAAGCATATAAACAGGATCACTGAAAGAAACAGTATCACCATAACAACACAAATTTATCCTGGGAAAACCCTAAAGGGAAAAACCCAACAAAAGCTTCCTCAATATAGATGCCCCAAAAAAAGGTAAAAAGGTAAAACCAACAAGGAGATCAAAAACCTGATCCTCCTCCTTCTCCAGCAACTTCTCTCCTCCACAAGTGTGCTATTCCAAGTGTGTGTGTGTGTCACAAATGAGGAGCACTACACCTCTATTTATATTAATCCGTTCACTTAAGTTAACTCACTTGACATGTAGGCTCGAGTTAAATCATGTAGGCTCAAGTTACACATGTAGGCTCAAGTAACCACACTGGGGTGCTGATGACCCACCTTTACAATTAGAGGGGACTACCTCATGACTCTTATTAGTTCTTCCAATTAGGAGCATCGAGGTACAATGTAATACAAGTGGTTCTCCCTGTAGGACCATCGGGGACCACAAAAAGATACATATAGAATATTCTTTAAAGTTACAATATTTCAACAACCCATTGATGGGAACCACATTAATACAAAAACCAAAAGCCACCATGCCCTAACCCAGCAAACACCACCTCTCCCCAGAAAATCCTATGATGTCCGTCGGCCATACGATGAACTCCTGCCCTCACACATCAGGGGGCAATTTGTTAACCCAAAAAATCCCTTAGTCATATCTACATGAACAACACCACCCAAATACATCTATCTCACTACCCACATTTGACCCCCACACCCTTGCAAAGGCTCAAAAACATGAAAAGTGCTTAAAAACCCCCAAAAGAGCCAAAATAGCTCTCATAGGAGATAAAACCTCCAAAAAGGGGCTAAAACCCCTCAAAGGAGCTTAAAATATCTAAAGGAGATAAGAATAGATCGAAAGGGGATTAAAGCCCAAAAAAGGGGCGAAAGCCCTAACCAAGGGCTTAAAACCCTAAATCTCAAGAAAAAACTATAAATAGAGTGGTGGGGGTCACTCTCAAAACACTCCTTCTCTCCCTATCATTATGTTTCCCGTGTGAGTGCCTTGAGACCCTTTTTTCTCAAGCCATTCATCCCTCTCCTCCATAGCTCCACAAGCCAAAACGCCATTCCATAGAGAGGTGCTTCCAAAGCTAGGGCATGGTGGCCCATTTCCACAAAGGATGAAGGTATAACCATTTATTTCTATTGATAGTTTAGTTTTATGGATTATTTTGTTTGCGGGTTTATTTACTCATAGTTTTCTATAGGTTCTCCTCTGACTTCCTATAGCCATTTCTCTCATTTTTCTAACAAGTTTCCTGTAGGGTTTCATGGCTCATAGATAACATTTCTTTGCATGGTTTTCTTTCACCCACAGGAACCCTACCCTTCCGTATTATAGATGGAAGGTAGCTGTTCCTGCTCATATCTAGGGCGAATGACCTACTACACCCATAATGCCACATTTTGGTGGTTTCATTAGCATGATACAAGAGCGCTTTCCCTTTGGAGTAGGGAAGGAAATGAGAGAATTTGTACATCCTTGCTTGATGATCAGCAAACCCCAATGCCACCGCCTTGTTGGTAGAGATTTTAGCTATCTCCATTATGTCTGGAGTAAATATTACTCTCTTGGCTTTACTAGTGTGGGTAATTTTGTACACTGAGAGTAGGTTCGCTGCCAAGTCTGGTACAAACAGATCATTATCAAAATACTCATCTTCAAGATCGATCCTACAAATCCCCTTGGCTTGGACCTCTAAATCATCACCCATTCAAAAAATTGGGCCACTATATGAATACATGGATGTGAAGATATATTTGGCAGAGGCCATGTGCCTTGATGTTCCTGAATCAATGATGAAGGATGAAGAATCTGAATATCCAACAACCAATGCATGACACCTCTCTTTGTTTCCTGAGCCTAAACCTCCATCCTTATTCCTTGCGCCCTCTGGGATTGCGATTTTTTTCTTCTCCAACTGTTGTTCCATCATGTATATTGTTTTATTCATATATGCACTCTCTAGATGCCACCCTTTGTGACAATAGGTGCATTTTGTATTCTCCTTGTTCTTCTTGTCCTTGTCCTTGCAAGGATTCAAACCCCATTCAGGAAATTTGGGTTTGCCTTGCTTCCTCTTTTCTTATTGCTTCAAATCTTTAGATTTCTTCTTGACTTTGGATGTATTCGAATCCCCTACAACAAGATATTGGTATTTTCTAGATTTGATGGTACCCATCTGCACTATCTTATCTTGCTCCTCGGTCAATGATTTTCATGAAGCTAGCTAGTGATGGAATTTTCCATTTTTGAGATATGACCTTACTTGAGTGAAATGTGCTTACAAACACAAAGTAAGCAGGCCCTAGCTTTGAAAGAATGGACAGTATACGATTGCTAATCCTTATTCTCTATGCCACACTGCTTGATATGAAGCACTAATGACCTCATTTTCGAGCTGGTGACCTCTCATCTCATCAGTATTGCGGAAAAAAGATTCAAGCCTTAGCCATACTTAATTTGGGGTAGCTAGAATGTAAAAATGGAATATAAAGTCTCTCTAAATGTTGAGACAAAGCATTCCAAATGCTTCATCAAGTCTATTGAAAAACTATGATTTATTAACTGCAGAATTTGGTTCGACCTCTGCCCTCAAGGTGACCCTGTAGAGGCCTTTTGACCTCAGTTGGATCACCATTTCAACATTCCACTCAAATTAGTTGAATGGTTTTAACAATACATGGGTATTATCCATCTCTGCTTCCGCTCTTGGTGACAAATTGTTAAATGTACCTGCAATGAAAAATCACGAATCTATCTGGAGAATCCCTATAACAGCAAATCAAAGACAATGGAATGGATTTGTACCTCCAAATAGATCTAATACCATGTGATAATTGAAACATGGATTGATTTAGGATCCAAACAAACTCTCACGATTTGCTATGGTTCACAAAACATGCACAAAATAGCTGAAAGACTGGAATTTACATCCACACTTAAAGTCAATAATGGATATTATTATGACTTTCCAACATGTAACTATGTCTGGAACTAATATATATTAAAATATGAAAAAATTGTGAGGCCTTGGAGGACATGTGAATGCATACAAGTGCCAGCTCAAGATTTGACCCTGAAACCCCCTTGGGTGTACCAATGATCCTCCTAATCATCCCAAATGGTCATGAATGAATGTTTGAACATGAGAAAGAAATGATGGAACATAAATTAGGTACGATAGGAATGGATGAGCAGATGGGTGAGTGGGAGTGGCTCTAGGAGAGCAATAAATTCCCAAAACAGTCCAAAAACCACCCAAACCAAGCACTAGCACCTCAAGTTGGACCAAATCCCTAAAATTGGGGAATGGAAGTGCATTATGGTTAAATTGCATAAGTGTGGGTGCCTGGGTTGTCAGAACAATCAATATGTAGTGCCTCAACTATGCAAAATGATCAACTAGGAGTGCCTCAACTATCATAAGTGTCAATTTCCCTAAGTCTAAACCATATAAAATACTACATAGAAGAAAACATATGAGTATAATATCTAATACTATGGTACTATGATGGATTATTACTATAACAATTCGCATATAAATGACCACTTTTGAGTTAGCGACCAATAGTGGCAAATTAGCGGTCATTTATCACACAACAAAAAATGTGGTCATATTTATCTTGGTCATTTAAAGATTATCATGTGTTCGTATATTTGGTTTTATATTTGATCATTAATTGTGACAATTAATGACCAAATATATGATCAAATTAATGACCAAATATATTACCAAAATATAAGTTATAAATGACTAAACTAAATATGACCACATTTTTTGTCACATGATAAATGGATGTTAATTTGCCACCAATGGTCACCAACACAAAAGTGGTCATTTATATGTGGATTTTGGTTGTTTTTTTGTCACTTATCTCTAATTTTGTACTATTGAATAGATCAAGGGAATATATCTTCTATTAATTCTTATGTGTTAATCTATTTTGAAACCAATGAAAGAGAAAGTGGAATCATCCAAACCTTGTGAATTGAATGATCCACAAATGTATTCTTCATTTCTTATGTTTTGGTTAAACTAGAAATAATTTGTACTTGCAAAAAACACAACCAATCACCCTTCTCAAATAATTTTGACTATTAAAAGAAAGAACAAAAAGTTATCATGAACTTTTTATTTAACAAAATAAATTGATTTATTCAGGTTAGCATCAATTCATTTCCAAAAAATTGTAAACAAACAAATAATATTATGAATAGAAATATTTTGGGGGATGGAAATAAGAGTGATCTTATATTTCAATCAAGAGACAACTACAAAAGTAATACATCACTTGAATCTTTAGTGCAATTCCTTCGTCACCAAATTGGATTCTCATTACCTAAACCACTGATAGATATTATTTTGCACTCTTCCTCAGTCTAGGAATAAAAGGAATTGATTATGGATAATAAATATCCCCACTCATTCTAGAGATAAATGACACTCAACACACAAGGAAATTTGAGGGGAAGGATGCTATAAAAACCCTAGTCCAATTTTCATTCAATTTTTCCAACATATAAATATTTTGTTGGCATATTGTCCCTTCTTTCATTTTGAGACTTTATTTTATATTTGAGATAGTTTTTTTAAGGATTTGAGTCACATATAATTGAGTCCATGTGGATTAGCAATGGCTTCCAACCACCCAAAACCCATGTGGAATAATACATGTTTTTTTTTTTAAATTGTAGAGATGTATCTTTGTTGATAAAGGGTAACATGCTATACGTGTTTCTATATCTGACAACTCGTGTATTTAACCCAAAATTGAGTTATTTGAAGGAATTTTTCACAATTTTGTTAGTAAGAGGGATGCAGGGGTTTTTTAACATCACTGAGTTAGAAAATACTATGATAGGAAGGTACATTGATAAGTCCATATGACATCACCAGGAATTCATAATCATATTCATTTGTTCTAAAGGTTTTTTTAACAATGTCTTCTTGTCTTATTATGATTTCATGATATCTAGGATGGAGATCCAACTCATTAAAGAAAATTATTCACTATAATTCATATAATAATTCCTAAATAATAGAAATAGTAAAGTTATATTTATTTGTCATATTGTTGAGCTCTCTATAATATATACATATATGCCATGAACCATAACCAAAAATTCTAAGAAAACACTTTGGCTAGGATGAATGATGCCAACATCTAACATTTCTTGAATTGTATTCTCAATCTCACTCTTTTGTGAATATGGATACATATAAGGACTGTTGTTATGTGGAAGACTTCCCAATTCCTAATGAATTGCATGGTCATGATCTCAAGCAAGTAGAATACCTTTAGTCATATTTTTAAATACCATGGAATGATCGTCGATTACACTTTGGAGATCCATTGTAATATAAGTGTTGTTCAGGATTAAACACCCTTGTAACCTAAGGTCTGGGGTTACCAACTTACTACTAACCTTGTAGACAATCAGCTTTAATAGAGTACAGAAAGGAAATAGGAAGAAATTCTTGACTCACCCTATTACCCAGGGTTGATCCAAGCTTTATCTTCTTCTACTCTGCTTCTCTCCAAAGCTTCCAGGGATGCACCTCCTTCACTTGCCAAGAGAAAATTCTCCAAGTAAAATATTATACATGTATATATGAGAGGTTAGATAAACAATATATCCAGTAAATAATCAAATATATTCATCAACCATGATACATGAAAGAGACTCAACACAATGTTGGAAGAAGAATTATCTTTATTAACAATCAGTGAATGAGATAAGAGTACAACCCAGCTTCTGAGACAAGGACTCCTCTGCAACCAAAGGACTCTGAGTTCTGCTGCTCCAAGACTTCTGAAGATATACCACCTGCATAACTTTGCTCTCCAAAATTGAATGATTAATGCCCTCCCCAAGGCCTTTATTTATACTTTGGGAAATAGAGTGGTTTCGAAGGTTGAGGAGGTTGAGGAGGTTGAAACAGTTAGGATAGTTAATGATTAGGACCCAACTAATCTCCATCAATAGTGATTTATATTTTTTAATTTCAAATCAAGATATACATGACTATTGATATAGGAAATCGGTGTATGATATGTGAGTTGCTTAAAGATAACCCACATACACTAATGTACGCAGGTTGCAATGTAGATAGTCGTGTACAGTGCGCGAGTTGTCAATGGAGATAGTCAGGTACATATGCAAGTTGCAATGAGGATAGTCGCGTACGCAACTCAACACTTAGAAAAATAATATGGCAAGCTGGTTCAAAGGTAAATGCATCCCAAGTCATGCCCATATATAGTGTTTTGGCAAACTTCAATCCTAATATTTCCTTTTGTGTACCAACATAAGGAATGTCGGCACTCGGACGAAGAAGTGCCATTTGGGTTGATAACAGATGCCCCCTAATGTGTGAGGTAAGAGGGAAACGATGGCCGAAATACATTATAATCATTATCTTGGAGAACTGAGAAGTCCAATGGAGCAGAGGTAGTACCTGAAACAAATACATAATAATGTTATATACAAAGTCATATCTAAGGATTCTATGTTCAATATACTGGAACACTAGCTCTGTTACAATATTTGAGTACATCATATAGTACGAGTACAAGACCACGTATATTACAAAGGTGGATTGAAGCCACAATATACGATAATGATGAGTCTTCAAAGATCTGGAAGCTGTGTAAGTGACCACAACATAATCTTGCACAAATTATTCCATACATATGAAACTAAGGTCTTCATCAAAAATCCCAAAGAACTAGTACAATCCAAGCCATGTGAATAGATTTTATTGAAGTCGAACATGGATAGGATTCAACAGATTGTCAACCAATAGGTGATAATTGACAACTGAAGCAAAGGAATTCACCAATAATGAAAGTGAATCCTAAGGTACGATGATCAAAAACTCTAGGTCTTAGTCGTTAGGAAGTGTTGATGCGGAACCATACTGTGATGAGGAAGGAAATAGATCCTCCAACGGATCACAAGAGTGACTAGGAACTGGGTAAAGGAAGGAAAACACAAGTAATAACAGATAAGACAATGATGGAATTAGGATATAGATCAGATATAGGGTTAAGTACTTGAACAATGAGCATGACATAGAGATGACACAAGGCAGCTTTGAACTTTGCAAATAGTACAACTAGACTTATCTGTCATGTAGGAGACATTATCAGATTCCCCAAGTAGAACTAACAAGAGGAGGAGTAAGAAACTTGAAGTAATAGTTGAACTAAAGGTGAACACTAAGACATGAGTATCAAAAAAGACAGAGGGTGCTATGTTCAAGGAAGACATGCTGCCACTAACTAAGAACCAAAAGGAAACTTCTTCCTTATCTTCCCTATTAAATTTTAACAAGTCCAGGAAAGTCAACTCAAGTCTCTCTTCATTTTTGACAAGCTTGAAGAGAAGAGGGAATAATGCTTGATAGTATCACTGATTCATGGATTTTATGAGCCCGATATAGTACATGCTCACTTGGTGTTTTCATGTTTAGAGAGTCTGAAAACTCCAAAGAAAACTCCAGAGGGGTCCTTTTTTCATCCAATTTAGTCTCCTGAGGCCAAAAAAGTATAAAACATACCACAGAAGAACTCTCTTAACTTGTGTAGAAGAAAAGGTGAAAATTTTTCGTACTTAGTCAGGGAGGTCCGAAAAAGGTTAAATTACCACCTACCCAATGCTCCTTCGAGAGTAGCATATAGCTTGAGTTTTACAAGTGTGAAGGAAAGAAAGATCACTCGGAAAGATCCATTTGAGTACAAGAAATGGAGCTTACAACAATAAACTCAATGCTTTGTTCTTGGTGTTTAACGAGCATGACAAAGACATAAAGTACACTCGGAATCTTTTTCATGTTTAGGTCTAGAGCACGAAAAAGAGAAAACTGAGCTCATATCGGGTGTTCCTTTTCCGTAAATTTAGTCCCTTAGGTCTGGAAAAGTGATAAACCTATACCTAAGAATACCCTTCTCAATTCTGTAGAAAAGAGAGTGATCCTTTCTCGTATTATTCCACATGGTATGAGAAAGAGATAACCTACCACCAATGTGGATTCCCATTCACATATTCTTAATGAGTTTGAATGGACAAGTTTACTCGGCACTCAAGTCTGTTTTGAGGAGTTATACCTAGGCCTAAAGAAACTCCATAAGGGTGGGGAGTCTTATAAAGGGATAGCTTGTAAAAAGAGACCAAAATAAGGCTCAATTTGGCGTGAAAAATATCTAAGAAGACTCCCCTGAACCTATGACAGTTGCAGCATGAGTATCAAAAGAAAATAAGTAGGTTCTAAATGAGGATACTCATGGGAGGAAAGTCCTATACATGGAAGAACAATGGTATAAATGGGGAACTAATGCTTAAAGATATCATAGTCCGTGGTCGAAGTGTTAATGCTAGGATTAAGATGGATTAGGTATAAATGCAGAATGCATGTGAAATCACCAAAAACCATCCTATATGAGCAAAAAAAAAACTTTAAACGACCACAAACCTGTCACATGGAAGAAAAGATAAGGATTTAGTTTAAAAAATATGAACTATAGGGAAAAAACCCACTTTGAAAATAATTTTTCTATAAATAGTTCAAAATATGAATAAAAAACTCACCATTTGATTTTTATCCAAAAAAAACAAGTTTTACCTCTACCTTTGATTGCTCAGTGTGGACGACTCGGTGGACAATTATCGAAACTGCAAGTATCAGGTAGAACTACACTCCATGCTCTTTCATTTGATCCAAGCAATTCTCATTTTTGGGCCCAAATTTTATGTTTTCAAGTGCCCTCAAAGCATGAACGTTGTGTATGCGGGTATGGTATGTTAATAGCCGCATACACGCGTTCTGTACATGGGTTGCTCAAAGGAAATTCGCATATAGTACACGACTTGCCCAAAGGACAGTCATGTACACTGCACGAGGTAGAAAAATAATATATAGGGTCAAAAATTCAAAGTTTTATATGAATCTAACGGTTTGAAATTGCTTGATTATTAGATTGAAAGATGGTGCTTGAGTGGAGGGAGAGGGAACATGAAGACATGGAACAAGAATCTCTACAAGATGCCCCCACGGTGAATGTTTTACGTTAGAGTGGGTTATTGAAATTATTTTGCACCTCACCTATGTGGTCAAATGTCCGCCTATTAGAGATTTTGATAAACTATTGGGATCACGAACTTGGCATGTTTGACCTTCAAGGTGATTTTATAGAGGTTACTTCGGAAGATGTCTATTTCATTTCCGGTTTTTCACAACGAGGAGCTCCGGTGAACTTGGAAGTTACCGGCAGAGGCGGTGACCTTCTAAGCATACAGAACTACATAGACATATACTGCAAGCCTGGTACTCAAAAGAGGGGTAGCTGCATCCCTATTGTACACATTCGCAACTTTCCTTTACAGGTATTCACGAGCACTATAGTGACGGTTGCAGGGTCATCATCACTTCACCTTGCAACTTGGAACCAAATGAGACTAGCAGTGGACTGTATACATGGAACCCTATATGACTGGTGTTCAGGAGTGATCCCGATAATGAGGAAACAACTCTCTGATTGCAAAAGAGGTAGGCGGAAGAATTTTGGTTATTCCAGCATGTTAGTAGCCTTTTTCGTTGAGAGGGTGCCATGTTTGAGTCCTGCAGTACCATTTCCAGTTCGTTCTCCCCGTCATCCTAGACTGAGCAGGTGGGAAGAGATCTTCCTCCACCAGGGAGGTGGTGGATCAGTCCAGAGTGTCTATGATGACAACTTCTACTTTTGGTGGGAGCGACAGTTACCATCCTTGGAGAAGTTTCCATATGCTGGGTTAGATTTCTGAGGTGATACTGACCTTGTCCTCCCTTTTGGAGGAGCATGGGGAGAGTCAGGTATTTTTATTTTTAAAATTTTAAAATTTCTATGAATTTTAATTATAAAGATATATATATGTATATATGTATGTATAAGAGTTCTAAACCTTTTAAAATGTCAAAATGCAGATATTGGACCAGTCTTCCCTGCTGGGCATCCACGCATGTATGTGCGTCCTGTGTTGGGAGAGGACCAGGGTTTGATTAGGGTTCTTGAGGAAAAGCTGTCCAGGCTTACCCAGAGAGTACCTACCTTACACATTGATAAAATCCCTGCCATCATGCAGGAGCTAGTGGTTGGTATACCACCAGTCTAGATATGCCTTATGAGGAAGGTAGCAAGAGAAGTACTTGTGTATATTGATGTTGTTGAGGTTATTGAAGCTGAGGAGGATGAAGAAGCCCGAGCGCAGGGTGATCAGAATGATTGGGGGGACTAGGGTGGTCGAGCTTAGACTTAGGAGCATTTTATGGACTTTGATCCATGTTTTGTATATTTTTTGTATATTATACAGTTATGACTGGATCTAAGGATCAAAAACTCGACCTATCTATATGGACAGATATTCACACACACACACACACACACATATATATATATATTTTGTCAGTTTATTTACAAAAAAAAATTATGTGTCTGTTGTATATTTTATTATGCAAAATGTGTTAAATTCCAATCCAAGATATAATTAGCATATGCATCAGTTAATGAATTTTGATTTCTTGGAATATGATTGAATATAATAAAATCAAAATTACTTTCCAATAACCTAACTTTCATAAACTGACGTAATTGAATAGGGTTCCACACCTGATAAGCTCGATTGAGCTGGGAAACCACTAACTAAGAGTCCAATCGGACTTCCAACTGAGTGATACCACATGACAAAGCATCCCATAAAAGCTCAATGACATCCCTATATTCAGCCACATTATTGGTAGTAGGACCTAAGAAAGCACCTCCTAAGGCGAATAATTGTCCTGAGGACGAATAAATGACCCATGTAGCTGAAGCCAAATTACAAGTGTGCCAACTGGCACCATCAACGAAACCTACGAACCACTTGGAAGGCATCTGTAACAACTAGAAGATGGTATAAAAAATACAAACCGATGAACTATTGTACATAAAAATACATACAATAAAATACAGGAAAAAGCACTAAGCCTAAGCATAGTACTTTTTCAGGTAGAGCCCATTTCTAGGCTCAGGCAGTTTATTCCCTTAGAAATAAATCAATTCATATGCGCCCTTCTTTAACACCTTTGACATGACATAAGGTCCCAACCACATAGACATAAACTTTCCTACCCCCAGGGGTTCTTTTTCTTGATCCCAGAACAAAACAAGCTCCCCTTCAGAGAAAATTCGAGGCTTGACCAATTTATCGTATTGGCTTTTTACCCTATTTTTATGAGATTTGTTTGCTATTATCGCATCTCTACATTGTTCATATAGATGTTCTAAATGTAATAGATGTTCTTCCAGCTCAGTCATATAAGGTAACACATGAATAGCAAATTTTAAGGACAGGATTTCGCATTCGACCGGGGTAACTGCTTCCATTACATGAACGAGTTGGAAAGGAGAAAACCATATTGCAGTTTTCACATTGGTCTGATATTCCCAAAGTGCAGGATACAACATGATGTGCCAGTTGGAATGGGCTGCATTAATAGTAAATTTGAGAATATTTTTCAAAGTTTTATTAACAGCCTCGACTTGACCATTTGCTTGAGGATAGAACAAAGATGAATGTTCTTGTCTAAACCATCGCATAGTGGTCAATTCAGTCATCATACTATTTTGGAAATGACTTCCATGGTCAGTGACAATCACTTTAGGGATACCGAATCATGTGATAATTTGGTTGAAAACGAAAAAAGATGCAATTTCCCCGTCAGCTTTAAAGGTGGGCATTGTCTCTACCCATTTTGTGAAATAATCTACAGTGACAATGATATGTTTGTGCCCCCCAGCTAAGACTGGGTTACACTTCACGTAATCTGTACCCCACTTCATGAAGGCACCCACTGAGATGACGGGAAATAACCGAGTGGGATGCAACCGCATCTTTCTGGTGTAAAGCTGACACGGATGATAGCGCTTCACAGCTTCCACACAATCTTTAAAGATTGTGGAAAAGAAATAACCAACACGCAATATATTATGGGTCGTTGCTAACCCAGATAAATGACCCCCACATGCTTCACTATGGGCATCATTTAGTATAATATATGCTTCTTCGTGGGTAAGACATCGATGTAAAATAGAATCTACCCCCCTACGATATAAAGTATTTCCAATAATGAGGTAGTTCTCGACATGTACGCATAGTTTACGCCATTCTTCCCATGAGAATGCTGCAGGGTACTTCAAAGTCTGGAGATAGATAAGTATATTTCCATACCAGGGGTCAAAGGTGGAAATCAAAAAGATATGCTCATCTGGGAATGAGTCTTCTTCAATGGATACATCTTCCTCTACTGGAAATTCTGCAATGAGCTCAGCAAAAACAAAGGATTTTTTGGATTTGACAGATTGAAAATCTAAGTCAAACTCTTGAAGAATGACTACCATTTGTTGAATTTTCCTTTAACTATCCATCGAGACAAAACATATTGAAAAGAATTAGCATCTTCCACTACCGCCGTGGTCCTCAATAAGATGTAGTGATGCAACCTCTGAACAACATACACAACTGCTAAGGCCAACTTCTCGACATGGGAATACCTAAGTTCAGGTCCGAATAAAGCACAGCTGAGATAGTAGAGGACATGCTCTTGGAGTTTATCGTCCTCCTGGACTAGTACTACCCCTATGGTCAACTCAGATGCGACCAGATACAATATAAAATTCCTAGAGTAATCTGGCGGACGCAATAATGGTGCCGACAACAAAGCCTTTTTTAATGCCTCGAATGCGAGTTGTACGATTTCGTCCCATACAAATGGGGTGTCCTATTTTAATAGGTGCATGAAACATTTAGTAATCTTGGCTTAATTTGCAATAAAATGTTGAAGGAAATTGGACTTTCCCTGCAGGATCTGAAGCTGCCTGATAGAACAAGGAGGAGGCAGATTTACGATGGCCTCAACTTTCAAAGGATCCACCTGAATGCCTTTGTTAGAAACAATGAATCTAAGTAGTCTCCCTGACTCGACACAAAAAATGCACTTGTGGGGATTCAAGTGAATCTTGTAGTATCTGCATCATTCAAAAATCAAACGCAAGTGATATGGGTGATCGATCCTCTTATGAGAATGTGCTAGCAGCTCATCAAGGTAGGGTTAGACAATGGCTTTAATATCATGAAAGGAAAAATTCATTGCCCGCTAAAAGGTTGCCCCATCATTTTTCAATCCAAAGGGCATTTTTCTTACACGTTAAGGTACCCCAAGGAAAAATAAAAGTTGTTTTATGTTGGTCTTCCATTTTAATTTGGATTTGATTATATCCGGAGAAACCATCCATAAATGAAAAAGACTTCACTTCTCGTGCAAACATCAATAATTTGATCTATAAATGTCGTGGGATAGTTGTCCTTAGGACAGGCTTTGTTTAGATCTTGAAAGTTAGTACAAACGCGTATAGTCCCTTGATTTTTGTCAATAGGAATGGGGTTGGATACCCATTCTGTCAAAGCTATGGGATAAATGAAATTGGCTTTTAGCAGTTTATCGACTTCTGCCTTTACTGTCGTCGCTTTACGCGAGTTGACAGGTCTCAACTTTTGTCGAACGGGTCTAGCGTCAAGGTATGTTCGAATTTCCTGCTCAACTATTGATGGATCAATTCCTGGCATCTCCTCATATGACCAGGAAAAAACGTCGCGAAATTCCTTAAATAAGGCCGTATAGATCGCAATCTCCTCCGGAGAGCAGTTTGCACCGATGTGTACATTTTCCACAACGTTTGGATTTACAGAGATGTTGATAGGGATTGTAGTGGAAATGTTTTCCATATTCCACTCAGCAAACATTCCTTCCCTTGGTAAGGGATTAATATGCATATCAACATCACCTGCCAGTCTCATATGGAACTCCTGGTTCTCTATCCTGCTTAACTTTGGAAGAAAATGGGATTGATGGTGAATATCTTCATAGATCTTATCTCGTCTAGACATGGCTTCTAGAATGGATTCATCCGAAGGTAAAACTATATCTAAGCAATCTCTAGAATGCAAAGAGTTCTCTTCCCAAGTAGGCAAATAGGCTTCTTCCATTTCCTCTGAGACTGTGAGAGGGACTAGAATGGGATCAACAGCGGAATGGATGATAGCTTGATAAACCACTTCCGCTACCGATAAGGGCACTTCAAGTTCATGGTGGGAAGGAAGAACCCAAGGATCAGTCCTATCAACAACCGTAGCTATGGACTTCCCCACACTAGTAGAACCTATATAATTAATCGGAGCTGGAAAATCAAATGTGCCCATCAATGATGCATACATTCTAGCCCCTAAGCTCTCTGAAGTAGGTCTAACTTGATCAAGCAATGGTATGGTGTACTCGTTAGTTTCCATGCAGCCTTTTCAAGTAAAACTGAGTTGGTCAACAGTAACCAACTTCCCTTCGTGTGGAAACACTACCACCCAAAAAATGACCGATGCAATAGTAAACATGGCGTAAGTCTAACTTCTCCCCAAGAACAAGTTATAATCCAAAGGTACATCAATCGCCTCTACCTCAACAGACACCACTTTCCCTTCCAGCTTAATTTTGAAAGCCGGTAGGATACCATGTGGAAAAAATGACCTTCCGTCGAATGCAGTAAGTAGGGTGTTCGATGGAACCAGCTCTGGGGATCCAAGATCTTTCCAACAAGACAAGGACATAACACATGTAGAAGCACCCTCGTCATTCCAATGGTATTTCCACCATGGATGGCATTTATCGATAAGGCTACATGATATGGAAGGCAAATTTTGACATCAGACAAGTTAAATTTCTCCATGAGACTCAATGAGTCCATACTACCTAAGGCTGCTAAGAGTGCATCTTACTGGGCAGGACAACGCTGTAACACCTCTAAAGCTGACATTGCACAAGGAGTATGGGCTAAGTCTTCAACTACATAGTAGTTGGCTGCATCCCTAGCATTAGGATTATGCAAGGTTTTCTTAAAGACACCTTTCGGTATCTTGGGCATAATTTCGGCAAGTTTCTTAATCGTGAGAGGGTTAGAAGTTTCACCTAACGACTTACCCTTCTCCGAGGTATCTTTTCCATAGTTCTTGTTCCTGGTCTGTATTAAAGTCTTGGATCGAACCATGTTGATATAATTCGGGTCAAGAGAATGTGGGGTTCCCCCTACTGCATTTTGAAGTTGAAGCAGAATTATGTCCTTGGGGAAAAGGATCCTCCAGGACAGCCGGTCGTTGACCTTTTAACAACTTCTGAGATTGTTCCGTAAGGGGACATAGATGGGTCAGGTGATCTTCATGGCACAACTTGCATGGGAATTTCACCTTATTATTTTCCTCCTTGCCCCCATCAGCATTGTTTGTGGGATTTTTCTTGTTTTGGTTTCCCTTGCCCTTTTCTCCTCTCTTCTTTTTCCCACCGGGCTGCTGATTCTCTTCTGAGAGGTTTGTGCAAAAACATTCGCATTTTGGGGCGAGGGGGTAGCCTTTGTTGCCTCTACCATAGAATGTTTGATGGAAAACTGATGGATCTGTTTAGCCAAAGATTATACAGTGGGAGAATTCATGGAACCACCCACACCATCGGCATGGGGTCCAGGCTTAGGTTTCTCTACATTGTGCGTTGGCCTCGGTGCCTCCGGAATAATCTCATATAAGATACCAGACTAAGAATATATCAAATATAGTTGCTGGGCCCTGAGGATAGCTTCTTCCTCATTCGTTTCTCCCGAAGTAGATACATCCTTAGATATATAAGGCAATAGGGATTTAAGGAACCATTCTAATAAGAACTCGAGAGGAATAGTGGCTTTGATAAGGCTCTTCTGTCTTCTCCACTCTTGGATGTGATCTGAAATATGAGTGGCCTTGTCCTATCGAAAGGTAGATAACAATTCTGTCCCAAAATCATAATGGACAGGAAGCTGGAAGTGACTAAGGAATGCATTAGCCAAGTCCCAAAAACTGCTAAACGCAGCAGAAGGCAAGTCAATTTACCATTTTTCTGCAATACTGGTCAAAGTTCTTTGGAACAGCCTCAACTGAGCTGAATCCTCGTTTAGTGAGTTGGAAGAGCACCATAAATGGAAAGTGGTGGCATGAGCTCCAAGATCATCACCAACTTTGCCTTCGAATTTTGGGATATCCGAGGGTAGCTTGGTAGGGACTGGTGGCCAGGAGGGGTCATGTCTCATCGGGTCATTCATCAGTTTTGACAAATCTTGCAAGTTCAACGTTGCCAAGAAAGGAATCTTGGGTCTAACCGGAGCACTAAAAGTACCAGTTTGGGGATTAGAGGGACTTGCCCCCATATTCCCATATGTGAAGGTGGGGTTGCCCCCTGCTGCCGGTTATGAAGTGGATGGGTTTCTTTGAAAAGGATTCCATCCATAAGCCATTGGATTGTTTATGTGCGGTGCAGTATAAGAAATTCTAGCTTCCCTAGTCAAAGCTAGGGTTTGGAATATAGTAGAAGGTATCCCTCCGCTAAAAAGCGAAAAGGGAGAGCTCGTGAACAGAGCTGAAACCAGAGTTTGAAAACCTTGACCATAAGGATTAGTGTTTCCAAACTGCACCACTACATATGAGGGTGTTGGGCCTATGTATGGAGTGGATGGGGGAATGTGCCCCACATTCTAAGGAAATCCTTGGACAAAAGCCAAGGATCCCATAGGACCACTCTGGGCAGTGTGTGCGAAGGAAGTAGGAACTGTAGGTACACTAGGAATCCTAGTGACCATACCACTAGAAGCACCTACTAAACTTGTGCGAGCCAGTGGTTGAACCACTCAGCTAGTTGGAGTTAACGGTGTAGTAGGTATACTTGTTCTAGGGGTACCTACCGGGGGAGGTAGCACCCCTTCAGCCAGAGGGGCTGAGGTGGAAGTAAAAGAACTTTCTCCTGTAGTAGACATTATTCTTCCCACAGGGACACCAATCATGGGTGGGTTGAAAGAATGAACCTGAACGATCACCATATCGTTTAAGTCGGTTAGAGGTGAATTAAAATTCCTTGCAAACTCGTCAGCCTGCAAGTCTTCTATCTCAATTATGTTTAAATTAAAACGGTTTTCCCTAAGTTCTGGTTCACCTAGAACTTCACTAACTCCTATCAGTTCAAAAGAACTGTCTATGTCCAATCTCCTCCTTTAAGGGGGAGGTGGAGGTTCCAATGTGATAAGCAGAGGAAGGTTTTGCAAAATTCGTGACCTTATAATAGATTGGTCCTCCAAGATTGTAAATTTGAGTCTTAACACCCTAAGGTCAGCTAAAAACACAGAAAAACCACAGAGCAATCACAACAAAAATTTCCTAAAGTCTCAACAATCACAAGGGGTATAAGATATGCTTTCTCAAAGATAGCTGAAAGACAGTTTCTTAGCATCCTTGAAGAGGTTCTTAGGCACAAGCAGAGGAATCACCCACCGCCCTCCTACACTTTCAACAAGGGTTACCTTCCAAGCCTGTCCAAGGTGAACTAGAAATAGCCTTCTGGTTTACCTGTGTATAAACCCTAGATGTCCAAGAGACTAGAGGATACCTTAACTATATCAAAGGTCTGGGGGGATAGTCGCAAGCCTGATTCATATGCATGGGAAAGGTAGCAAAGCCCAAAACTCTGTCTAGGATAGAATCCCCAGATACATAAAAACCTTGGTCTACATTTTGACAAGGAATCAATGGGCTATCTCCTAAGTCCAATGCCTCCAAGCGGCCTCGTGCTTAACTCGCATTTGAAAGGAGCTTCCCATATACTATCAACACAGAGAAGGATTTACCTATCGACTGGACAACTACGTCTGAATTTAAGTACTTATGGGGAGTTTACACTTCCTATCCCACAAGTCTATCCTAATCTAGTAGGTGTATGACCCTATAAAACAAAAATTACTAATAAATTTTAAATTATAGCATTCATTTTAAGGGTTGTTCTTAATCAGAGGGTAAGTGGCGTGAATGACTATGATATTATAGACTCGATAAGAAAAGTAAAACAGGTGTATAAATGAACTCCAAAGCAAATTATCATTATTTAAAGCAAGCTCTTTTTCTTTTTGTAAATATGAACTAATGAAAATGCAACTAGGAAAGATAAAACTAAGACTTATTTTTGTAATTTTTGAGATTTTATTTAAAAAATGAAAGTAAAACTACCATATGCAATTCAAATGCAAATGTTTCCAATGCTTTTCTTTTCAGTTTTCAAATTCTTCAAAAATTACTATGCACCTAAATGCAACAATTCTTGAGTATGCTTGAATAATCAAACTATATAAAGTAAACAAAATTAAGTATAGCAGACTTATAAGAACCAAAGATCAACGACCTAAGGAAGACTTGGAAAACACCTAGCTTGGGAAGACACAATGAATGAAATCCACCAAAATCAATCAAAGGCAAGTGACAAACCAACACTACTTGGAAATAGCATGGGATATACATTATATAGAACTCTGATCACTGATTCATACACACAACACTTGGACCTATCACCCAACAGGAAAATCCACCTCAAAATTCTAAAAGAAAGACAATCCAACCAACAAAAACTCAAGGGATTATTGAAAAGCATGAAGTATGGTTAACATCGCTACCAAACCTACAGTGAAATGCCAGTACTAAAGACCACAAAGCAAGACAAAATCCAAAGAAGGACAGGGACAAGCAACCCTACCCAAAAATTTTGTTGCTAAGGTAGGTACGCGACTATTGAGCAAGACACATACTATACGCGACTGTTCAATACAGCAACCCACGTACACATACCTCTATACACAACTGTGTAGCACAACAACTCGTGTACAGGAGTAAAAATTTTCAAAAGAATAAAAAATATAAAGGTCTTTAAAACACCACTACAAGTCCAAACCAATACAAAATACCACACACTGAATCAAAACAAATACTGGGCAAGGATCTACAGGACTAAACCACAGTAGGTTGGACTCCCCAGCGGAGTCGCCAGTTCTGTTGTTCAGGATTAAACACCCTTGTAACCTAGGGTCTGGGGTTACCAACTTACTACTAATCTTGCAGACAATTAGCTTTAATAGATTACAGAAAGGAAATAGGAATAAATTCTTGACTCACCCAATTACCGATGGTTGATCCAAGCCTGATCTTATTCCACTCTGCTTCTCTCCAAAGCTTCCAGGGATGCACCTCCTTCACCTGCATAGAGAAAATTATCCAAGTATAATCTTATACATGTATATATGAGAGGTTAGATAAACAATATATCCAGTACATAATCAAATATATTCATCAACCATGATACATGAAAGAGACTCAACACAATGTTGGAAGAAGAATTCTCTTTATTAACAATCAGTGAATGAGATAAGAGTACAACCCAGCTTCTGAGACAAGGACTCCTCTGCAACCAAAGGACTCTGATTTCTGCTGCTCCAAGACTTCTGAATATATACCACCAGCATAACTTTGCTCTCCAAACTTGATTGATTAATGCCCTCCCCAAGGCCTCTATTTATACTTTGGGAAATAGAGTGGTTTCAAAGGTTGAGGAGGTTGAAATAGTTAGGATAGTTAATGATTAGGACCCACCTAACCTCCATTAATTGTGATTTATATTTTTTAATGTTGAATCAAGATGTACATGACTATTGATATAGGAAACCTGCGTCTGACACGCTAGTTTCTTAAAGGAAACCTGCGTACGCTGATGTACGCGGGTTGCAACGTAGATAGCCCCATACAGTACGTGATTTTTCAATGGATATAGTCACATACGTACGTGAGTTGCAATGAGGATAGTCGTGTATGGAACTCAACACTTAGAAAAATAATATGGCAAGCTGGTTCAAAGGTAAATGCATCCCAAGTCATGCCCATCTATAGTGTTTTGGAAAACTTCAATTCTAAGATGTCCTTTTGTGTACCAACATAAGGAATGTCGGCACTCAAATGGAGAAGTTCCATTTGGTTTGATAACAATAAGGTATAGATTCTTGAACATCAAATGAACATAATTATGATAACACAAAGCTTCCACTTAAAAAAATCTATTTATGCTTCTTTCTTTTCTCCTTAAATAACTTCTTGAAAAACATTACAATAACTATTTTTAAGCTCAAACTACTTTAACCCTTACTCAAGGAAATACTCTAACCTAACAGTCTTTATCTTGAATACTTTAAGATTCATCTTCACACTTATACCCCATTCATCAAAAATATTTTAACATAACTCTAAATGAGGAAAAAGTGTTGTTTTAATGGGGTGCTGAAAGTGAACACTTCTCTCTTGAACCTTTTAGCTATTTCTCAATTTTAGAAAATGAAAATTTCCTATGTAAATTTTCTTGTTACTGTTAAGATTACATATGATAAGCTAGATATCATTAGTGTTTAAACCAAAATTCACAACAGTAGCATAGGAAGAATCACTAAAAGAAACAAAATCACAATATAGACACAGTATTAATCCTGGGAAACCCTCAAGGGGAAGAAACCCCAGCAAAACTTCCTATGTATAAGATGTATAAGATAAAACCCCAAAATAGGTATTCTCCTCCTTGTTGATCTCTCTCTCTCTCTCTCTATCTCTCTCTCTCTCCTTGTGCTACTCAAGTGATTGATTCTGTGTTATAATGAGGAATGCATCTCCTCTATTTATACACTTTAAGTCACTTTACTTTTATCCTAACAAGTCGGCCCCACTAAACTGACTACATTGACTTCATCTAGGAAGACTCAAAACAATATTATATTATATTCATTGGGGTACTATTGACCTGAATTACAATGGAGGCTTTACCTCATGACTCTATGATGATCAATTACAATAGTAACATCCCAACAGAGGAATAATAACATCTCCCTTGGGGTACATAAAAAAATACATTTAGAATATCCTTTGAAGTTAGAATATTTGAACACCCCCCCTTAACGAGAAGGGTATTCTACTAACAACATCATCATCAACTATAGGAGTAACGGTAGAGAGTTTTTTAGCAGTATCTAGGTAATACATCTATACGTCATAGGAATTTTTCAAAAATCATCAGTAACTAGAATAATTACTCTTGAATGTATTCAACTTTTGCATAACATGATCACTTTATCCTTTTGCAGCAACACTTCAATCTTCTAATCCTATGCAACAACACTTCGATCTTCTCAATCCTTTGGAGCAGCACTTCAATCTTCTTGATCATTTGTAGCAACACTTCAATCTTCTTGATCATTTGTAGCAACACTTCAATCTTCTTCATCCTTTTTAGTAGCACTTCAATCTTCTTCATCCTTTGCATCAACACTTCGATCTTCCAATCCTTTGCATCAACACTTCGATCTTCTCGATCCTTTGCAATAGTACTTAGATCTTCTCTATCCTTTGCAACAGTATTTGGATCTTCTTGATCCTTTGTAGCAACACTTCGATCTTCTTAATCCTTTGCAGCAACACTTTGATCTTCTCGATCATTTGCATTCACACTACTTGCAGTACACATGATCTCTTTGTGGGATTATCAATCCCTATCACTTTAGGACATAGGTCCATGGAAGATGCAATCCTCCATTATCCTACTCCCCCTTAATGAGTAGGTTCCATAGTATCAACCAGTTGAATCATATAAAACTAAATGTATATCTCGTCCTCACATGAATCCAAGACCTGTCGTCCGTAAGGACTCATCGTAGACCATCCTTGTCCTATTAGAGCTAGGACCACTCCAAGAAATTTTTATACTACAACATCTACATGTACATATAAGAATACTCTTCATACAATATTATTTTCTGCAACATCAGATCTCAACCGCACCTAGATGCATGCCGTCATTGTAGAACATCCTCAACATGAAATCTAGGACCACTCCATGCAAGTGTTATACTATGGCATCTGTAAGGACTCATCATAGAGAATACTTAGGACTAAATATAGGACCACTCCCAAGTATTATTATATGGAATATACATATAAATGTAGGTATACTCTCCATGCGAGAGTAATGTATACAAGGAAGATCTCGATCGCACCTAAATGCATGCCATGTCATCCATAAGGACTCATCGTAGAGAATCCGTAGCTTCAAATATAGGACCAATCCTAAGTGAATGTTATTCTATGGTATCCAAAAATGAATATGGGTACTCTCGATGCAAGAGTAACATATGCAAGGCCATCCTTAGCTATTAAGGACCACTCTCAGGAACAGAGCGTTATTTCCTGCAAGATGATAATCAAGAGAGGATACTATCATCCACAAGTGACTGCCAGACCTTGTCATAATATTCAGGCATACTTGGCCTCTTTCATACTATATCTTCATTGTCATCCCTTCATAGATGACATTCTTATCATCACTCCCCATTTCCAGGGAGGATCCATATCATCAACCTTATCCCCCTTTTTTTAAGGGTTCACATCTTCGACCTGTTCTTCCTTTCCGAGGAGAGTCTGTTTCTTCGACTTCTTCCTCCTTTTAGAAGAAGGTCCATATCTTCATCATTTGTAGTATCATCATTGTTCCTCCTTGTGAGGAAATTATTTTCTAACTACACCAAGCTTGTCATGAAAAATATTCAAACTTTACTCCAGATAGAGGCTTGGTCAACACATCAACAAATTTCTCATCGGTAATCACATACTGGATCTTTATAACTCCCTTTTGTACCATATCCCTTATATAGAAGTATCGTATTTCTATGTGCTTTGATTTACAATGGAACGCATGATTCTATGTCATCTTTATGAAACTCTAGTTATCACAAAGAATCACTGTGGTATCCAACTTCGTGTCAAATAGTCTTCACATCAGTTTCTGAAGCCATATCGCTTCACAACTAACTGAGCAAGCTACTATGTACGCTGCTTCAACTGTGATGAGAGAAACACTGGATTGTTTCTTACTAAACTATGAGATCATGGAAGATCCTAGAGGTGCTCTTCCTGTTTGTGGTACCTCCTACCCAATCTGAATCTGTATATCCATTTAATATGTAGTCATGATATCTAACATAATATAGTCCAAAATCTATCGTACCCTTTAGGTACCTCATCACATGCTTTGTAGCTATTAGGTGAACCCGTCTAGGTTTAACTAGATACTGACTTAAGGTGTTCACAACAAAGCAGATATCTATCCTTCTATGCATCAGATACATCAATGAACCAATAATCTATATGTACTGAGTCATGTCCACTAATTATGGTGATTCATCATATAACAACTTCAAGTTAGTGTCCATGGGTGTGGCATGGCTTTACAAACCAACATATCAAATTTTTTCAAGAATTCTACTGCATACTTTCGATGGTTCAAAAATATTCCTTCTGGGCTCTGCCACACTTCCATCTCAAGGAAATAATGCATCAATCCAAGATATTTCATCTCAAATTCTTCATCTAGCTTCTTCTTGCAATCTATGATTTGTTTCCCATTTTCTGTCAAAAATAGATCATCCACATACAGTAATAGTATGACAAGTTAATCATCCATAACCTTCATATAAAGTCTAGAGTCGACTTTACTCTTGGTAAAGCCCAAGCTTGTCAAGAAGCTATCAACTCTTCCATACCAAGCTCTAGGAGCTTTCTTTAGTCTATACAAAGCCTTTTTCAACTTACATACATGAGTCCCTTTGTCTTTGACTTCAAATCCTTGTGGTTTTTTGATGTAAACCTCTTCATCAATTATACCATTCAGGAAGGTTGTCTTTACATCCATCTGGTGTATATCCCACTTCATCATGGAAGCATGTGCCATTATCGTTTTGATGGAAGTGTACTTTTCTACTGGAGAAAATTTTTCTTCATAATAAATCCCCTCTTTGTGAGAGAATCCTCTAGCCATAATGTTTCCTTGTACTTATCAATACTTCCATCAGCAACATGTTTTATCTTGTCTATCAATTTCAAATATACCACACACTTATTTTCTAGTTTGGGTACTATATCCCAAACATCATTCTTCATTATATACTAGTATTCTTCTGTCATTACTTCCACCCACTCTTTCTTCTGTGAAACTTCTTCATACTTGGTGGGTTCATGATCTACAAGATCACACATCAAAGCTACATAACAAGAGTATGGATTTGATCTTTTGCTTGTTCTTGTGGATCCTTCTTGAGCTCCTTATCTCTCTGCTTCTTGTATGATTTCTCTTACCCAAGCATGTTTTCTCTTTCGAGATAAATCCATAGTAGGGGGCTCTTGGGGTTCTAACATATCATGATATTAAGATGCTACTATTTCAGGAGAGGGTTCAACTTCCACCTTTTTGGTAGGTACATTCTCTTAATGTACATATTCAAGCTGACACCTTCTGTATTTCTTAAGAGTTCCCTCTTCATCAAATGTTACATCCCTACTAATATCGATACGATGGAATCGTAAAATGTATATCCTGAAGGCTTTGGAGACTTCACAATATCCAACAATTATTCCCTTGTTTCCAGAATGATCCAACTTCGTTCTCTTCTCTTTCAGAATATGTACATATATGATGAAATGGATAATGGGTTGTGTAACTTCAATGTCATATGATGTTTTAGTTAATTGTTCTCCAATGGAGTTTTTCCAAGCAGAACCATGGTTACGATAGGGGTTCCTTCTGTCACCATTTCTATTATTGCTGGTAATCGAAGGCCTGAGTAGATTAATCCTAAAGGCTAAGGCGTTGGGCTTGATAAAAGTTATAAATATCAGCAAAAACCTTCTTGTCACTCATCTCATGTTCGTCGATGATATTATGATCCTGGGATCTAGCTCTATTTCGAAATGGGACGAAATCGCAGTTATTGTTCAAAATTTTTGTGTTGTGTCAGGATTAAGTATCAACAAGAGAAAATCTAGGATAATTTTGAATGAGGCCTCAGAGATGCATTGAGCTAAGATGGAGAGATTATTGCAGATGCGCCCCTATCCTTTAGTGGATGGTACTAAATATTTGGGTTTATTTTTAAATCCTAAAGGTTACAATTCTAGGGATTGGTTGTGGCTACTATAGAGGTTTGATCGTAGGATAAAAAGATGGGGTTGGTGGTGGTTATCCATTGGTTTTCGTGTAACGCTTCCGTGTGTTGTCCTCTTGAACATGGTGGTCTACTGGTTCTGATTATGTAACGTTCCTAAAACTATTATCAACAAGATCAGAATGATGATCATGGCCTTCATCTGGTCGGGTGAGGTGAAGCAGTTTAAATATTATTTGGTCCGCTGGGAGGTTATTGCTCGGCCTATGGAGAAAAGGGGGTGGGGTTTCAAGAACATGCACTTATTTTCATTGGCTCTAAGGGAAAAAATCCTTTGGCTGGTTATCATCGGGGATAGTTTTTGGTCGAAGGTAATAAAAGAAAAATACATTCGTAGAACTACAATTGTCCAATGGGCGAGGAGCTTCAAGAAGCCTGGCAGAAACATATCCAACATTTGGGTTGGTCTTCTTGGTACCTTCAACCTTTTCTCTTCTTAGTTGGCTTGGTCTCCGGGTGATAGGAGGGTTGTTCGTGTGGGAGAGGATCCAATTTTTGGAGGCCTATGCAATCATCTCCTATCTCATGACCTCGTTTTCCTCCTCCATTGCAAGGGGATTTTTCCCCTTTATCACATTGCCTCTTCTCCGGCTCGGGGCTCCACTCTCCAGGATCAATTATCGGCTTCCCAACTGTTTCTTTATGGATCTCAATGTGTGGAATGGAATGCATATGTCCACGGTTTAAAGATGCGAGTGATAACATTAGAAGCATCTCCTGGCGTGATTAGATGGTCATTTGATCTGGTTTGGGGAAATATTTCGACAAAGTTGGCTTATCTGCTCCTTATGGATGTTGTTCCTGAAAGGATTGAGTGGTGGTTTCATATCTGGAAATGGAAACTTCCTCCTCGAACAGTTATTTGTTGCTGGTTGGCATTAGAAAATTGTCTTTTTTCATTGGACAATCTTATTCGCAGGGGTCTGATCAGTCCTGGTATTTGGTTATTATGTGGACAAAATGAGGAAAGTATTCTCCATTTATTCGTCTCCTGTTGTTTATGTAAATATGTTTGGAATATTGTTGGCTTAATAATAAATGATAAATCTACTTGGAGCAGGGATTCTCTTTCCTCTTGTTTTTTCTTTTGGCCAAAAAAATATCCAGGTTGGAAAACTCTTCCATGCTTCATCTTGTGCGAGTTGTGGCGGTGCAGGGACCTTATCATTTTTTAAGGTAAGAGGGTGGATTTTTCAGAAATTGCTGACAGAAGTTTGAAGGCTTTCATAGAATATGGGGGGGATCTCTCAAGCTGGGGCTGTTCCCGTTAGAAAATTAAGAGGCCAAAGGATTGGTCTCCTGCACGTCTCCTGCTCATAGCTTGGTGGGATTCTTCAATGGTGCATCACAGGTTGATTCTAGTCTATGTGGTATTGGGGCCATTTTAAAGCTGGATGATCTCAGTTACTATCATCTTTGGATGAAATTTAGCCCCGGATCCAACACTAAAGGTGAACTGTTATCTTTATGGATTCTTCTCTGCTTTTTTGAGTTATTGGGCATGGATGGGATTCATATCTTCGGGGACCCAAGGTAATTATTGATTGGGCTTTGGGTCACCACCACATTCATTGTGCCTACTAGATCCATGGCTTCATTGGGTTAGGCTTTTGATCGAATCCTTTCATGAGATATCCTTTTCACATATTCTCCGTGAATAGAACTCTCAGGCAAACAATCTTTCGAAGCTAGTTCTCCAGTCGGAGGGAGATTTCATCTTTTTTTAAAAGAGATCTGCAGGTGGTTCATTGTTGGATCGTGGTTGTATGGCCGCTTTTAACTGATTGTTTGGGGCCTTCTTTTGTTTGTCATTTGGTTTGGGGTGGTCTCGCCCTCTTCCGTGACGACCTTCTTATCTTCTGTGCCGACCTTTTTTGTTGACTGTTTTTTGTTGATCATTTGTCTATCGGTTGTTTTGGTTCTATCCATTGTCTGTCCAGATTGTTTTTGTGGTTTTTCATGAACTATTCCGGATATATTTCTGTCGAAAGTTTATATGTACTTCATAATTCTTCTTTTTTTCATGAACTATTCCAGATATATTACAAATATTTTATAATGAATATTATTTTTTTTAAGAAAAAAAGTGTGAATCAATGGATGTATCTTCAGAATTAGTCAAAATGGATGTATCTTCAAAATTAGTCAAAAATTTTTGAATCTACTTTTTTTATTATAATGTGGAAACAAATAATTTGCAATTATGAAATATTTTCCAAAATTTTTGTTTAGTAGTATTTGAGGAAAAATAGTAAAAAATGTGGAGAAAACCTTTTCAAAGTGTAAAGGTTATGTCAAAGTAAAATGACAACTCTTTAAAATAAATTGGACATTGTATATTTAAATGTTTCATATTTGGACATTAGATATTTAAATGTTTGAAATTTGGAAGCTTAATGTTTTTTATGAATAGAGGTTTCGAAGACCTAGATTTATTTTAGAATATTCCGGTCACTCTTATGTTTCTTTTCATTGATGGACCTCAATATTATATCATGTAAATTGGATTTGAATATTATATCATGTAAATTACTCAAAGAACTGTTTACTTCTCTTAACCCTGATATCATTTTGCTCGAGGAGACTATGTGTGACCATCTCACTGCCCTTAGATTTTCTGCCTTGATGAAGCCTGGATGCGAATTCTGTGCCATTGATGCACTTGGTCTTTCAGGGGGTACTCTATCTACCTGGAACCCTCACTTGGTCAGATGTAAAGCTTATCTCTCCTTTGTTGGCATTCGCCTCCATGCAAGGTTCAAAGCCCTTGACTCAATCTTCTCCCTTGTCAATTGTTATGGTCCATATGCCAATAGAACTACATTTTGGGATTCTGTAGTAGCTGGAGGCATCTTCTATTTTCCTAATCTCATCTTGGCTAGATATCTAAACTTCACCACCTATGCACTTGAGATCTAGGGTGAACGAGCTCGTAGGGATCATCTGTCTTTGTACTTCACTCAACTTCTTGACTCCATGAACATGGTTGATCTGGCCCCCACCAAGATTGGGCCAACTTGGAGAAATGGTAGAGTTGGCTCCGATGGTGTTAGCAAACATCTTGACAGATTTTTGGCCTCTTCCACCTTGGTCCCTACTCTGGGATGCTATAAATCTTGGATTCAGCCTTCTGAAATATCTGACCACTTCTCGGTTTGCCTTGAATGGAATTTCAGCTTACATTGTCATATTTATCCCTTTAAATTCAACCGAGCATGGCTCCTTGAGGATGACTTTGATGCTCTTGTTACATCTTCTTGGAAGGAACATTCTTCTTCTATTGGACCCATGTTTAACTTCAACTATAAATTGCAGAGGCTAAAAAATGAGGTAAAGACTTGGGAAAAAAAGAAAAAACAGGCTGAGCACCAAGGAGCTAGCTGGGATTGATATAGGCATTGTTGCTCTCCTCTCTTCACACCCTTCCGGTATTCTCTCTGATGTTGATACTCAATCCCTTGTCATATTGAAAAGCAGGAAGGACTCCCTACTTGCCCATCAAATTCTTACTTGGAAACTTAAGAGTAGGGTTGACTGGATTCAAGAAGGTGATGCCAACACTAAGTTTTTTCACTCCTTTGCCTCTGACTGGAGGAATTCGAAATCCATTTGGGCACTCAACAATCAGTTTGGGGAAACCATTGAGGATAACTCCAAGTTACACACTTTAGGGGCACAACACTTTGCTGACCTATTCTTTGATGATGGTAAGACAAATATTGAGGCTCAACTTAATGTCATCAGACTCTTCCCCACCTTTGTATAGGAAGAGGATAGGGAACTCTTTATGACAGCTTTCACTCTCCAGGAAATTGAGGATGTGCTTAAAGGGTTCAAAAAAGATAAGAGCCCTAGACCTGATGGCTGGCCGATGGAATTCTATCTTCATTTTTTTGATCTTGTTGGGCTGGAAATATTAAATTTCATTGAACATTCCAGATTAGAAGGTTGAGTCATTGGGGCCCTCAATGCCACCTTTATTACACTTATTCCCAAGTGTGATAAACCCTCCTTCATGGGGGACTTCAGGCCCATTTCCCTTTGTAATCTGATTTACAAGACCATTTCCAAGATTGCTACAATTAGACTCAAGGTTGTTCTTGATAAGACCATTTCCAGGTATCAGTTTGGCTTCCTTCATGATAGACAGATCATTGAACCTATTGGTATTGTCCAAGAAGCCCTTCATTCAATCAAGACTAAAAACCAACAAGTTTTGGTTCTAAAACTAGACTTGGTTAAGGCTTTTGATAGAGTTAACTAGTCTTTCTTGAGATTAGTCCTTCTTCATATTGGCATTCCTGACAACTTTGTAAGCTGGCTCATGGGTTGTGTGGAATCAACAAACTTTGATGTTTTGATTAATGGTACTCCCTCATTTTTTTTTCCTGTGTCTAGGGGCATCAGGTAGGGATGCCCCCTATCTCCACTTCTTTTTATATTGGTCATCAAAGGATTAAGTCTCTTTATCTCTCAAGCTCAAAGGGAAGGGGATATATCTGGCATCAAACTTGGCCCGAGCCTCTACCTTACACATTTACTTTTTGTAAATGATGCTGTACTTTTTGGTGCTGGTACCCTATCAAAGTGGCAGCATTATAAGATCATTCTTGACACCTTCTGTAGTGCCACTAGCATGGAGATCAATAGTGATAAGTCCTCCTTTCTCTACAATAACATTGATGAGGCCATCAGGAAACAAATATCCAACATTATGCCCTATAAGATGGAGCCCATATCAGCTGGTTTTAAATATCTGGGATATCACCTCAAGCCCCTAGGGTATGGTATCAAGGACTGGAGATGGTTTTTATTGAAGTTTGAAAAAATATTGAACAACTGGACATATAAGCTCCTATCTCTGGGGGGCAAATTGGTACTGGTCAAGTCTGTCTTAACTAGTCTCATTGTTTACTGGCTCACTCTTGCTCGTATGCCCGGTTCTATACTGAATCATATCAGGAGATATATCTTTAACTTTTTATGGGGCTGCTCACAAGGAAAACAGAGATATCATCTTGCTGATTGGTCTACTATTTCCAGACCCTACGCTCTCGGGGGTTGGAACATCAAAAATCTTGAGTGGTTCAGCTTGGCATTAAGAACCAAAAGTCTCTGGCTTGTTCTGAATGGTACATACTATTAAAATTAAATATCTCAAGAATCTTCCTGTGGATGTGTGGCTCCGACAGCAATCATTCAAAGTGCAAGGTACCTCCCATATGTGGAATGGGTTCGTCCGGGCCTTGCCCTGGATTACTAGGTGCCTTGGTTGAAAAATAGGCAATGGAAAGCATATAAAAATTGGTCTCGACCCCATAGCAGGTGTAACATCTGATTATACTCTTCCTGAAGGTATTCTTTTATATTTGGAGGATTATGGCATTGTTTCACTTTCTGATGCTCTCAATAGAGGAGTGGCCTGTACCTCTTCAGATTACTGGATCTCCACAGATGATCTTGAACTTGCTGGAGATTGGAAGGAAGCCTGGTGTAATTATATTAAAGGACTGATGCACGGTGGAATTCACATCAACAACAATCCTGATACCTTGGTATGGTTCTATAACAAGTCTTCGGGTTCGGTCAAAGCCAATTTGATGTATGATTTCATCGCAAATACCAATGTCTCTGATAGATCGGATGGTTATTTGAGCATGCTCTAGGAAATCCATATTCCACTCAATATCATATGCTTCAGCTAGCTCAGTCTTCATAATAAAATCAATACTTATGATAATATGATCATAAAAGGATGGACTGGTCCTTATTGGTGCTGTCTTTGTAGATCTGCCTCAGAATCGATGGAGCATCTTTTCCAGTATTGCAGCTTCACGAAGAAAATCATTGGCTTCATCAGAGTTAAGCTTAACATTCCTCATTTCTGGAAGGATTCCTCATTTACTCTCAATGTATCAAACTGGATCAGCAGCAGGAAAACTTTGATGTATCTTCCATTTTTTCTTATCTGGCACATCTGGCTGGCTAGGAACCATTGCATTTTTTAAGATAAGAAGCCTGATGTTACTGCAACTGCACTATCCATCTTGAACCATCTCCTCCTCTATCCTGTCAGTACTCAGCATAAACTGTCCAGGAGGAATATTGGTCCTGCACCTTCATTGACCTTCCCTGCTGGCTTGTTTGATGGTGCCTCTACAAAGTACAAGGGTGGTGTTGGTGTCCAGCTACTGCTCAATAATGATCACCATTTTAGCTTCAAACTGGGAGCTGGCCATAGCAAAAACACCAAATCTAAATTGTTGGCCTTATGGACTCTTTTATTCTGTGCTAAAAGTATGGGTCTCCCCCATCTAAATATACATGGTGATTCAGCTGTCATTATCAATTGGTTCAATCATCAAGCAGCACTTTCATTACTCAATCTTGACGGATGGTGTCAACACATTAGAGAGCTGGAGACCCACTTCATCCACCTCTCGGCAATTCATATATATAGAGAGCACAATACATCTGTTGACAGCTTATCCAAAGAAGCTTTAACATTGGATTCTGGTAAGGTTCTTTTCTTGGAATTCACCAATGGTGAATGTATACATCAGGGCTGTTTTTATCTATTTTAGCCCTCAGCTCTGCCCATACGTGCTTTAGATATTTTTGACATCCTTTGGATGTGCTATGGATGAGCAATTCTTTATTTTTAGTCATGCTGGGCCTATAGCTTCTTTGGTGCAGCTAACATAGCAATTGTATGTACTCTCTATACTTATGAAGAGTAGTGATTGGATGGAGTCTCCCAGTCTGCACCCATCTAGAACTTTATGGATTACTGATTGATTTTGTATCTGAGGATCATGTATTGATGCCCTCCTTCTGAACTTAGCTAACACCTCTGCTGTCGATATATTTGACTCTGACATACTTAGACTCTGAGCTTAGCACTAGCTGAAGATGTACTTATTGTTTCCTTTGATTTCAATGAAATAGCAAGGAACAAATATTTTCCCCTGGAAATTTTTTTTTACTGGATTGTTATCATGTTTATGGTTTACTTTCTACCTTTGGCTAACATAACCTCTGTTTATTGTTTGCTGAGCTTATGATGGCTAACATCTAATGTAAGGGAGGGACTCACTTTATTTATGTCAATAAAAGCAAGGTTCTTTTTTTATATTTGTAATTTTAGTTTACTAAATAATATTTATTCATAATTATTTTAAAAACAAGGTTCCTTTTCTAAGGATATTTTTATATTTATAATTTTAATTTATTAAATAATATTTATTCATAATTATTTTAGCATTATATTTTTTCTCCACTAAGAGCATTGTAAATATTATTTTGGAGTCTGATTGTGTATGATATATTATTACTTCGTTCAATATTATTAATATATTTAACACCATTCAATCTCATCATGTGTGACAAGTTGCGTAATATCATTTAATCACAAAATAATAATATTGTTTTTTCCCATTTAAAAAGTCATATTTTTAAGTAAAGTAAAATTGAAATATATTTATCAAGTGTATATTATATTAAGTAATTCACTTTACTTTTACTTTTACTTTTACTTTTTATCTTTTTATTTTTACATAATTTAGAATCAATTTTTTAGCTTTTTTAGTTCTATTACAAAAGACAATATTACTCATAAATACCTTATACCAAAAATAATATACATTCACTTGATTGCTTTCAAGAAGCCCATTCTAAAGTCCACTAAAGGAGAGATGTGTAACTCCTTCCTTGCACGTCTTAGAGTTAACAAGTGTCTTTATATATATATATATATATATATATATATATATATATAATTAAAAATAACATGTCGGCTCATATTAAATTTAAATTATTTAGAAATGCATATATATAAAATTACACAAATTAGATAAATTAAAACCATAAACATTGCATGACACACTTTCTTGACATCTCTACTCTAAAAAAGGGGCTTGCATCTCTAAGATTTGATCCCTCTCTGTGCTTGGTAGATCCCCTTTTATATGGATCTATGCTCGTTTTTAAGATAATGTTTTGTGGGGTGTAGTTAGGTAGAGTAATTGTTTTTTAAATTGTTTTTAATATAATGTTTTTTAGGGTGTTAATTTATTTATTTATTTTTAAATGCAATGATGGAGGAGGGTTTAGGGAGTTAGGAGGGGATTTAATTTTTTTAATGTAATAGATTTGTGTGGGGTTCAGGTCATATTTCAGATATTACATATGGAAACATATTTCAAATTTTCTTGTTTTTTTATTATTCATTAATTTTTTTTTGAAGTATGCTTCTTTATGCTATTTGTCTTTTAACTATTTTTTTGTTTTTAGTGATTAGGTACAACAATGGCATGCTCCTTACATAAATGAAGAAATTGCATATCCATTGATCCATTACAATGAAATTACATCAAGCAAAGAATTAATGTTATTCAAGTTCTTCTAGATGAATTGCAAGAGTCTGTTTGAAGAAATGGGAGTTTACTAAAACACTTGTGGGGAAGATGTCAAAAGATCCTCAACCATCATTGGGAGGGATGTTTGGAAAGGAGCACTTTGGACTTCTTGTAGACATACTAGACCCCGTGGAAGAGGACATTCATGTCCTTCATGAAAAATTCCAATTTCGTTGAAGAATTTGTCGTGCATGATATTGTTGATTAGTTTAATGTCTTGAAGAATGGCACAGTTTTTCCTGAATTTATGTGAATAGTAACATTTTGGAATATAGTATGAAATAATATCATTTTTAAACAAAAAAATCTATGAAAATCTATTGAAAATGGTTGTAAATGTCATTAGTTTCTAGAATTTCTTAGAATTTTGTCAATAAAAAAAGTCTTTGTTATATGTTATAAAAAAAATCTTTGTTAAAAAAAGTCAAATTGCAAAATGTATATGTTTTTCAATATTGTTATTTTGTTAAATGTCTAAAAAACACACTTGAATATAGAAAGTAATAATATTTTATGACAAGCATGATTCAAAGGCCCAAAAAATGCCTTAAAATGAAAGTGTGTGATATTGGTATCAACCCTTTTTTAAATGGAGATAAAAATATCTACTAAAATTAGGAGAGAGAAAAACTAGAATTGTGTCCAGTAGCCTAGTTTAATTAGTGCAATGCTTAGAAAAAATGAGAGTTGCACATGTTTCACACCAAAACCTGCCAATCTACCAATTTTTTATCATGTAAATACAAGTATAGTCATAAAGAGATCATGTTTTCTATAAGTTCAATAAATTAAAATCCATAAAATATTTTTAATCATCTTAATAAATGTTTTCTATTATTTTTTAAAGTCATTTGTATATCATTCTTATTACATGTACAACAAAATAGGGTAAAAATAACACTCTTATTTTATTTTTGGATAAATTATGACGTGCATATATCTTCTTATGCTTGAAGTATTTCAAGTTTGGTGAACATAAATTCTTAGAAAACAAATGAATATCATTTCTATATCTATAAAATATCAAAATTAGTAAAAAATTAGAGTAATGCTCTACATTTTCTTGGGTCCATAAATATTCTATTTTGGAATATTTGTAATTAGATTTAATTGGGAAGAGATTTCTTTATGAAACTTAGACAAAAATACTAAATTTTTTATGTATATGATCCAATGATATAATCAAATTCTTTGGTATTTTTTAAGATAGATTTATGGAGTTATATTTCAATTTATTTAAGATTTTAAACAATAATATTTTTTTATAATATAATTAATATAATGATATGAATATTTTTATTTAAAATCTATTTAATGAAAATTCAAAAAACCATAAACATAATAATAATATTATAAAAAAATTATTTGAAATTAAATATTACAGTACAAAATGTTTTCATACCACGATTTGAATGTTATTCATTGGTCCACTCAAAACAAATTAAAAACTCCTTTTAACCCCTTAATATGAGGCAATATATTTTTGTTATTTTAACAATAACAATATATTTTTGTGTGGTTGTCCTTAGGGTGAAAAGGTAGATATATTTTCAAAACATTAAGAAATGAATATTATTTAATTAATTATAATATTAATTTTAATTAATAATTTGAATGTGTCTAAATTTAAGTTTATCAGCGTATTCAGACACAGCCCTGAAGGGAAGGATTTTCTGGAAGTTAAAGATGGTACACAATTCACACTGGGGGACATCAAAGGAATGCTAATGGTAAGCTGATTGAATTTACATTTCAGCTTGAGAGATACAAAACTTTGATCAATTCCCTCTTCAGAAAAAGATATGAGCAGAGCTAGTTAAATTGTGGCTGGTAGATCATAAGTTAAGTGCCATAAACAACTTGTTCTTCATGCCATAGTTGCATGAACTGTTTGCCCAGTGATCTATGCATCAGCGACCATACTTTATTCATGCATCAACTATCAGTCATCCATGCATCAGACAATATTTTGATAAAATAGAAATTTTTAAAAATCTAGCTTTTAAGAATCAAGTTCTGGAATTTTGGGTGCCGTAGGAAGTTTTGAAAAGGTGCTGAATTCATTTCTACTATCAAAATTGCAATTAAAAATAGTTACATTCATACCCAAATTCTAAGATATAAACATCTATCAATATAAAAATTTGACATACATACATACCCAAATAATTGTTGTATTCATATTAATAACTTGAAGTGTGATCATTCATTCCCATCCTTAGCCAGAGATTGATTGTTTTACTATCCCACTCCCACTTCCATGTGTGAAACATGAGGTGTAATTAAAACAGTGTCCTGATTGAATGCATATGTGAAATATGAGGTGTAATTAAAACACTGTCATATAATACTTCAAATAGTTTTCAGTTTTTCAAATACTTCACTGGGCATAATTATCGATTCATTATAAATGAATTTCATGGTAACAAAAAAACCCTTCTACTTTCTACAATGTGATACAAAATAAATTAAAATATACGGAATCTATATTACGTTATCAAAACAAAAATAAAAATATAATATTTTTATATTGGAAAGACAAACAAAACAAATTTATAAAATAGGGACATTATAATTAATAATTATACTATATATGTTCTCTAACATATTGTACAACCATGTTATCGGAAAATAAGGCAACTATTTTTAATGTAAAAAACGAAAATAAAAAATAATATTCTTATATCTGTATATAGAAAGGAAAGACAAACAAAACAAATTTATAAAGTAGATATACTAGAATTAATAATTATAATATTATATATAATAAATTATTTATGAGAAGATATATATGAGGTAGGATCAAATTTGAAAAGAAAAGTTATATTTTAATAGAAAGGAAAGACAAACAAAACAAATTTATAAAGTAGATATACTAGAATTAATAATTATAATATTATATATAATAAATTATTTATGAGAAGATATATATGAGGTAGGATCAAATTTGAAAAGAAAAGTTATATTTTAATAGAAAGGAAAGACAAACAAAACAAATTTATAAAGTAGATATACTAGAATTAATAATTATAATATTATATATAATAAATTATTTATGAGAAGATATATATGAGGTAGGATCAAATTTGAAAAGAAAAGTTATATTTTAATAGAAAGGAAAGACAAACAAAACAAATTTATAAAGTAGATATACTAGAATTAATAATTATAATATTATATATAATAAATTATTTATGAGAAGATATATATGAGGTAGGATCAAATTTGAAAAGAAAAGTTATATTTTAATAGAAAGGAAAGACAAACAAAACAAATTTATAAAGTAGATTTACTAGAATTAATAATCATAATATTATATATAATAAATTATTTATGAGAACATATATATGAGGTAGGATCAAATTTGAAAAGAAAAGTTATATTTTAATGTGAAGGGTTAATATTTTGGGAATCTTTTTATATTGACAACATAAAATAAATTAACAATAATTATATTAATAAGATTAATATGTTTGGAATTAAGGTTAACTCATTGCTTATGGAATCTTGATAGAAACAAAAGCTTTTGAAAACTCTCACCACTTCTTATTCATATTTATAGATTGCATTTTGAGAACCCTCACCCCTTATTCATATTTATAGATTGCATTGAGTCTATTACTTTTGGAACACATTACCTAAGTGATTGTTCTTATGATGCAATGCTCCCAAAATGAAAGCTTATTGGGTGATGCATGGTTTCACTGCAATGAAGGTTCACTTCCCACACTAAGAGATTTGTCATTTGACTACAACTAAATGTATAGTTTTTTATTACCACATTCATCTAAATTCAATTTAATAGTTGTATCATGATTGGAGTTAATCTAATAGTTATCCAATATAACTCTGATTAGAGTTGAAGTTAAGCTAATAGTTAAAGTTGTATCATCATTGCACTTAAATAATAGTTGTATCTAATAATCGAATAGTTGTATAATCATGATTGGAGTTTTAATTACGAGGTTGAAGACTATCACTAATTGTACTTATCACATATTAACTAAGCTATTTTTTATTTTTTTGAAATTATTAATTATGGTTTTTGACCTAAGCTCATAGAATCAATGTGGACAATACACTTACACATTCTCGCCCATAGATAATTAAAAAAAACATACATGGTAGTCCACATAAAATCCTATCACTGTCACCATTATTATTTTTTTCTATTATCATATAAAATACTCCTTTAAAGTCTTACCATCTTTATTTAAATCCAAGTTTCATAAATTACATTCTAATCTACCTCATATATATACTTTTACATATTGTTAATTAATTGAATAAGATGACAAAAAAACTGAAATTTTATATTTGTTTATCAATAAAATCTAATATAAGTAATGCCAATAACATAATGTGAAATTAGCCGCAAAGTTGCTTATACCGGTCTTAAGAAATGGTTTAATCTAATAACTTAGCTTTACTTTTATTAATATGTTAGAGTGCCCTGCTTACATCTTAGAGTGACATGCTTACACCCATATTAGATCAGAGTTTCATAGTATTTGCTACAATACAAACCTTAATAACATCCTAACTTGCCAAAACTATAGTGAGATTCAAAAGCTTCTTCGCAAGCTTTTTGAGCACATGAACAAGATTTTAAAGTAAAGCAAGTATTGTCCTTCTTAAGGTCTGATAGACCAAAGTTGGTCTCAGTAAACGTTAATCGTCATCATCATCACCATCATCATGAAATGTGAAAAAAAAAAACTTAATTGAATACCAAAATAAATATTTGGAAATTTTAATTTAAAAATATTATTGAATAAATTTTTATTGAAAGCAATTAAATGGACTTTATAATGTATATAAAGATAGGATGAGCCATCATGCTTCTCAAGCTCTTTCATCAGGGCTCTTCAATTTGAGTTCATTCACTTCCACACCTACTTTCTCATAGAAGTCTCTCTTTGTTCGTTTATAACCAATCACCTCGAAAGGGTTTTTAAATCTAATGAGTCAAGTTGTGGCTTGAGACTTTTGACACATCAGAGGCAACTGCAGTGGCTTATGAAAATGCATCAAGGAAGTTGGGAGGACCATTAGCATTCACCAACTTTTCATATGCTACAACAACTCCATCTAAATCTGTTTCCACGTCTTGCATTTCAGAGGAAAAACCAATTGGGGATTGTTGTGCAGTCTCTTCTTCAACTTCTGTACAAGAAGTGGGAACAACATATTCATTATGCCCACCCATAAACGATTCAATACTTGATGAGAGATGATGATTCTCATTTCATGGAAGAATTCAGATATTTTTTTATGGATAATTGTGGGATCTCAGGAACAGAATTGAATATGGATTCTCTTGATCTGTTGGGTGGAAAAAATGCACGCCTAAAAGCAGGGATTCAATGCACCATGGCATCAAAGCATACATAAGCAGCGATTGAAGATTGAGTGGTTTACTTTAATCTTCATGAGCTACATGTAGTGTTATAGTGCGACGTGTTTTTGGCATAGAAGTTGCCTCGTAGAGCAGGCTTCCCATCGCCATTCCTCGCTAATATCCTAATAAGAACCTACCATTTTACTGTTAAATATAATAGATAAGATTGTTGTTGAAGGATATAAAACCACTGACCTATAACTTTACCTGCTACCTTCGTTGCTAGGTATCCATCTCCAACTGTTAGTGAATCATATCGGTGGAAAATCTTGGTGATAGGGGCATAGTGCTAATGAGCATAAGCAATCGCTTTGCATGATGCCAACCCAATTGTCCCGTATTTTTACGAGGCTTGTTGCTAAGCATACGTTCGCAGCCTGAGATGCACCATTTCCTATAGATATACCGGAACAAATTGCAAATATGGTTTGATTGGGAGCGAGAGATCTAAAATGAAGGTGTCGACATGCCTAGATCAATGGATTCAAACTAGGAATATCGGTTGTTCGATACAGGTTCAAGCATCACAACAAACCATAAATCAACACCAAAAAATTCAACGTGGAAGATACCTAGGTTTCAAGCATATTGATCGGGAGATTAATGGAGCAGATGTCCATCGATTGGTAACAACCAAACTCGATCACAAATTCTGGGAGCATATCCTTGAAAGAAATAACACCTAACCAATGACGTTTCTATTCATATTCTTGGAAGATTTGCATTGATACTGTTGCTGACTAATTGGCGGTGGCATGGATATTGGAAATGGCTAGGTAAAAAGAAATCTTAAATGAGCAGTCCAAAATGCCACAAAGGGGATGAGTTATTACTAGTAGGAGAATTGCGTTTCTTTAGGCTATTCGTTGTTATTTCACCAAGATTTGGATATGTTCAGCAAGCTAAATGCAATCAAATAATATCTGAAGATCAAAATTCTCTAAAAATGGCATTAATTCCATTGATCCCAGAACAAATCATCCATGTCCGAGTGCATTTCTGTCGTGGAAGGTGAAAACAAAGTGAAGCACCTGTAAATTTTTGGGAAGCATAAACCAGTTTCTTGGGTGGGTGATTTCAAACTAGCATTGAGAGGAATGAACAGATGACATGAATGCAAATCCTGGTTGTTGGGTTAGGGCTGTTAGTTAATTTTTAGTCAACGAGGCTCGTCGACCTAGTCGGGAGCTTATAAGTTGGAGTACTTCCCTCCCGACTTCTCGGGTGTTTAATGTCCCCTTTCCTCATGACTTACCAGGGCTAATTGTAAAAAGATGAAATAACATTAAATAGAGGCCTAAATCACCCAGTTGATCAGCCTATAGCCATGCAAAACAGAACATATAGAGTCCAATATAAGAAAAGAAGTTACCGAGCTTAGATAGATAGAGAGGTGTTCCAGCTACGAAGAGCGCGATAGGTTATGGCTCTGACTCAAATGGATAAACCCCAAAGGATATGGAACTAAGCGAAGGGATGCAGGCAATGGATCTCTAACGGAAGAACTGGATAATTTGGATTTACCAGATGCCAGTGGATCATAAGGGTCAATTGGATCTAGGTCAACTTCAATCGGTTCTTTGACTAGATCATCAACTAAATTGCCATGGTGCTTCTTCTCAGTCAATTTGGTCGACTGGCAGCTAATTCACAGGGTTAAAATTATTATTATTATTATTTTAAATCCATCTAATGCTTTATTGGTTTTATTTGCAAGTCGAAGGGTGGACGGGAAGAAAATATTGTTTTCAAGTTATTACAAATTTTTAATGTTTTCTTTTAAAAAATATTTTATTATTTTTTTTTTTTTATATTTTATATTTTAATGTTTTTATTTATTTATTTACATCATTCCTAAAACCTATAAAATGTATTTAAAAAAAATTGTAATGAAATATTTTTATTTTTATTTTTTTGCAAATGGAGATCTAAATAGAAAGTCAAGTATTTTTACATTATCTTACTTTTTGTTTTTTTATTGCATAGACTTAAAAACTAAAACTAAAACTTAAAATTAAACATGTTTTATTTTTAACCTACCTACTTTATTCTAATTGAAAGTTAGAAATTATTTAGGTGTAGTCAATATCCATTGTAACCATACACGCAATAGCAATAAAAATGTGTTCACTTTCAATTTTTCAAATAAAAAATTAAAACATACAGGAATGTGTGAGACTAGTTGTTGAAACTGCGATTTAATGAAATAAAAACAAAAATGAAATTGATCTAACCTGGTAATTTCTTGAAACCATCTTTCGATAAGACTTTCATAGGCTCGGTTTCCATCCTTGAGAACATGTTGAAACTCCTCTTTGTCCTCCTCGCTCTCTTGTTCATATAATTGTTCCCCATCAAATGTATAGGGTTATTCAAATGTTGATTCCTCATTTTCTTCAGGAGGAGTGGTTAAGTTCTTGATGGTTGTGAAGATATGCTCTTCTTGGGAAGAAGAGATCCCAGTTGTTGCTCTTTCCAGAAATGAAACACACTCTTGAAAAAAAATGCAACATACTTAAAAAGAAACCAACTTCGAAATCACGAGAAACCAAAACTAGTGCATAATAAAATCAAGCTGAACTTTCAACTACAAAAATGTAAATGAAAAATAATAATAGATAAAGGCACACTTGCATAAAAACAAATTTGCATAAAACAAATATTCTATCTTGTAGTAAAAGTAAACAATTTCCAAAAAAATAAACACGCTTACATGAAAAGTAAATCACGCTTGCAAACAAGAAACAAGTTTACATTCAGAGGGAACAATAAGGATTTGGGGAGACCCACCAAAGTGGAAGCATCAAGCTGTTACACCACATAAATTCTGTAGTGAAGTCGTCCTTGCGTCTTATCGTCCCTCCCTTGTTGTGTAAGATAAAAAAACAACCTATCTAAACTCTAATCCCCTTTTAGCACCTCCTCGGCAACGACGCCAAAAATGTCGAGTGAAATATATGATAATAATTTCGACATAAATTATCAATCCGGGAAGATCGTAAAATTAGAGTCACAAGTAAAATATATGCAATATCTTAGTGACACTAACCTATTCTAATGCTTAAAAAGAAAACACACATGTAACTGTAAATCTAGATAAGCAAGAAATTGTGTTAAAGAAATCTAATCTAGTGCTTAGAAATCAAACACGTGAATAAAATTGAATCTAATTACGAAAACATGAAATGGTATGAAAATAAATCTAATCTAAGAAAGCATAAAATTGCATGAAATAAACTAATTTAAAACAATCAATCATTTGACATGTGAGCTCACATAAAATCAACACCACTAATTCATAATAAATAAATCAAAATCAATATGGAGAAATCAAAGTATTTATTCTAAAACATCAAATCCATTACAAAAGAATAAAATCCATGACTAACTCTCAAAAGGCTTTACATAAACAATTCTCTACTTCCACACCATTAAAAAGGCCTCCTCCCAAATGAGGAGAGAGCACTCTTATTTATACATTAGTTGCTTTGAAAAGAGGGCAGATGTAGATCCACTTTTCTCTCAACCTATTTTCCATAATTAGAAAATATTTATCCCTTCAAATCCTCACAAATTCTCTCATGATATTCCGCTTTGGAATTATCTTGAATAATTATCTCCAAATCTTGAAAAAGTGGAGGAAATATTTGAGAAGCTTTTGAATAATCCATTTGTTGAAAATCTTCAAATGTTCCTACACATCACAAAGCTCACACAACTTTGAGATATAAATGAAAACATGTTAATTTTCTAATATTTAATCATAAATTCTCTTAAAATAATAAAAATAAATAAATTGGAAAATAATAAGGTAACCCATATTTATTTATAAAAATGGTTCAAGAAATGATTAATGGAGTGATGAATATGGATGAGTGTGAGGAATAGGACGGAAATAAGCATTTGGGCGACCAAACATGGAGCAAAAAGAAAATCATAGGTGGATGACCAACAAAAATATACGCAGAGATGGACGTTCAACATATGCCATGTCAAAGACTTTGAAGTCCAACATTCTCTCCTATTACTTCTTATACTTCTTATAGTCCATCTAATAGTTGATGAGGCTGCAAAATCTTTTTCCCTTCTACTATGATTCTGCTTATCAAGCCAAAAACATGGCATCCTTCAGAAAATTAGTTTTCCAACATGCTTCAATATGGTCTCATTTTGCATATGCCAACACTACTTCAACAGGCAACTGTTCTGGACGAAATACACAGTGAATCCGTGGCCGATCTAATTGATTATTAAGCATTTCTTGAAATCTGAGTTAATAAGGAAACGCATTGTTAGCTTTGATGAAAATGCAATCAATTAAGGGTGAGCATGGCAAATAATTATAATTTTTTCTTTCAGTAATTCACGAGGCCGCAAATTTTTTTTACAGAGGTTTGAGATCAGAGAGATGCATCGTGAAAAATGGCATCCATTTTTTATCGAATTTTGAGAAGGGTGAGGGTTTCTGGCCTTGGCCATCTACTGCCTCCATATCTACCAAAGGCGTCAACGTCTCCAAGGTATGTCGTGTTATTGTTGTTGAGGAAATGGGTGAGGCAACGAGGTGGGCTAAATAAGACGAAAATTCGCCAATGCAGCATAGGTCGATGGTAGCATTTTGGACAGCTTTTTGATACTTTTTATGCATCTCTGATGTTTCGCTAACTATACATGCTAAAAAAATATTGCGTGTGATAGTTTTTTAACATACCCTCCTCCTTGATGTATTTATTGACAACTCTCAAGTCCTATATCCGAAAGCACTTATTAGGTTGCAAATTTTCCTTTGGAAAAATTAATTTAATAACACATTCATTGTATTTTCTTGAATTGACTACTGACCACCACATAGCATCTGAAAACACTTGTTCGCTGTGGATTTCAAAGACACCCTCCAATCAAATTAATTACTCCACATCAAGAGGTCATTTCACCTTTGATTTATGCATTTATTTAGGGGAGGGGTCTATAGAACAAAACTAATTTCACTGCCCATCGTTGATGAATTTGACTGTCATATGTGTATTTTTTTGTTAACATTTTCTATGTTCAATTGGTAAGCACTAAAAGGCCACAGGATCCTTCAACCAAAGAGGGGATTTATCTAAATCTATTGCATTTTTTTCCCATCAATTGAAACACCTCCTCTTCGTTAGCCCCCACAATCCATGTCATTAGAGGAAATTTGGGGTCTAAAATGGGCCTCCTAAGGAAAATAATAATAAAAAGCCACATCACACTACAAATATGCCATGTTAGATTAAATCTAATGAAATTCAACTTAAATCGTCTCATTAATGGTAGTTGACAACTATATTGAGTTAATGTAGAGTTAAGAGATATTGGTGAAAAATATTAATGAAATATTTAGATTCTTGTGCACACATAATAAATGATAGGAAACTTTTGAATTTTATATTATTATTTTTTTAAATGAATAGACCAGTACTTTTTATATATTTAATAAATGTTAAACTCAAATATATTCATTTACCATGAAAAATATAATTATAATAGTATTAAAAAAAATTTAAAAAAAATCACTATTATTTTTTAAATAATTTTATATTAATTCATATAAAAAATATTACATCACATAAAATAAAAAACACTAAACTATGTATATTCATATAAAAAAAAATTGTGGTTTAATAGGTAGGTAGGTAAAACAGAAAAAAAAAGTAATATCAAATTTTATTATAATTTTAGTAACATTAAAAATAGTTTTTATTTTTTATTTTATTAGTATTTAAATGTTTTATTTGTGTTTTGATGTAATAATTAAATATATTTATTTTTTAAATATTATTTAATAATATTAAAAATACTAAATATCTTTTATTTAGTATTTCAAGATAAGTCTATTTAAAATTAAATATTATTTAGTTTTTTTTTCAAAAAATTGATTAATAAATGTTTTTAGTATTTCAAAATGTTTCCACTACAATTTTAATTAATGCGAAGGTTATGTTTTAGAGGAGTTGGAAGTAGTGATCAAATAAAATATTCTACATTTATTAGTTAAAATTTATTTATCTTATTTCGAGATGATCTTTTCAAGAACTTAAACAAGGTGAGGTTGATATGGAGTTAGCAATTGTCAAATAAAAATATGACACATAAGCATTATGTGTCCAGCTCAACCATAATGGTTGACCAAAGATATTGAAATTCTATTGGTTTAAAAGTTCAACTCAATTGAGCTAATCCATGGCAAAGTGTTTTATAAGGCCCATTTTAGACCCCAAATTTCCTCTGCCTACTGAAATCCAATAACTCCACATGCACTGTGGCCCACGCCGACGACTACTCTCTTTTGCAGTAACACAGTTTTGTTATATCTATTGGTAATGGCTGCCTAAACCCCTAGTTTATCCTTTGGCTCCTTTGACACACCCACTGCATCCTGTGCTTCAACCTTTTGATTTAAACAAAACCAAACAAGTAGGCAATTGAACGATGAACATGAAAGCATAAAGATGTGGCATTTTTTAATTGACTCCAAAGACAAGGAATCTGAAATAGTTGCATGAGATAGACGATCAACACTTAACCTGTTGCAGAGCATTAAATGCGATTGTAGCAAGCATGTTATCCTTTGGATTAAAATTGTTTAAAATCCAACCGTTAGGATGCCTACTATAGTCGCATTGAATGCTCTACAGCAGGTTGAGTATTTATCGCCCATGAGATATGATCTCACAGAAGAAAAAACATCTCTGACGATATTGTCGAGAATATCCTGCATATCTGACAAAATCCTGTGAAAAAGGCAGTAAACGAGAGTTGTAATATTACAAAATCTTGTGAAAAAAGGAAGTAAACGAGAGTTGCAGCCCTAAGAATAACTAAACCTTGTGATTTTGGCCAAAAAGATGAATGAACAATGGGCGAGCGAGCTACTTCAACGAAACTTTGTTCAATTTGGTGGAAAATCCAAACAAACACCAAAATAAAAATTTAATTTTGATCAATTTGATAGATTTTGAAGATAAAGTTAGGTAAAAGTACAAACACAGTAAGCTATCTACTCGACCATTTGCACCAGGGCCACCTGACACCGTCGGGTGATAGCTTACTCTGTTACCTTTCTGTGAGACAAAAACAACCAATTCCAATACCTACTTTCGCATCAATTGCGCTCTCCAATTCATCCATCCATAAATTTAGCCATGGAAATTCTTGTTTTTTAAGAGCAAGTTTAAAATTGTAAGTTTTGATTGGAATTTTTATGAAAATTGCAAATCTATGTTTAGAACTGTATAATTTTAGTCAACTCCATAAAAATAACTGGAACTTGATCTGGGAACATTTTACCAACTTCCTTGTAACAATTAATCAACTCCTTTGTTTGTTTTATGGAACCAGATCCAGGTTTAAACCTTGGATTTTTATCCTTCATGATAAGGGAGGTTAAAGTTTTAAACTAGCATACACACAGAACATTGGTGTTATCAAATCCATAACAATTGAATTTCAAATTACAAGTTTTTAGAACACAATTTCAGATTAGGTTTAGATCGGTTCAGTTTAGATTTAATTTGATTTGGTAAATTAGTATTTTTTATTATTGCATTATACCTGAGTGTAATAATAGTTTGTTGTAGAATTGATCTGCAGTAAAAATGCAAGAAAAAAAGCAGAATTTGTTTTTCTTGGTCTTATTATCACCGAAAAGATAACTGAACAATATATCATCTAATGGAGTCAAGTAAGCCCTGGTGCAAATGGTCGAGTAGATAAAAAAAAAAATTTAAACGTCTTGCATGTAATTAAAAATCTTTTAAAACCATTTTTCATTGAAGAACGTCTTCGACGTAAATATTATCATTGTGTTGACTTAGCTTGCCAGCAGCAGAGGCGACCGAACTCAACAGCTGAGCTTATCCAACATGTACGTTCATGCTAGATAAGCTAGCTGGCTCACGTTGTCCCCGCATATAGGTCCTATTCTCCACCGGCCGGAATAAAAAAAACAGGCCGGTGATCGGACGTCCGTCGCGTCCTGTGGAGCCCTCTCCGTCTTCGTTAACCTCCGTCACGGCATGCTCGGCAGATGGGGTATCAGGTCCGGACAACTCCCCATCACACCGCCATCGAACAGTCTAGTCCATATCGACCTCGATGGGGTGTTCAGATGAGGCCAAACTTCTCAAAGTGGTCGTGAATAGGGTTACAACTGTTGTGTCGTTGTAGGTTGGGAGGCTTGGAAGGAGCAGATCAAATTGCAAAGCTGGAGTACTAGAGTCGTATTGTAATATTGCAGTTGTTGTGGTGTTATCGAATGTGGCTATTTACGAATTGGAATATGCTCAATCGGCCATGTAGTATTGGCCTGGATCTCTGTTAGTTGTGAGGAGGATGTCTATGGTCTGGCCCGGAGCTATCAGAATGATGTTGGTTTGATAGGGTTTGGTGTAGGAGGCGTCCACATCCACAACGACGAATTTGTGGTCTGTGATCTTGAAGAAGAGTTATGTATTGAGAGTAGCGCCTATGATTCGAAGAAGGTAGGTTTCGCCTAATGTGACTGGAAGCTTGAAGGTATCTGTATTCATCCGGTGTTAGAGTAGATGTTATTACCGTGATTAAACTCAGGAAAAGCTGTTAAAGTTCCCTCATAGGGATCAAAAAATGAATTATAGAATCATGTAGATTTTGTAGTTAATGTAAGTGATTGGTTTCCTTAGCATCTCTGAAACAAAAACGTTGACGGTAGTGATAGTATCCCAGCTAAGGGCTAAAGGGGATTCGCTTCACCCTGTGAGAATTACATCAATGTTTAATTTTGAAAGACTTAGACCTCAAACCTCACCATGTCAGGATTACATAGATGCCTAATCCCAAATGACCTAGAAAGACCAAAAAAAATTGAACCTCTCATCTCAACGGGTTTTTTAAGATTCAATCAACTGTACTACTATTATGGGAGCTTGGGAGCTTTGTGATAGTATCAAAATGATGTAGCGAATATTGAATTATCATTGTATTAGTATACATTCATTTTAAATCCAGATCTATCAAGCATCGAGATGGATCCAATTTCTTAAAGTGTACATTTTTGTACTATTTGGATCCACTCTATACTTCATAGATTTTGGTTTTAAATGGATTTATTCTAGTTAAATTTTTTTAAGGGATATGTAATTTATATTTTTCTTTTTTAATTTTTTTTGGATGCGTAGGGGCATCAAACCAAGAGGGGGATCTCCAACTTGGTGTTGGGAGGGGATGGCATCTCTCTAATGTCACTCTTCTTGGCCTATACTAGAAAGGCTAATGGCTCTCAATGCCTTCACATAATCCCATGACAAACTCCAACAAGGTTAATTAATGGTTGAGGAAGTTGAAACAAAGACTTTTGATCTGAATTTCAGGGGGAATATGGTCTAAATTCGGATGTATGAGTCATAAAAACATTTTATGAGAGGCCACACGCTCTCAGTCATCATAAAAACATTAAACAGAGAGGCCACCCTCTCTCATCATGGTCATTAACAACTCATGGTTTTGTTTCATGGTATGGCTTCAAGGCACATTGTACCTATCTCATCCATGGTATTTCACAACCCATGGTATTGCCCCAAGGCACATTGTAATAATGTTATAAAAAGGCTCTATGCCTTCTCAATAAGGCATGCAAGGATTTTTGAAATCCTCCACTTCTCTTATTCTATTGCGTTATTGGGTTACTGGTTCTGAGTGTCTTTCTTAGTATGGTTTGAGAGGTGAGGCTCAAAGAACTCTCTTTGAGCCTCACCGCTCCATGTGGGATATTTACTCTATGTATGTTACTCTATGCTTCAATTTTTAACAATTTTGTAGCTTTAATCCCCTCCTCTCTTGGCATCCAAGCCTTTCGGGTCGCAGCCCCCAAGATCCGGATCAACTTTTGATCATGATCCTCCACAATTTTTTTCTTGTAATTTAGTACACTATTATGGACATTTTATGTTTTGTAGAGACAACTGACAATTGTCTATATTATGAGCTATCCAGGGGTAAAGCCACGCTTTAATTAAATCAAAGATGCCACCCTCATTCTAAAATATTTCAAGATTGTTAAGACTACTACAAACTAGGTGTGTATGGAACCTTTATGTGTCTCCATCCTTTAAGTTTGTCTTACCCTTCTAATGTTTGTACAATTAGGATTATTTAGCTGTAAATCTATTTTATTGGAATTATTTTAAAATGTTGTGAACTCATATATAAAGTTTGTGTTATTTCATTGAAAACTTTAGCTAAGATTATGATGATAAATTCATTTGACAAGCTAATTTTCTTCAAAGAAAAAACAACTATTATAATAATATGCAAAATCAAATTATGTGGAATGAAGATCTAAATATGCTTATAACAAATGAAGTGAGATACAAAACTCAAACTATTAGTTAGAGTAGTCTAATAAAAATAATATGTATAAAAAATTATAAATAAAATGCATTAATCCAAAATAACTATATGCAAATTAAGGCGTATATAGTTAAAATTAAAATATGCATTTCAAATAACCAAAATAAACATCAATACATTAATTCAAAATAATTAAATTTAAATATAAAATATATATACTCATAACAATTAAACGTATATTTAAAATAACCACAATAAACATTTATAAAATTTAAAATAAATCAAATTTGAAACTAAACCCAATTTTTGCACTTTTATAATATAGATATAAATTCGCTGATGTAAGACTTCAAAAAGATGACAAAAGCTATCCATTGAGCTGCATAGCATTTAATGCTGCTGCAACAGGCTTGATGACCCTTGGATCTTAAGCTGCTTAAGATCCAAGGGTCATCAAGCCTGCTGCAGCAACATTAAATACTCTGCAACTCAATGGATAGCTCTTGCCCAAAAAGATCTTGTAAATATAAAATAACTTAATATTAATAAAATAAAAAATATCTCATTAAAAATCCAATCCCAAAACTACATGAACAACACAGTCAAAAGAAAATCCAATATCTCAACCATTAAATAAACTCATGTTACCTACCTCTAAATGTTTGAAACAATTTAAAGCTTGAATGTTGATCACTACTAAAGGTGAAACTTATTCATTTTGAAGAATAATGAATAACCAACTTTTGTGATCGAATCAATCAAAGTGCAGAAAATATTTTTTTATGTAAAATGTGAATACTAGATAAAACCATAGTTCATAGTTAATCAATCTATTAAATCCATGTGAACCAATTGATTTGAGTCGATAATGTTGATGGAGGAACCTTGGGGGCATCATATTTTTTGGATGTGTGAATCAATTGATTTGAGTCGATAATGAGTAGTTTTAAGGAACTTCTTTTTATTAAACATGACAAGATTGGTTGATTTACAATTATTTTCAAGACCAAAATAAGCTTTCCACCCTCCATTAATCATTTTCTCAATACTATAGTTTCAATTGAGTTTGTGATGAATATCAATTCAGAAATACTTGTAAGAAATCACTTCCTCTAGATTTCTATAGTGTGAGCATGTTTATTTGATAAGTCATGGAAAATCTATTAAAATAGATAATAAATATACATTAAAATATTCATTTTAATATATGGAATATCTATTAAGATTGATAATAAATATGCATTAAAATAATTATTTTAATATAATTTATAAATTAATATTTTAATTTATTTTGTAAGAGATTTTTTTTATGTATTAGATTTTTTTTTATAATTTGTATGTATTTTTTTTGTTTTACTTGACTAAGTTAAAATGAGTTTATGTAGATAACAATCATGTCTATTCATCATGAGTAGAGATGCAAAACTTTTTATAAAGTGAAATTTTCTATCAAAATCATGTAGGCACCTACCTTGCCTTTTATTTATGAATGGAACCAACATATTTAAAATATTTGTTGAATTCAATGTTTTATGTCATAGATAAGAATGTTGGTGATATTATTTTGGAATATTATTGGATATACTATATTGATATTATTAGAAAAAGAAATTTATATTGCATGATATTACAAGTTAAATTAACATAGGCCTCAAGGTTCATGACTAATGTTATTGAACATTTTACCTACAAAATATATCAAGTTCAATAATGGGAGCAAGATTGTAAATTATGCTTATTAATATGTATTAGATGCTTTAAACTTTGTCATCTTTAATAGTTAATTATAGATGGTTCTTATAGAATAAACATGCTTGGTTTTGGGAGAAAGCTAAGCATGTGAATTATATATATATTTTTTTATATAAATTGATATATTTTTTCTTATATAATATATTTTTAAGTAAAATATAATAAATTAGTATTTTTTATTTACAATATTTACTTATCTTAATTTATAACTAAATATCATAAAATCTGTCACTAAATATCTAACAAAAATTACTACAATATTTTATTTTGAAGAAAATCCAAAATACTTGGATAAAAAAAAATTCAATTTTTTTTTTAAATAATTATTTTTATAAATCAAATTTAATTTATAATTTTTTTTAAATAAATTAAGATTTCTAAATTCAAAATTGTTATAAATTAATAAAATATAATATTCATAAAATTAATGATTTTTTCCATTAACAAAGCAATAAATTTAATTATATATATATATATATAATATAATTACAAAACGCCAGCCAGCTAGCTTAATTAATTATATATATATATAATATAATATAATTCACGTTCATGCTTATGCAGGAGCATGAACGTGAACGTACGTTCATGCTGATAAGCTCTGCCGAACTCAACTAGTATTCAAAGTTGGGGATGCCTTTTTCTATTTAACTCCAATTGAACCACAGCTAATTCGCATACTCGATCAATTGCGCTTCCTGCACCAATATCTGTATTCGGTTAATTGATTCAGTAATAATGTATCCAGTCTCTGCTGCATCAGTATGGTCTCTACTTGTGGGAATTCTTCTGGTTTTCGTTCTTCTCCTGAGCATCAAGAAGAAGAAAATCAGTTTGCCACCAGGTCCTCCTGGATGGCCCATCATTGGAAACCTCCTTCAGTTGGGTGACAGGCCTCATGAATCTCTCTTCTTCCTTGCGCAGAAATATGGAGCTCTCATGTCTATCAGACTTGGATACAAGTTCACAGTAGTTGTGTCATCGCCATCTATGGCAAAAGAGGTGCTAAAAAACAATGACCGGACCTTCTCCAGCAGGTCAGTCACCATAGCCGCAAGGACACTTTCTAACCAATGGACGAGTCTGGTATGGAGTCCTTATGGTCCTCAATGGAGACTTCTCAGAAAGATCTGTACTACTGAGCTCTTCTCTGCCAAAAGGATGGATGCCCTTCAGCACCTGAGAAGAGAGGAGGTTCATAGGACAATTGGGTCCATTTTTGAGGACTCAAAGGAAGCACGCACTGTGAATGTTGGGGCCAGTGCCTTTGTGACCTCACTTAGCCTTGTGGGTAGGATGGTCTGTGGGAAACTTGTTTTCCTTCCAGGCTCTCAAGAGGCCGCAGAGTTCAAGGATATGGTATGGCAACTGCTCAAGTTAGCAGGGGTTATAAATTTATCTGATGTTTTTCCTTTCTTTGAGAGGTTTGATCTGCAGGGATTGAACCGGAAGATGAAGAGCCTGGCAATGCGATTTGATAGTCTCTTTACCAAGATTATCGAGGAGCGTCTCAAAGATAGGGCAGCAGGTGTTCATGACAGTTGCGGTGAAGGGAAGGATTTTCTGGAGGCTATGCTGGATTTGAAGAACGATGGTACACAATTCACACTAGAAGACATCAAGGGGCTGGTAATGGTAAGCGGATTGAATTTACATTTCAGCTTGAGAGATACAAAACTTTGATCAATTTCCTTTTTAGAAAAAAATATGAGCACTGCCCGTTAAATTGTGGTTGGTACATCATAAGTTAAGTGGTAATGAACAAGTAAGTTGTTCTTTATGCTAGTTTATGGCTAGTTATCTATGCATCAACTATTAGACTTTATTTATGCATCAACTATCAGTTATACATGTATCATGCATCAGACATTATTTTGATAAAATGGAAATTTTTGAAAATCTAGGTTTTAAGAGTTAAGTTCTGGAATTTTCGAAACTGTAGGGAGTTTTGAGGGTGCTGAATTCATTTCTACCATCAAAATTGCAATTAAAACACAGTCACATTCATATTTTGCAAAATAAAAAGACCCTAGATTCAGGAAAAAATAGCCATCCCACCTCAATTTTTTTTAAATATCTCCTTTAAAAAAACCATAAATAATAGTCCACCCCAAATTCTAAGATATAAACATTTATCAATATAAAAATTTGACATACATACACATCCATATAGATATAGATGTTCTGTTCCTATTAATAAATGTAACCATTCATTCCAATCCTTTGCAAGAGATTGATTGTTTTACTATCCCACTTCCATATGTGAAATATGAGGTGTAATTAAAACACTATCCTGATTGAATGCTATATTAGTGGTTATTAAAATAACTCTGGAACTATTTCAAATATTTGACATTTTTTTCAGTTGGAAAAAATTGACATATACTTCTTATGTTTTATGTTTTACTGTGTCAGATGTTATTTCCCATTTGGTTTGCAGAGACACATATATGCAGCAAAAATGTCCCCTTAAACATTTGCTGCTTTCTTATTTAAGTACATCACTACCTGAGGATATTATATATGGTGACTGTCATTTCTTTCATTAGGACCTCTCCTCTGCAACCCAATTTTTTGGCCCAAAATACATACAAGTTAAACTAAAGATATGGGCTTATTATTCTGGCAGGACATGTTCGTTGCAGGGACCGATACCATTTCGGCAACAGTTGAATGGGCAATGGCCGAGCTTCTCAGAAACCCAGCACTAATTAAAAAGGCCCAAGCAGAGCTGGATGAAGTTGTTGGTCTAGAAAAGAAAATGGAGGAATCAGACATAGCAAAGCTGCCATATTTACAGGCAATAGTGAAGGAGGCTCTCAGATTGCACCCCCCAACTCCATTGCTAATTCCTCGAAAATCAGATAGCTCTTCCGAGATTGCTGGATATGTTGTCCCAGAGAACACACAGGTGTTTGTGAATCTCTGGGGCATTGGAAGAGATCCGAAAGTTTGGAAGGAACCTCTGAAATTCAATCCGGAAAGGTTTTTGGAGTGTAATACTGACTACAAAGGCCAGGATTTTGAACTCATACCATTTGGCGCAGGAAGAAGGATTTGCATTGGGCTTCCTCTGGCACACATAATGCTTCATTTTGTTTTGGGATCTCTGATTCATGCTTTCAATTGGTCCATTCCAATGGTTAATAAGACTGGAGATTTTGATGTTGATATGGCTGAGAAGTTTGGAATAACTCTACAGAAAGAAGTACCTCTGGTAGCAGTTCCCACTCCAAGATTGCCTGTAAATCTTTACTAAACAGAGCATTGTATGAGCTGTGTGTATGTGAGAGGAGCCAGTGGTGAAGCAGGGATCAATACTGTAGACAGTTTAATAAACTAGTTATTATAAGCGACTCATAAATGGCCTTTATATATATATAAGCCATTGAAGAGCATTGTATGAGTGGTGTGAATAGAATCGTCAATAATGTAGCAGGTATCAATACTAGAGATAGGGATTTCAATTTACTAGCTTGAAAAACTAGTAGTAGAATTTCAATTTCAATGTACTAGCTTGAAAAACTAGTTAATAGAGGTTATAATTCATAAGATACAAGTTTTATGTTTTTAAAATTATTTATTATAATAACAATATGAATGTTTTTTAAGTTAGATGTATATGTTTTAAAATTTTCATTTTAAATATCAATTTTCAAAAACAAAATGAAAAACACACCAATAAACATGACAAAACATTTGAAAATTTAAAATACTCGAAAACATAAAAATAAATAACTTAAAAAAGTGCAGTGTCTCTCCCATAATAAAATCACTGATGTCTGTCTCTCCTGATATACACCTAAATAATAAAATATTGTCAAAAGTAAAATGGGAGATCTATTCTGATATGAATGAAGAGATTTAGTTTTGGGAAATATATACATGATCTACACCTTGGAAAACTACTTTTCTTAGTTTTCAGCTTTTCAAATAATTCGGTAGGTTACAATGTGATACAAAACTAATTAAAATATACTAAATGTACAACTACCGTATCACATCACAAAATAAGTCAACTATTTTTATAATGTAAAAAACACTACTCTATCTATTTTATGAAACACAAACTACACAAATATAAAAAATAGTAGGTATATTGGAATTAATAAATATAATATTATACAATAAATTATTTATAACATACATGAGCTAGGGATCAAATTGGAAAAGAAAGGTTCTTTTCAATTTAACGAGTTAACATCTTAAGAATCTTTTATATTAACAATCTAAAATAAATTAGCAACAACTATATTAATAATATTAATATGTTTGGAATAGGTTTAAAGGCATTAATTATTAATATGTAGTATAATGGAAGTTCTGAATTCACTGCTGATTGAATCTTGAGTAAATCAAGAACTTTTGAGAACCCTCACCCTCACCCCTTCTTATTCATATTTATGGATTGCATTGAGCCTATCACCCTCTAAGGACACTAACTTATCTAATTGATTGTTTTCATGATGTTATGATGCCAAATGGAAAGCTTATTGGGTGATGCATGGTTTCAATACAATGAAGGCCACCACGTCCATGTAAATTTAATTTAATAGTTGTGTAAGTATTTGAATTAATATAAAAGTTATCTAATAATTATCCAATATAACTCCTATTAGAGTTGAAATTAAGCTAATAGTTGTAAAATCATTTGAGTTAAGCTAATAATTAATTTAAAATTTAATATATGAGTCATTGCAATTCAAGTTAAGTTAAAGGTGTATCATCATTGGAATTAAGATAATACTTGTATCATCATGACTGAAGTTTTAATTACCAGGATGAAGTTGAAATTTAATTTTTCCAACTATGGATACTTATCACATGTTAACTAAGTTATTTTATTTTTATTTTTTTGAAGTTGTTAATTATGAATTTTGAAGGAAGCCCATAGAATCAATGTGGACACTACACCTTTCTCATCCATACATAAAAAAACATAGATTGTAGTCCACAATTCTAAGATATAAACACCTTCACAGTAATAAGAATATTATTCTTAATTTTTTCCTCAATAGTATAAAATACCCCTTTAAATATGTTATTCAAAATATTGCACCTTATAAAGTTGAAGTCATGATTATAACATCTTAACTTCTTCCACCAAGTGAAAAAAAGTCTTAGCATATTTATTCAAATCAAAGTGTCATAAATTACATTCTAATCTACCTCACATACATACTTTTACATACTCCAAATTAATTAACTAAATAAGATGACAAAAATAAAATAAAATTTTATATTGTTCATCAATAAAATCTAATATAAGTAATGACAATATCATAAAACAAGTGAAATTAACAACAAAGTTGCTTATAACTGTCTTAAGAAATGGTTTAATCTAATAATTTAGAAATGTTCTAATTTAATAGTTTTATATATTTAGGTTTAATTTAATAATTTGAAATGTTTTAATTTAATAATTATATATAGTCCAAAATTAAAGTTAAAGATTGACATGAAAATAATTGGATAAAAATAAGAAGTCATAAGAAAATGTTGTTGTCATTTAGAAATATGAAAATCGTGATAATGATGATTAATGTCCATTGAGACCAACTTTGGTCTATCTAACCTTTGGAAAGATAATACTTGGTTTATTTTAAAATCTTGTTCTTGCTCAAATACTTAATGTTGAAGATATTGATTATGTGATAATTTATTTATAAAATTTGCACTTCTTACTCACAAAATTTTACCAAAATAAAATCTAATTTTTTTTATTAAGAATCAAAAGACTAAATAAATTATTAAACTTTGGCAAATCTCTAGTATAATATCCACTATTTAAAATATTATTCATCATATTTGTTTGAATAAACCAATATTTAATCAATTTTTGTTCAAATACTTAATGTTGAAGATATTGATTATGTGATAATTTATTTATAAAATTTGCTTTTTTAACTCACAAAATTTTACCAAAATAAAATATATATTTTTCTATTAACAATTAAAAGACTAAATAAATTATTAAACTTTGGTAAATATCTAGTATAATATCCACTAATTAAAATATTATTCATCATATTTGTTTAAATAAACAAATAAATAAATTTTTAGAACAAAAAAATCAATATTTCCTTTTATTAATATATTAGTTTAAGAAATGTGAAAAAAAGCTTAATTGAATATAAAAATAAATGTTTTGAAATTTTAGTTTAAAACTTTTATTGAATAAACAAGACGCTTGGCAATATTAGATTTTATTTTTAAATTTCTAAAAAAAATATTATAATATGATGTGTTTATATATATTTAAAACAAATTGTTTTATCTAAATAGATTTTTTTATGATGATGGTGGTGGTGATTAACTTCCCTTATAACCAAACTTTAGTTTATCTAACCTAAAAATACTAATCATTAAAAAAGAGATTTTAAAAAATAAAATAAAAAATATAATTTTATTTTCAAAATATTAATTTAATATATAAATTTTATAAAAAACTATGTAAATCTTTTAAAAAATATATCAACTAATTGAAACCAAATTTATTGTTTTACTAAACGATGGCTCATTATTAATCTTATAACATATTATATTTAAAAACTTAAAAAATAAAAATTTCAAAAAATTACACTAATAATTTAAAATATCTAAAAATAATTCAATTTTGTTGATAAATATATAATTCAATTTTGTTGATAAAGATAATAAACATGTTACTAAAAGCATGGATTTACCGAGACGTCATGATTTGCACTTATCGTGTTAAACAAAAGCTTGGGCTTGGTAGAGGGGTGCAAGCTAAACCATATTCACGGGCAATGAAGCTTTGGAATGATAAAAGGCCCAACCATTTCCTCAAACCTCTATTAAGTGAATGTTGACTCACTAAAAACAATTTTGGACATAACTTTATTACTCTCTCGTTTTTATCCTTTATGCATAATAGTTATATTGGCATTTTATGGAAATTATTCTGTAAACATATAACATCTTTTTTTTTTAATTAAAAAATTTAACATTCTTTTAATCAGTTTTATTAATGGTAGATTATTCTATAAATATATATTATTTTGAAAAAAATAACATTTTATTTTTAGTTTTATTGCAATGATGTAGATAAAAAATGTTATAAAAATGTAAAAATAGAATATTTATTATAGCAAGTTTCATGTTTTTTTATAAGAAAAAATAATAAAAAATCTTTGTTTTAAATTTGACAAATAATTGTTTGCTTTATATTTTATTTGTATAACAAATAATGTTTTACCCTTTTATGACGAGTTAGAGGGTTCTTGAAGGGCAATTAAAACTGTTAGTTTTTATTTTCATGTGATTAGTTTATCTAGGATCTTTATCTGAAAGAATAACATGTACATCAAGATGCATAAGATATAAAAGATACACGAGACACAAATATTTTCATAAAGAAGAAAACCTCGCAAACTTCTTCCGAATAGTAAGATGATAAAAAACATAAATAAGAAGTATTCAACAACTATTTATCTCTCCTCCCATTCTCTCTCTCTCTCTCATGCGAACTTGAGAGTGTGAGGTGTATATAAATAAGGGAGAGTGCCTCCCTATTTATACCCTTTCAAGTCACTGACCAAAAATAAGACTGGGGCCCACATGTCTTCTCTAACAGGGCCGACTTCTCCCAGAGAGACTCCAAATACACATTACATGATGTTACACTGGGGACTATTGCCCCGACTTACAACGGAGGTTGTACCTCAAGGTATAGACACAATTAAGACACCCCGCAAGGGGGTAAACACATCCCCAATGGGGTTACAACAACATACAATGATAATATACATCAGAATATCTTCTGAATTTATAAATACATCAACACTCCCTCTTAACTATGAAGGTATTTTCTCTCTTCACAGTCATCCACACATTTGGTCAGGTATCCATCGTAGATTCATCATCACAGAGTCATAGAGTCATCATCATAGTTGCTGCCATCATCATCTTATTATTTGATCATCGTACCATACTATCTATCATCAGAAGTTTCTATAGAGCCAACCCTTTTTCATGTTGGATGTAGGCCTAGCCCTCTGTCGAATCTTCATCACATCACGAGCAATCCATCACGTAGTAAATGTCCAGGACCTTCTTTACATTTCCATGACAATAACCTGCGTCTTCTACCTTTTTCTTGTCGTATCCAGATCATCTCTTTTGTCTTGCACAAGACAACAAAAAAAACAAACAAAGCATCCACGGTCGACCTGCATTCTATCAGAGAACCGCCTAGGTGCACCTCTTGTGCTTCGTGACCTTATCATCTCAACATGGGAACACACATATATGGATATATATGTAAGGACTGATTACGACCCAACAACCTGTTGCATCAGGACCTTTTACGTTCTAGGTCAACCTCAAGGGATTACATCTGAACAACCTGCATCTAGGATCTTTTCTGCTCAGATATCCTTCGGGGCGTACTACATCCAAGTAACCTGTGTACCACGACAGGTCTCATTTTTACACTCAAAAAACCCACGGGGTGTATTACATCTGAATAACCTGCATACCACGTTAGGTCTCATTTTTACATTCGGATAACCCAGCACATGACTAACTATGTCCAAGGATAACATACGAGCTTCGCCACCGGGACTAATTACATACAAGGATAACCTATAGGACTGATTACGTTCGAGCATCCAGTTACACAAGGATTTTCCTGCTCGAACAACCTGTCTCATTTCCCATGTGAGATATTATGTTTCTGTAACATATCAAGATAACCTGCAAGCTTCACCATGAATGATTACATCCAAGTACAACCTACTGTGATGATTACATTTGAGAAACCTACGAGCTTCAGCATGATTTTATGCTCAGTCGACAACCTGTCTCTCTAGCTATGCTAGAATACATCACTCCCCCTTTCAAGGGATCTCAATCTGAATCACATCCAGTCTTTCTCTGAAGTACTCAAACTTCACTCTTGCAAGAGGATTGGTCAACACATCGGCTATATTCTCCTCCATTTCCACGTACTAGAGATTCATTGCTTCTCTCTACACCATATCCTTGATATAGTGGAACTTGATCTCGATGTGCTTCGACTTGTCATAGAAGATAGGATTTTTCGAAAGATTTACACAACTCTAATTGTCATAGAAGATACAAATCACATCCAACTAGAGATCAAACAAGTCAAACAGTAGCTTTTGAAGCCACAGTGCCTTGCAACTAGCCAAGCAAGCGACAACATATTCTACCTCGGCAATACTCAGCACCACACATGATTGCTTCCTACTGAACTAGGAGATCATGCCAGATCCCAAACTGAAGCATCAACCTGAGGTGCTCTTCCTGTCAGTGGTGATTCCTGCCCAATCTGAATCAACATAACCATGTAGGTTAATCTTCTATTTCGCATCATATTTGAGCTGATAATCTACTGTACCTTTTTTGTACCTCAATATATGCTTTGCAGCTATCAGGTGAACATGTCTAAGATCCGTCAAGAACTGGATCAGGGTGTTCAGCGCAAATCATATTCCTAGTATTGTATTCATCATATACATCAATGAGCCAATTATATGATTATACATCATGGAATCGACCTTCTCGGATGAAGCATCACTCAGAATATTCGAGTTAGATGCCATAGGTGTGGCCATTTCGTTGTAGTCTATCATTCTGAATCTCTTCAGAATCTCCATTGTATATTTTCCTTGACCAAGGAAGATCCCATCTGCACTTTGCCACACCTCCATTCCTAAGAAGTAGTGCATCATACCTAGGTATTTCATCTCAAACTCTGTAGCAAGTCTCCTCTTTGCATCTGCAATGAGTTCCTCTTCTCCTATTAGAAACAAGTCATTGACATATAGTAGGAGTATCACTGGTATTTCGTCTTCCACCTTGAAGTAAAGGTTGGAATCTGCGTTACTCTTGGTAAATCCCAAGCTCATTAGGAAGTTATTCATCCTTTCGTACCATGTCATTGGTGCTTGTTTCAATCCATACAAGGACTTCCTCAATTTGCACACATGGGTATTCATATCATGTGTCTCAAATCCCAATGGTTGTTCCACGTACACATCCTCCTCAACTACACCATTCAATAAATATGTCTTGACATCCATCTGGTGTATTTTCCATTTCATAACCCTTGCCAAAGAATGTATGGTCCTAGTGGAAGTGTACCTTGCAAGCGATGAAAATATATCTTCGTATTCTATGCCTTCTTTATGTGAGAAGACTCGTGCTACAAATCTCGCCTTGTATTTCTTGATGCTTCCATATGCATCATGCTTGATCTTGTAGATCCACTTCGAAGTCTCGACAGACTTCTTCTCTGGTCTCGGAACTATCTCCTAGACAACATTCTTCATGATTGACTGATATTCCTCAATCAAATCCTTCCATTCTTCTTTTCTGTAGCCTCTTCATAGGTGAAAGTTTCTCTATCAATGATGTCACATAATAGAGCCACATAACTATTGTAGGGTTTTTCCCTTTTTCACTCTCTCTATTTATTCCCTCTGGAGCACCACACCTTTCAGGTTCTTATATGATCTCCTGTTCCCATGCTGGTTTCCTCTTACGGGATCCCTTCTCAAGGAATGTCTCCACTGGCTCTTGTGGTTCTGTCATGTCATGATCTTCATGGTCCTATGGAATTTCTTCTCCAATTTTCATATCTCAGCCTCTCGTCTCTTCAGTTTCCTCGACCTTCTGGATGGGTGTCCTCCTAGATATGAAGTATGCCGAGTCTTAATTAAAGGTTACATCTCTACTAATGTCCATCTTCTTGAATCTTGGGAAGTATATTCGGTAGGCCTTTGATGTATCATTGTATCCTACAAAGATACCCTTCCTCCCAAAAGGATTGAGCTTGGTCCTTTTCTCCTTTGGGATATGTATGTACATCGGGAAGCCAAATATTCTCATATGGCTGACTTCTAGTTTCTCTCCTAAGAAAGCCTCTTCAGGAGTCTTATTGTCAAGTACTCGATGAGGAGTACAGTTCTATACATACACAGTTGTTCTTGTTGTCTCCGCCCAAAGGTGCATAGGAAGATCCTGATCATGCAACATAGATTTTTCTACCTCCATGATGGGTCGGTTCTTTTGTTCTGCAACCCCATTCTGTTGGGGATTGTATGGAGTGCTCAACTAGCTCTTAATCCTAGACTCTCTGTAGAGTTCCTTGAATTCTTTTGAAGTGAACTCTCCACCATTATCTGACCGTAGAGTCTTGATATTCCTATATGTTTGGTTCTTGACCAAGGATTTATATTCCTTGAACTTACTGGAAACTTCACTTTTCCCTTTCAAGAAATATATCCATGTCTTACGTGAGAAATAATCTATAAAGGAAACACAGTACACATACTTGCTTAATGAACTAGAGGACATAGGTCCACATACATTCAAGTGTACTATCTCCAGTATTCCTTTAGCCTTGCTCTTACTACTGGGAAATTTCTTCTTCGCATAAGTTTCCTTGTGCACATTCTTTGCAAATGCCTTTGTGCTTTTCCTGGCTCTTTGGCAGTTCTGAGACTGATTTTCTTTCCATCGATAGTGTCCTGTAATGCACATGTGCAAGCTTCTATGCCATAGTTCACTTGGTTGAATAGAATCATGAACCAATGCTTGTACATGTTGTCCCTTCAGCTTGCACAAGCCTCCGTCTTCTTCTCCAATAACTATTGCATCCTCTGTTGTCTTTCCTCTGGGCCACATTAAAACTTGGCCATAGAAAAAAGAAACCCTAATCCATTTTACATATAGTGCAGAAATGGAGAGAAGATTCTTCTTTAATCCTGGAACATATAGCACATCCTTCATCTTCAAGGTTTTCCCGTAGTCAAGCTTATATGAAGCTTCTCCACTCCCTTTTATGGGGTATTGATAGTCATCCCCAAGCTTCGCCTTGTGAGGTAAGTCATGTTCAAACATATTAATGAATAATTCCTTGCATCTCGACATATGTTTAGAAGCTCCGCTATCCACAAGCCAATCACTTCCATGTGAGATAGTTCCAGTAAGTGTCGAGACTAGCACATACTCTTCATCTTAATCATTCTTCTCCCATATGATTCTTTTGTTTGTTGGTTCATCATCTTCAGCAACATGAGCATGGTGTCTCCTTTTCCCGATGGGACAATCTCTTGCAAAGTGTCCCTTTTCATCACAAGTATAACATCGAACATTTGAAGTATCTCTTTTGGTCTTCTTTGGTTTCTTGTCCTTCTTCTTGTTGTGATTAAAGTTCTCCTTCTTCTCCTTCTTCTTGAAGTTCTTCCTGGTGTGAACTGTGAGAGATTGATTGTCAGTTTCTCCCATCTTTTCTTCTCTTGTCACAAGTGTAGCCTCTTCTTGTGGGAATTATTCTTGAAGTCTGCTGAAAGAGATCAACTTCCTTCTTGCACGAATTCCTTGAATGAATGAGTCCCATGATCTAAAGAGACCATTCAAGCTAGTCATTTCAATTTCTCCTTCTTCGACATTTTCTTCACCTGCTTCAAGTTGTTATTTTATTTGAGAAACCCTTGTGAAGTAATATTGTATAGTCTCAGAGTTATATATCTTCACATTCTTCAATTGGTTCCTCAAAGTCATCTTTTGGTTGATGTTTTTTCCTTCGAACATCTTTGTCAAAGGATCATACTTTTCTTTCGGTGTCTTGAAAGAAGAAACATGAGGTATAAGGTGATCCTTAAAAGAGTCTGCAATTATTCTCTTAGCCTTAGTCGCGCTTCACTTATGAGCATCCTTAGCCTCATCTCCCTCTGGTTTTGGATCTTCTCCATTGATGAACTGATCCAAATCATTCTTTGCAAGGATTGGGGAGATTCTGTACTTCCATGCCCAAAAATTATTAGCCTCTCCAAGCTTGTCCTCAAGTTGAATATGATGAGTCATATTTTCAAATGAGAACCTCAAATGGAAATATCAAAGATTTAGATCTTACTGATTTGAGGTATCCAACCTGGCTCTAGAGCTAGATGACCTAGGGTTTTTCAAAGAAACCCTAATTTTCCAAACTTGGAGTTTGAGAGTTATGTTTGGAAAGAAAGATGCGCCTCCTTGAGGCAAGTTGCTCAGCTAGGTCAATTTATGAAAACTGAGGTGGAAATCCTCCAAAACTTGATTCCCTAGTTCCTCTCAACACCAGTGACAGGGTAAAAAATGAAACTTCTTCAATTTAGAAACTATATCCACCAAAAGATTCACCCTACTAAGGAGAGTTAGCCTAACCCTCCTTTCTTAATGATATGTGGAGAGAAAAACTTGAACTAGGAAGCCCTAGTTTCTGCAGCTACATAGTGTCTTCTTTCATAGAAACTCTAATAGCATGTTAGTTTTTCTTTAGATATGATTAGTTTATATAGGATCTTTATCTAAAAGAATAACAAGTACAACAAGATGCATAAGATATAAAAGATACACGGGACACAAATGTTTTCACCAGGGAAACCATAAAGAAGAAAACCCTACAAACTTCTTCAGAATAGTAAGATGATCAAAAGCAGTAATAAGAAGTATTCAACAACTATTTGTCTCTCCTCCTTTTGCCTCTCTCTCTCTCTCATGCAAACTTGAGAGTGTGAGGTGTGTATAAATTAGGGATAGTGCTTCCCTATTTATACCATTTCAAGTCACTGACCAAACATAAGACTGGGGCTCTTCCCTAACAGGGCTGACTCCTCCTAGAGAGGCTCCAAATACACATTATATGATGTTACACTGGGGAGTATTTCCCGGACTTACAATGGAGGTTGTACCTCAAGGTCTAGACATAATTAAGACATCCCGCAAGGGGGTACAAAAGCACACAATGATAATATACACCAGAATATCTTCCAAAGTTACAAAGACATCAACAAAAGCATACCGAGCTTGAATGGAAAAGAGAGTTGGGAGCTAAAATCACAACATTTTGACCCTTTTTCCAGTGGATTTTTCAGGCATAAATCTGACGAAATTCTATGGGGAGTAGAGTTCCATGGGTGTGATGGCAGAGTTCCATTATGGAACTTTCCCTGGGATTTTAACCCATTTTAAACTTACCCAAATGCTCGAAAAATCGAGCAGAGTTATGAATAAATCATAACTCTGCATTCTTTGAGTTGTCAGATTCTAGAAAAGACGTGCAAAGTGTTGTGTTTTTAGACAACCTTGAAAAGAGAAACTCAAGTAAATTATGTGATGTAACATGTGAAAGAAAACCCAAGGAACTTGAAAGATGGCTTGTAAAAGCATATGCAATTAACCAAGTATAAAAGGACTCAATCACGCGTCCCTTTGTTTTGTTTGTTACATTGTTGGTTGTGGAGCCCAATCTTCCATATTCAGAGATGTTATTGTTTAGATGTGCTTGTACCCTCGTTTTACTGTACATTTGTCCCACTGTAGGGGGTGCAGGGGCTAATCCCTGAAAGAAATTTTTGGGATGTTTGTTGGCCAACAGTTTGTGGACCGATGGTATTGGGTGACCCGTAGTATTTTCCCATGGTAACTCCCCTATAAAAGGAAAGCATTGTAATACGGCTGTGTATGGAATTGTAGCATTGTAAACAATATCCGTGATTGTGTGAGAGAGACCGTGAGAGTGTGAGAGGAAGTGCAGCAGGGTTGTTGCAGGTTGTATCCCTTCATTTTCCTGAATGGTATAATAATAAAGGACTGACAATTTCTGTGTGGGCGTAGCCCATCTTGGGTGAACCACGTTATATCTGTGTCTCTCTTGTAATGTGTTTACAGTTTGCATCTTGTTTAATTATTTAATTGTATAATTGTTATTGCTCCGCGATCTTGTTTTTGCTAACACATTGGTGGGGCTATTTTTTATCCCTTGTCTTTGTATACTTTCTATTGTAAATAAGTTGTTTTGAGACTGAAACAAGGGGGGGTGGGGGGGAAATCATGATTTCCATGAAGAACTACACCAATAGACATATCTCTCTACTTATATTGAACAATATGTATATGTGATTATTATAAAGATGCAACTACGTACCTTTCGTTCATGAACTTTGTGTGCAATTTATATTAGTTATGTTAAGATGAACATTTCATGTGATTGTCTAGTTAGTTGTAGAGGAATCAACAGTCTTCTTTGTTGAGCTTGGGTCCCACTCAAATAAACAGGGGCATTAGGGGGATTATTGTTGAATCCTGAAATTGATGTGTTTTAAATTATTGATGTTGTAAATTTAATTTTTGTTTGTATAAATCCATTTTAAACCTGGATGTATCAAGCATCAAGAGGGATAAAACTTTTTGAAATGCTTTAAAGTATTAAAGTTGTAGATGTTGGTTATGGATCCTAATCTTCCTAATTCAGAGATGTTATTATTTCACCAGTGGTTGGATCCCATCACCTGATGGGGGATCTGGGGGGGATTTATCCCCCACTATAGTTGTTAGGGGGATACTGGGGGGGGAACTATTTTGGGAGCAACCCCTAGTGGGGGTTCCAGGGGAAACACCCCTATAGCAAAAATTTAGGAAAACTACCTTGTAAAATGTTGTAATTTCAAAGTCATGACTTGATCAATAATGGGTGATTTACGAGCCCATGGTTTTGGGAATCCCGTGGTATTTTTCCTTGATAATCCCTTTATAAAAGGAATGATTTGTAATATGGTTGTGTATTGTATTGTAGCATTGTAAAAGCGATCTCTATGATTGTGAGAGAGATGATGTGAGATAGTGAACATGAAGTATAGCGGGTGTGTTGCAGGTTGTATCACTTCATTTTGTTGAACAATATAATATAAATGACTGGCAATTTCTATGTGGGCATAGCCCATCTTGTGTGAACCATGTTATATTGGTGTCTCTCTTGTAATGTGTTTATGTTTTAATATTTGCATCTTGTTTATTGTTATTGCTTTGGCATCTTGTTTATTTGAAAAACGAGCACCAACACACTACTTTCTTCCCCATTGTGCATGCAAAACAAACATAAGCGTGGATCAAAAGAAAACTTTCGCTGCTTTATATTCGACCTCAAATAGTTGATCCATACATGCCAGAAACAAATAAATAAAATTTAGCTGAAATGAATATGGCTATGACCATATCTGCGAGGACCAGAAACCAATACACAAAAAAGACCGTGGAATGAAAACTTAAGACACGGGAATCAATAATGTAACCAATCATTTTTTACTAAAGTCACTAAAATCAACAGGTCGATTACCATACCTGCAAGAAATGAACACATAGAAAAATTAAATGAATCTAGCTATGACCATACCTGCAAGGACCAGAAACGAATACACAGAAAACCACCATGAAAATAAAACCCTCAGCAAATTTTTTTTTGATGCCCTTGTTATTCATAGAGGTTACAGTTCATGCACCGCCCGCCGAGCATGGATTTGTGGCCATGTTGTCATAACCAACTCGCCACGAGCCACCCAGCCATCGCTTGAAGCTTCCATGAAGTAGCTTAGTGCCTAAACCAATGTTAACTGCCAACCACAGTGTTAAGTCGACTTGCCTATTAAGCCACCAAACCATTGTTAAATGCTAACGAATTTATATTACATTAATTAATCAAATGCATTTAGGGCTAACAAATACATAGACTATTCAATTCATCTTTATTGTACATTTGTCGAGCTGTGGTGAATCTTGAAGATCTGCTAGCTCAACTCCAAATCCCAAATATGGTCATTTTAATGACTTTAAAATGGGTATTGATTTTATGGTTAATAAAACCACTTTAAAATTCAATAATATAATTTATTATGGTTTAAGAAACATTTTGCTCTAATTTCCAAAAACAATGTAGATTTTTTTCTATAACTAATTTTGCTTTGATTTTTCTTTAGCATGAGTTTCATTGGTATATTGTGATGTTCATTCCTCAATGGTTAATAATAATTTGACTAAAACTAATTTTGTTTAATTATAATTTAATTATTATTAATTAAAGAGAGTATTAATTATGTTTTTTAGATTATTATTATTAGGAATGCTATATAGTGAATAGAATATTATAATAATGGTTTAATACTACAAGTATAACTTTATTATAAATATAAATAAATTATTTAATATTTTAAAAGACACTCTAAATAATAACATTTAAAATATAGTTATTCTTATTTTATATAATAATTTTATAATTTTTTTAATATTTTATAATAATTTTATTCTTTTATGTCATATATAAATTTCATAAAATAATATTTTATAATAATCTATTTTATCATAAATTATAAACAAAAACAATGATAGATTGATAATCAAAATCAATGATAATTTGATAATTTATTTGATTTATGTGAACTGAAGTCCCCCAAAAAACTATCAATTAATATAAAGTGAAGGAATAAATGGCCTTTGTCTAAAATATTTTGCACGTTCTAAACAAAAAACATTAACTTTGGTGTGTTAGAAAGAATAACAAAGTTCCAAAGAATAACTTTGGTGTGTGAGAAACAATAACTTTGGTGTGTGAGAAAGAATAACAAAGTTCCACCGACACTATGAGCGGACGGGTGTGTTAGCAATCCATCGTTAGCTACACCAATCGAATATGGATTGTGCCTTTGCTTACCAAAAAGATGATAAATACCTCATTGTTTAATTGACATTTATAAAATCGTACAAGATACACAAATCTTAGCATGTGTACAACTAAAAGTACCAAATCGTTTTAACAATATCTTTACGGCACCGTGTATACAATATTTTGTAAACAACTTTTATAAGTATTATTAAAGCTTTGCTAGTTTTCTGCTACATAAAATATTTGTTTTCTTGTAGGGTTCGAAGCGTTCTTTATCTTACCATATGGTATAGATAGGTTACTAGTATGCCAAATTAGTCATGCCAGAAAAATATCACACTGAAATCAATAGGAAAAAATAACAGAATGAATAATAGATAGGTTGGTGAAGTTAAGTTTGTTCCCTTCTGGGTCTATTAGTATGCCAAATTAGTCACACCAAAAAAATATCAAACTGAAATCAACAGGGAATAAATAATTCAAAGAGAAATATAATTATGGAAAGATCAAAATTCTTCAGGCGACCTGGGCAAGGGGGCGAGGGAAACACACATCAAATCGTTCTTCTTCTCTGCAAACAACAATTTTCCCAAACATTGTCTCCCTTTCCTCAGAGCATCATTTTCGTCGATGCCTTACACTGTGCACCTTGAACTCCATTTCCTTTTCCTTTTCCTATCTCTTTCAATATTTGTAGATCCAAAATCTGAAAGCAAATGCAAGAAAGCGTAGTTACCATAAAATGCAAGAAATTGAAGGACAAACTTGATTTAAAACAAAACCATAATAATGTGTAACAAGAATAGAATGTTACCTGAGAATGTTTGGCTATGAGTATCAATCACTTATTGTTCAGTTGGCCTTTCCTGGAGTTCTATGTGCCCAGATTCTTCCATAGCTTTTCCTTTCTTCTTCTACGATTCGACCAACCTTCTGTCCTAAATTCAGCTTTAGAATTCATATCATCCGAGAATTAGGCTAATATTAATCGAATACCATCTCTCTACTATAACCGCCAGGAAGCATAAGCATCCAACGCTCGTTGTGACCAACTCCTTCCTGTCACCCACATGGCCACCCACGCAACCACACGTCACCCCAAGCAAAAGCGATCCTGGTTAAAGATGCATGGTCCTGTGAATCTTGTTATATCTGCCACTATGACTGAGATAACTGTCATCCCATGACTCCATAGTAGCGTGGGATTCGACTAACTATTCTTAAACGATTTTTTAAACAATTCATTACCATTAACGAAATACGACGACTATCAAACTGATGTAAGTCGTACACTTGACCGGTTTTCATGAATCTTGTTGATCCGCTCCTTCAAATCCAACTCCAAAATATGAGATATATACGCCTATCGGTGTAATAATATTTTTGTCGCACCGAAGTTTAATTATATTTTAAATTTATAAAATTATTTTTTGAATTGAACGTTAAGGTCACCTATGAATGACTCCATGCTCATGATCATAGATACATGTCATAGGACAAATAGTATTAGCATTGAGCTCCCGACTGAACAGGGCAACTTGCAACCAACCTTCAAACTAGGTTGGGAGACTTAAATAAACGATTAACTATTCTAGTAATATAATAAATAGGATTAGCATTGACTTGGCTTAGGTTTCCAGCTGCACAATGCAAGACGCAATGAAGCTTCAAACCAGGTTGGGAGCCTTAAATTATATATAGAGAGATATATAGATAATAGCTTAACATAATCTTTTTGTAGCACCGAAGTTCAATTATTTTTTAAATTTATAAAAAGTGTATTTAATTCAACGTTAAGGTCACCTATGAATGAGTCCATGCTCACGATTGACGTAATAGGATAAATACTATCATTTGCACTGGGAGGTGCAAAGGAACGTCAAGAGGGTAAAAATATTGAAAGCAAAAACTAAGGTTAAGATCATAAGAATTTGTTTAATTTTAATATTAAGAAAAATATATTTCATGCAAAAAAGATTATATTGCAAAAGAGAAAAATGCATTTACTAATAAGAATAAAGATTATTGAAAATGTTAGCATATAGCTAATGTAGCTTTTCATAAGATAGGTATTACAATTGATGTTTGAAATATTTTGGATTTAGCAGTAAGAGTTATATCATTGTCTTGTGAAATGATAACAATCCTTTCCATTTGACTAATTCCCAAGTTTTTTTAAATTTATGTTGACGAAATTTGTTGCAGTTGACATGTAGAAGCCGCAAAAAAAGAGATAATAATCAAATAATTTTTTTTGACAAAATAGATATGAAATGCAAGCTGAAAATGAAATATGCAAATGTTTATTGATGTCAATGTTAATTTTTGTATGCAAGTTCAATGACAGATAGGAAAAACAATTGTTTTGTTGTGCATGGGAAAAACTTCAAGTAACATTTGCATGTTTTCTTTGTCATGGGACAATGTATAGGATAAATGTTGATTAAAAACTTGAACTCTACCATAAATGGAAGATGGACTAATATTTTGAAGGTATGTTTGACTTAGCTATGCAGAAATATGTTGAATTTATGAGCATGATAAAATGTGCAATTTGGAAATTGAAATCACCTTTTCTATTCACTTGACAAAAGTAATGTAATTTTTTTTTAAAACATTACATGCAATTGAGAGTTGTTTGGCAATAATTGAGAAGAGAAAATGCATGGTGGTAAGCAACATAATTGAAATTGAAATCACTTGACAGAAGTAATGTAAAAATAAATAAAAACATTACCTGCAGTTGAGAGTTAAGTCATTGTAGTTCACTAATGACTATGAACATTGTAACCAATCCTTGAACCATAAAATAACGTAACCAAGTATTTATGTTTGCATCAACATTTGTCGAGAAAATAAAACGATACATTAGAAGAGAAGACCAAAAATGTACCATGGGGAATCAATATACCTGAATAGTTTATTTGTAATAGCGACATACACAATAGACATGTGCTTTACGGGCTTTAAAAGTATACAACCTTGAACCACTAACAACATCACATACGTGTTGCACAATCAGGTTTATCAACCTGAAATGTTTAAGCTTAGCAATGTTGCCAAAATATAGACTTTTATATGCTAAGTGTTTATATTTTTGTCATCAACATAGTTAATAATACATCTGGAGTCATGACTGTTCATCGAACTCATCCCTTCATAACACATGCCTCTTCATCAACCGCGTTTTCTTACTTCTCTATTTATTATTTTCAACTCTGTTTAAATTTATCAGTCACGTCCTTTCGCAGTTGTCTTTTCTGCAACGTCGTTTCCACAACAAACCTTTCTGATTTCATCTTTCTGAACCGACCTTTTCACAATTTGTAGGAACTAACTTCTTCTGCGATTGCGGGTTACAGATTGCGGATGTGTACTTTGAATTTTCTCAAAAAACCCTTCTGCAATTTTCTTTCCGCAATGAACTTTCCGCAATCAGAAATTTATTCCTTCCCCAATTGTGGATTGCGGATTGTGGGTATGCGTTTCGAATTTTCTCGAAAATTGCTTCCACAATTAGCTTTATGCATTTACCTTTCCACAATCACCTTTCCACAATTACTTTTCCACAAATACCTTTCCACAGTTTACCTTTCCGCAATTACCTTTCCACATATACCTTTTCGCAATTACCTTTCTGCTTTTTTTTTCCGCAATTGCGGATTGTAGGTATTCATTTCAATTTTTCTTGAAACTGCTTTTGCATTTCCCTTTCCACAAAACCTCTTCCTTAATTTGTGGATTGCGGATTGTGGATGTGCCATCCAACTTTTCTGGTATGTTCTTCCGCAATCGTCTTCCGCAACTCTTGTGAGTCGTCGATCTCTTGCGGCTTTGATTTCATTCAATGATCTGTTATCAGTGCGAAAATTTGCGGATCTCTTATATCCTGTACAGATTTATTTCGTGAATTCTTTCCCCATCGTCGATCTCTTACCACTTTGATCTTATTCGCCGATCTACTATCAGTGCGGAACTACACTTTAATTTTGCAGCATGTTTTGAGAAACATGCTATGTTTTGAGGCTTTGATCTCATAATGCTTTGAGAAGCATGATATCTTGACATTGTCACTACCAGGCATGATCCCACACCTGGTATTGAATTTGAGGTTTAGAGACTTGAAGGTTGGAAGCTTCTACGTTAAAATAATCTACCTCCTAGTAGCATTTGCAAAACGAATTCCTCATTGGACCCCATCGAAAGATTCAACCACTTCGATATGGACCTTACACCATCACCAAGACAATAGGCGAGAATTATTTTGAGTTTTCCCCCATTCCTTAGCCTTTATCAAGTCTTCAATGTGAAGTTTCTTCATCCATATTTTCTTCCTTTGTTGGACACCTTAGAGGTAGATGAGGGATTGGCCCCTATAAAACTCAAATCTGACTACCTTGAGTAGGCTACAACTGATCGAATCATGGATACACAATGGAAGGAGCACACCAACAGGTCGTCAAAGAAGGACAACTTCTTCACATAGACAAATGGCTCACCAGGAGCCAAATTTAGTAGAAGTTTCCCCATCTGATGAAGGCACTTGACACAACGGGGACCATTATTTCCTAATGGGGGAGGATTGGAAATCACCGAATCACCCATGTAACACATGGTTTTGATAAATCCATGGTATACACCCATGGTATTTGGTTGAAAATAAAAATAATAAATAATAATAATATTGAGAAAAACCATTAAGAAAAAGAACTAAAAATAAATAAAATAATGGAAAGACATAAATGGATATACATGGCTCTTTGTAGGACCATATAAATACTATATATACAAGCCTCTCATTTATAAAAGATCATTAATACATCCATCCACAATGTAGTTTCATAGACTTCCTTTTATTTAATAAAGAGTTTATTTACTTTCTATATTATTCCCTTTATTTTGCTATATTTACTTTTTTGGTGTCCATTGTATTCCTTTCACAATTTGAATCACATTTTGATAGCTTGACCATGTCAATCGTAATTTAGAGCAGTCATGCCTTACAAAATTATTGGGACTATATAGGCCCATTGTAACATTGAGGCAATTCTAGGAAACTTATTGCTCATTGTTAAGCTAAAAGTAGTTGTGTAAAAACATACATACATGGTGATACATGCGGGTTAGCAATTGCCCTAGAAGGTGCAAAGGAACGTCGATTGAAAAAAATGGAAATTACTATATAATTGGAAAGTAAGGGTGGATGCTAAACCTTGAAATGTGGCAACAATGAATACTTTTGGGTTCATTGAGGTTATTGTTAAATTATATGGAGGTGTACATACCCTACCCTTCCCAGATTTGAACATGATTCCTCTTAGGAGGAAACACCATCCCTATTCCAACTTCACCACTATCCCTACTTATAATAATCTATCATATTCATCATATATAAACCTTATTCTTCCAAATGATAGGGTGTACATACCCTACCCCCTTGAACATACAAACCTTACCCCCTTGAACATGTGACCTCTTAGGAGGAATCACATGTTCTTAGCCATTAGGCCCACTCAAAATTATGAAAAGTGAAATTAACATTTTGATTTAAAATTCAAGAAAAATTAACTATGAATTGACTTCCAATCATGACATGTTAATATTGACAAAATAATTGGAATAAGGATACTAGAAATGTAAAAGACTTATTTGAGTTATTTTAACCATTCTAGCATCCACAAAGCATGAGCAAAGCAAAAGATATCATCCAACTTCTTCCAAAGAGCAAGACGACATTCCCTCTAAGAGGTGCACATCACTTCATAAGACTATCTCCGGTTAAAAAGTAACATATTGAGTTTTGTCCCATATTGACTTAGAATGTTGATTATAAGTGCATTTTATACGAAGTTGTTAAATTTATCTTTTTATAAATAAATTATATATTTAATAATAGATAAGTAATGTTAATAAATTTAAATAAAAATATTAAAAAAATAAATAATATAGTTGTTTATTTTAAATTTGTATTTTTAAGATACTAATTCTGAAATTTATAATTCTATATCTCATTTTTTCTAATGCAAAATTAGTTTAAATTAAAATGTAATTTACATTATTAAATAAATTTTGAATTTTTTTAGAAATATACATTTTAAGTTAAGATACATAGTAAATATTAAGTAAAAAAAAGGTTAGTTATACATAAATGTGTAAGAGAGAATTGATTATTATTAGAGTTTTGTTAGATAGTTTTCATTAAATTTATAATTTATAATTTATGAAGAATGATATTATTGCATTAAGGGTAGCGAGGTGCTTTACAACCTAGTATTGGGGAGATGTTGTAACGCTTAACATTGTGTAATGTCATGTAACATGTTATTCCAATTAAAAAATACAAATGATGTCATCTTACAAAAATAGATCTAGATTTAAGATGATTGATATAAAGTTGGATTCAATATCTTCAAACATATTTATTACAATTGTATTGTTGATATTAACATGTGATTATTGGAATTCCATTCATACCTATTTCTTGTTGAATTTTAAATCAAAATGATAATCTATTATTTAGTTATTTTGAGCAAGATTAACGATTAAGAACATGTGTTCTCTCCTAAGAAGTTAGAGGTTCAAATCATGTGTTTCCCCTAAACAGGCCACATGTTCAAGGGGGTAGGGTATGTACACCTTGTTAACACCTGTATTTAACAAAGGGAGAAATAAGACCATAGTGGAGATAAGTAATGTTGTTTAAATACTTTGGTTAAAGGATATAGTGCAAGGGTGCAATGATAGTCAAAGTATCGATCAATTTTCCAAAGAGCCCAGGCCGCGACAAAGGGAGGAAGAAAATCAATGGTTGGTATTCCCCCCGCCCTTCGCAACATGCGAGGAAGATAAGACAGGTTCCGGCTTTTAACCAGCTGCACAGATCAAAGGTTATAAAGTGGTCCTGGGCAGATCCACGGTTCACATCAAATCCACCCTGTGAAGGCATGAGTTGGTTAAGAAAATGGAGTCTGGCAGAATCGTGTATCCTTCTCTCAATCTGACGGCGGAGAGGCGAGGTCAGATCATATCGAGGGATGAGAGTGATTCCGGAAGCGAAACCTACATGGTGGATAAGCCCAAAAGGCCCAGCGGAATTTGTTATCCGATGACACATTCGACGGACGAAAATCAAATTGGGATAGATCAACGGTTATTATAAGTTCCGGGGAGTGAAACTGCACGGGAGATAAGTCCCAGACTCCCAGCAGAATTGGGTAGACGTCGACAGATCTGACGGCTGATGAATGCAGGGCGATCACATCAACGGCTGAAAAAGATTCCGGAGCCCAAACTTGCACGTTGGATAAAGGGAAGGAGCCCAACGGAATTTGATAGGCGGCAAGTGATCCAACGGCTCGCCAATAAAGGTATATTAGATCGAGGGCTGTGGATGATTCCGGAGATTAAAGCTGCATGAGGGTTAAAGCCAGAAAGCCCAGCGGAATGTGGGACGTGGTGTTTGATCCAACGGTGAAAAATGGAGGGTACGACACAGCAACGGTTGTGAGCGTTTTCGGGGCACGAAGTTGCACGTTGGTTAATGCCAGGGCGCCGGGTGGAACGGGATACGTGGCACACGATCCAAAGGCCAGAAATTAAAGAGAAACCAGAAAATAGAACTGCACGGCAGTTAGAGATAAGTGGTGGTTGCGGAAGTTAATGCTGTCCACGTGGCAAATGGGGTGGTCCTATAAAGGCAGGGTTGACCCCTCCAATGATTATTTTATTTGCTCGGGACCCGACGAAAAGGACCTGGCGATTTGGGAGCTTCCATTTGTCAGTACCAGGCACGTTCCGAACACGCGCCTCCACAGTAAACCAGGTAGGACTTTAATCCTGTAACTCCTTCGTCCAATTATTGGTATAAATTAAGAAATGGACCAAAGGAGCGAGGTTAGTGTGTCTGGTCGGGTTGCGGATGACAGAGAGGAATTTTTAATAGACAGACACAGGGGCGTTTGCGACCCCTTCCTGTCCACAGGGAGCGTGTCTGGTAGCAAAGAGAAGTTGTGGTCTTATTTTTCACAGGGGAATGACGTTCTGAATGTATGCAAGTCCTTTTTGTACCATTTCGCCCTTGAGCAAACCCTCCACTTCCCTGAATTTGCCGAATGGTGCGCGGTGAATTATTCTCCCTCTCAGAGGATCATTGTGAGTAGGTCCGCGTCGAAAATACTGTGTAAAATTGATGCTGCGGTCGTCAGAGAAAACCTTAGTCTGCCCGAAAGCTACCCTGTAAATCGTGAGTCTGTAAATGAATCTGTCCTTGCCGAGTTTTTCAAAAATTGCGAAGGTGAAAGTCGCTCTCAATTCCTGTCAAGTATCCTGAAGGAAGGTCAGTCTCTCGAAAGCCTTTTCTCACCTTACCCCTTGCACGTTTTTAGAACTGAGGTGCAACTGGTAATGTCTTTGGTCTGTCAAGTGTTAGGTCTAGATGACGATTGTCATATAGGTGATGTTATCCTTGGTTTCTTGTTAAAAATAAACTCTTTAAGTCCTGAGTCCCAGTCATTCCCCGTGCTTAATTTAGATGAGTACCTTGCCGAAGCGATCCACCTCCAGTTGACTGAATTTCCCAAGGTTCAGTTTTTTAGGTTTCAAACATACTTGCTTAACATGTTATTATGTTCTAATGTTACTGAGTTAAAGTTCTTAAGTGCTCTATGTTCTTCTGATTTGCCCAAGCAAATCAACATGGTCGAATTTGCCAATTCGATCATGTCCGAAATATACAGGATGTTATTTGATGAGGACCTGCCCCGTGTCCTGGACGAAATGAGATGTCTAATGCAGTCGTCACCCAAAGATCGGGTGGGGGACTGGTTCCTGTACAGAGGTTACACAGTGTTGAGAATATATGGCTTTACTGTTCAGCCTTATAGGCTACCATCCTTCTTGAACCCAAGGATTTTCGCATTGGAGTTCATGAAGCAGAGATTGTTGTCTGAGGAGGAGCACTTTGGTGCTTTCAGAAAATCTTTGAATATTAAATTTCCATTTAAAGTCGGCCCTTTCATTTTTAAAGGTAAAGGTGCCCTGGCATTTATAGAAAGGTTGATGGAGAATATGGATTTCATAAAAGATGTAAATATGAACTACGACCCCCACCAGGTGATCTCATTGAGAAAACATGCAAACAGGAATAAACCATTTGAGCATCAGGCTATTGAGGGGCTAGCTGAAATGACCAATTTGCTACAATGTATTGACAGGTCAAAGTCTGATGAAGAGACAGCATCCCAAATAACAGAAGGTGCTGGTATTTTGGTCAAGAGGAGTTTGTCTAAAACTGAGAGCATGGATGTAGATGAGGAAGGCCCCCATAAAAGGACAAAAATGCTGCAAAGTGGTGAAATTATAGATGAGGAGGTTTCTGATGGTTCCAAAGGAGGTTCCCTGGTTCCCTTGAAAGCATTGCAGATAAGCCAAGTCTCTTTTAAAAATCTGGAAGGTGATGTAGACAGTTCGGAATTGTGCCACATGTTTAAGTCAAAGGAAGACCTAAAAGCCAGTTACATGGAGAAGAGGAAGCAGTCTATGGAGGAAACGAGAAATTTGCTCCCGAAGGTTAGAAGTTTGTACAGTTCGAAAACCTCTCTGGTCTCTACTAGAGATGCTGAGAGGAATACTTTTAGAATGGCTATGGTAAGTGACAGGAAAATGTCTGAAATAGAGATCCGGTTAGACAAAATCAGCACTCCGGACAAAATTCAACTCCACAAACAGACAAGCGATATCATCTACTCAGACTTACTTTAAGCCATTGTGAAGATCAGTAAATTGCAAATCTTGATAGACAAATTGGAAATCCAGTTGAAACATGAGAAAGTAGAAAATAAAGCAAATGCTGTTCAGATTAAGAAGCTGCAGATAGACATTTCTAGTTCAGACAGTACACAGGCGGTCAAGAGATTATTAGACAAAAAAGATAATGCACTCCAGGTCCTGAAGAAGAAACTGAATATCCCAGGTACTGAACATGTTCAGTCATCTGAGTTGCTATCCCTCCAAGAAGAAAAGGATAAAGTCCATCAGGAGATGATGGAATACAAAGGAAGAGCCGGAGAGCTATAGGAGGAAAAAGAGAAGTGGGAAGCTGAAAGGGAGGAACTGTTATCCCAAATCTCCTTGATGAAAAAATATCAGAATGAAGAGAAGGAGATTATGGAAGAGTTGATGAGCTAAACTCCCACCGGCGAGGACTTGTCTATTGTAAATATCCAGAAACCTTTAGATGATTTCTCTACTGATGATTTGTTAGTACCAATGTCCCAGGTGAGTTTGAAGGAAGAAGCAATCAAGGATTTGAAAGCAGAGAATGAGAAGATGAAAGCTGAATTGGCTAGAATAAGTGAAAGCAAAAAACAGATCTTGCAAGACAGGAATCAATTACAGAAAAAGATCGATGAGCTAAAAGAAAAATGCATTGGGAAAGGCCCTCTTCAGGGGGTGAAACATATCATTTGGGATACCCTAACTATAGAGATTACCAAGTTCCGGCACTACCTGAATTTTATTGATGATTTGAGTATACTGACATATTCGGCCCAACAAAAACTGAAACTGGTAAATGAACACATGGCAAAAAGACCCCTCACTACAACTCAGAACACATTAAATTTTCTGAATTCACTGACATACCAGGAGTTGCACGACATGGGCATAAAGGACAGAATCTCAATTGTGCTGTGGGCGAAGAAGATCATCCACAAATAGCATTTAATGAAGACTGTCCAAGACAAGTCAGAAGAATTGCTTGCGCAGGTCAATAAGTTCAAACAAGAGTTTAAAGAGCTGTTCGAAGATGGATTGCCGTCCTTCTGGGATGAAGAAGGTCGGATGCTCCCGCCGGAACATTATCATCACCTGCTTGTCTGGGCTCGCATGGACCACTCAAAATTTAATAACTTAGAGAAGATCTTGACAGGACAAACCATTGTGAACATGTTGATGGAAGACTTCGAAATCCTGCAGAAGTTCGCAATCATCAGAGCCAGATCGCCCAAGAAATCTTATGAAGCATTTATGGAGCTCGAGGTAGCAATTCGGGAGATGATGGAGTGTGACACCCCAAGTTCAAAGCAATGGAAAGCGGTAGAACGGTTTGGGAAAACAAAGTATATTCTCCCCCCCTAGGAACAGGTGTCAAGTACATGGAGCCGATGGGGCAAAGACATGGAGCTGATGGGACAAAGACATGGAGCTGATGGGGCAGAGACGTGGAGCTGTTGGGGCAAAGACGTGGAACTATTGGGTGAAAGTTTGTTATCCAGTTGATTTGTACTTTGTGATCTGTTAGGAATGGAGTTGTAACAACTTCCTAGTGGTGTAGGAATTCAGTTACAAACTCTAATTTACGCCGATAATTCTGTTATTGATCTGCTGGGGGCCGACTTATTGTTTTATCTATAAATTTGTATCTTTTTATGAGATGGGGGTTGGAATGCATCGGGTCGTGAATAATTTTGGAGAACATATCTGTTTTTGGAATGACAAAGTAAATGCATGAGATTTTTGTCAGAGATTCATGTGTTGTTGATATTACAATCTGTGCTTCTTTCGTTTATGTGATTGTACCTTCTTTGTGTAACACTCCATTTTGTTTCTTCCTCGTATCTGGAATATAGCGTTAGATGATCAGAATTCATGTGTTCATGCTCTGGTTATCATTTCAGATATTATATGAATTTTTCTGCTAAAGTTGATATAGAACTCATCCTTGTTGATGCTCTGTATTAATGGGTTGTTTCTTCATCTCTTCTGTTCCACCAAAATCAATTTGAATGACTGTGATGATATGATTACCTTACCTTTGATGAATATCATGTATATGTCTTTGTGGTATCTTTGTATTGTATATGACTCCATGCCCAATGGTCATGTTATTGTTTCAGCCAAATACATAAATATGTGAATGTTATTTTAAATCTGGTCTTGTTAAATCTTTATTGAGAGATCCCTCTCTGGAAGAAAATACCAGTTTCTTCCTAAAGTGGTTTTGTTGTTACCTTGGAGTATACCTTTCACAACCTGGGTACATTCTGAGTGCTAACAAACTGGTGCCGCTGCCGGGGACGAAAGAGCTTATCTGCCCCGGGAGAACGACAAAGATTAAGAGAGATTTCTGTGGGCAAACAGGAATTTCAAAGAGCAAAGAAGGTTGTATATTTGCCCTGGCGACTTCATTGTGAAATTGTTTCAGAATTCAAGAATGACATTCTGGCTTCAAGAAGACATACACGAGGTAACTCTGATACCGAAATCCTGAAGAGCTTTGAAGATCCAAAAAAGTTGTTTAAGAGAAAGAATAAAGAGAAGTTAGATTTCCCTTTGTTCGGCCCATCGTCATCACCTGATTCCCATATTAATCCAGCATGGGAAGTCAATACTACACAGACCCTGTTAAGAACTAGATCTGAACCCGACCTAAAAAACACTGAGTTCATTCGTTGTGGGTTGAGAGCTAGGTCTGAATCCGATCTCAAAAATACTGAGTCCAATCCTAGTAGGTTAGAGTCCTATCTGTTAGATTCCCTCTGGAAGGGCTTGCAACAAACCTCTAAAGCCGAAACAACAGCCTCCAAGCATTCTCAGAGCACTGCAGTTCCTGTGAACCCACCCAGACCAATGGCCGCTAGATTTGCTCCCTTGCGTTCGCCAGTTGTACTACATGATCTCCCCCAAAATTATTCTCAGAGGATTTCTTTATTTTATGGGGAAGGTGATGTAACTGCAAAACAGCATGTTGCCAAGTTTGAAGATTTCATTGACTTGGAAGAAGTTGACTATCCTGATGTCAAACTGTAGTTATTTGCCCAAAGTTTGTCTGGGGAGGCAAAGAAGTGGTTTAAAGACTTGCCTAATGGATCTATAGCAAATTTTCAGGCCTTTCAAAACGCTTTTCTGGACAGGTGGGATGATAAACAGAACCCTCTGCAGCTTTTATCTCAGTACAATAGTCTTAAGAAGGGGGTTTTTGAGTCGGTTCATGAATTTTCGAGCAGATTCATGAGGGCTTACAACTCTATTCCTGAAGATATAAAGCCTTCTCCTGCAGCTGCTCAACTGCATTATGCTGGAGCTTTTGATAATGATTTTGCATTTTCATTACGGGAAAGGAGATTGGCAACTCTTGCTGCCATGTTTACTGATTCCCTAGAAGTGGAAGCTGACATGATGGCTAGTGGGAAGATAAAAAATAGAGACATGGATAGGAGGAGAAGGGAAGAAAATATGCCTTCTACTTCATCTTCTTCCGCTGATGTTAAATTTGAGATGATGTTGAAGACTATGGAAAAGTTGATGGATAAGTTAACCATGGATACTAGGCCCTTCAACAGGGAGCAGGGGGATCCCCAAATCAGGAATCCAAATTTCAGAAGACCCAATCCCCCTGTCCCTCCTTAGAACCGACAGAGGAATCCAAGAAATCAAGAAGAGCAACCTATCCATCTGCCTTTCCCTGAAAATTATGTTGGTGATGAAGAAGATCCACCTGAAAATGAGATTCATATGTTTGGAGAACAGGATTCAGAAATATATCTTACTGAAGAAGAACATAACATGTTTGCGCAGGAAGGTCCAAATGAAGAATTTGAAAATGAGCTCTATCAGAGAGGTTATTTGCATGCGATGGATGATGTGCAAAGGAAAATGAGACTGAGGAATAGGGATGTCCCCATAAATAAGGGGAAGGAAAATCCAAATCAGCCTTCCTCTAGTTATTTGAATGAAGAAAAGGGGAAAGGACTACACAAGGAGCCCTCTGTGAGTAAAGAGGTTGAAAATGATGTACAAAGGGATAAAATAATAAAGAAGGTGACTCTGATTGATGTGGAAAAGATTGGTGCTGGTTTTAACTTACATAATGAGCTTTCAAAACTAAAGATCTCTGTTCCATTTAATGAGATGTTGAGAAACACTGAATACAGAGATACTATCACCAAAATGATTAAAAACCAAGGAGAATGGCAGTCAGATATTTTAGAACTAAATGACGATAATCCTGCTATTTCATTTGGACCAAAGGTTGAAAATTTAGAAGGTGAAGAGGTTCCTCCTTTTTATTTAAGTCTAAATGTGCTTGACAAAGTGGTCCACAATGCTATGTTGGATTCAGGGGCCTCCCATAATCTAATGCCCAAAGGAGTCATGGAAAGTCTGGGATTAGAAGTGACTAGACCATATAAGGATTTATACTCATTTGATTCTAAGAGAGTAAAATGCCTTGGTTTAATTAAAGACATGGTGGTGACCCTAAATAAATTGCCATCTAAAACTATAGTAATGGATGTGGTGGTAGCAGATATTCCACCTAAATTTGGGGTGTTGCTATCAAGATCTTGGACCTCCAAGCTGAAAGGTAGTTTACAGATGGAGATGTCATATGCAACGATTCCTGTTCCAGATGGTAGCAGAAGGTTATATAGTGAAAAAAGAACTCCCTATGTGGTCAGCAGTCAAGATAAACCTGAAATCCATCACATATATGCTGTTGATACTGATTTGGGGTCTTCCATTTTCTTTAATGAGGCTGTCCCACATGAGGTAGAAAAGACATTGCAAGAGAAGTCTGAGGCAAATGAGAAAAAGGAAGTTTTGGAACAGGAGGATTTGGAAGCAAAGCAGAAAAAAGAAGGCCAATGGATAATGTACTTTGATGGATCTGTTGCAAAGGTTGGTGCTGGGGCCGGTGTCTATATCATTTCTCCTATTCATGATTTCAAAGCTTTGTCATACAAATTGCTGTTTGAAGGCACAAATAATGTAGTAGAGTATGAGGCTCTGTTATTAGGATTACATGCTTTGAAATATTTGGGGGCTCAGCAAGTCAGGATCTTGGGAGATACTGAGCTGGTGATAAACCAGGTAAATGATAGTTATCAAGCCAGGCATCCTCGGATGAGGGCTTATAGAAATGAAGTATGGGATATGCTTGGTAATTTCTTCACAGAGCATACAATCCAGGTTGTTCCCAGGGTTGACAATTTGGTGGCCGATTCTTTGGCAGTATCTGCTAGGAGATTTGAGACCCCAATGACTAGCCAAAAAGAATACCAGGTGGAAATTTTGAACAGACCTTCTATCCCTGACAATTCCAAATACTGGCAGGTGTTTGAAGATGACATGCAGATCCGAAGATTTCTAGAGTTATCAAGGGAGTTTGTGAATACTCATTTTGACAATGAAAACGACAATGATAGGACCCCTGGAGGTGATGAAGAAGTCGAAACAGATGAAGATGCAGAGAAGTTAAAGAAAACCTTGGGAGGTAAGGATATCATCCAACTAAAAAATAATTTCATACCAAGAGGCCTGATCCCTTTAGAAAGGCTATTTGATCAAAATGATGTTGCCAAGAACCCCAAAGTGAAACCTGTTGGTGATGCCATTGAAGATAAAAATATTGGCACTGAGGAGAATCCTAAAATCATAAAATTATCCAAGAAGCTGCCGGAGAGAGAGAAACAGGAGTATGTAAAGTTGATGAAAAAATATACAGATGTGTTTTCTTGGAGTTATGAAGACCTCAAAGAATATGATACATCTATCATACAGCACACTATTCCTATAAAGCCTGGGGAGAAGCCTTTTAAACAGAAACTCAGAAGGATCAATTCTAAACTGATCCCTATCATTGAGAAGGAAATAAGGAAGTTATTTGATGCCAAGATCATTATAACACTCAGATTTTCTAAATGGGTTGCGAATTTGGTCCCTGTCAGAAATAAGAATGGAGAGATAAGACTGTGCATAGATTTCCGCAATTTGAATAAGGTCTCCATGAAAGACAACTATCCCTTGCCCAAGATGGATCATATACTGCAGCAAGTGGTGGGAGCTGAAAGGATTTCGATGCTGGATGGTTTTTCCGGGTATAATCAGATCAAAGTGCTGCCAGAAGATCAGGAGAAAACTTCCTTTACTACACCATGGGGCACTTTCATGTATGCGAAGATGCCTTTTGGTTTGATGAATGTAGGCGCCACTTTCCAGCGAGCTATGGACATTGCCTTTGCAGGAGAAATTGGAAGTTTCATGGTAATCTATATGGATGATATCATAGTCTACTCAAAGTCTGACAGAGAGCATCTCCATCATCTGGAGAAGGTCTTCATGAAGTGTAGGAAGTATGGCATATCTTTGAACCCTAAGAAGTCTAATTTTGCACTAGAAGAGGGAAAGCTGCCAGGCCATATAATATCCAAGGATGGCATAAAGATTGATCCTGAAAGGGTGAGTGCAATTCTGAAGGTAGGAGAACCCAGAAGCAAAAGGGAGATACAATCATTTCTGGGACAGGTAAACTTCTTGAGGAGATTTGTACCAAGCTTTGCTAAGATATTGATGAATATTACAAATATGTTGAAGAAAGGTCATGAAATAAAATGGAATACAGAAGCTAAGGAGTCATTTTGGGAAATCAAGAAAGCAATTTCAGAAGCCCCTGTCTTGGTAAGTCCATATTTTGCCAAATATTTTTCAGTATTCTCATATGCTTTAGAACATACTATAGCAGCAGTATTATTGCAGAAAAATGATGAAAATTTGGAACAACCCATAGCCTTTTTCAGTAAAATGCTACGGGATGGGGAGTTGAAATATGATATCATGGAAAAGCAGGCCTATGCTCTGATTAAAGCATTAAAGGATTTCAGAATATATGTTTTGCATTCCCATGTAATTGCACATGTTCCAACCGCTGCAGTAAAAGCAATTTTGACTCAGCCAGACCCTGAAGGCAGGAGGGCGAGATGGATAGCTACATTATTGGGATATGATATAGAAATAAAACCTACGAAGCTGGTTAAAGGACAAGGGTTAGCAAAGATGATGATAAACTCAAATTGTGAATCTTTACAGATCAATTTTTTGACTCACCAGTCTGATCAGTTAGACACAGAGATAGAAGTGATGGCTGAATTTGTGTCTTCTCCATGGTACTCGAGCGTTGTGTATGTCCTCCGAAATTTGCAGGCACCAGAAGGGTTAAGTAAATCGAGAGCAAGATCTGTAAAGTTGAAATCTGCTAAATTCTGTATCATAAATAAATATCTTTATTGGAAGGATCCTGGAGGAGTTCTACTAAATTGTCTGTTGGAAGATGAAGCCCAGCAAGTTACCAAAGAATTTCACAAAGGAGACTGCGGGGGACATCATTCTTGGAAGGTGACTGCAAAAAAATCCTAAGAGCTGGTTACTATTGGCCTACGTTATTCTCTGATGTATATAAAGAAACCAGCAAATTCCATCAATGCCAAATTTTCGACGGTAAGAGAAAGGTACTGTCTCTCCCTCTGGATCCAATAACCGTTGAGGCTCCTTTCCAGCAATGGGGTTTGGATTTTATTGGTGAAATAAACCCCAACTCATCAGGTCAGCACAGGTGGATCTTGACAGCTACAGACTATTTTACTAAATGGATAGAGGCAATTCCTACCAGGAGGGCCACTGAGAATGTGATCATGGAGTTTCTTGAAGAAAATATATTGGCTCGGTTCGGGTGTCCAAAAAGGATAGTAACAGACAACGCAGCTGCTTTCAAATCTAGGAAGATGATTAACTTTTGTCATAAGTATCATATAAGCCTCAATCATTCTACTGCCTATTATCCTCAAGGGAATGGGTTAGCTGAATCTTCAAATAAAATCCTGGTGAGGATTATCAAAAAGCTGTTAGAAGATAATAAGAGATCCTGGCACACTAAACTAAAATATGCTCTATGGGCTGACAGGATCAGTACTAAAAGAGCGATCAGCATGTCTCCATTTCAACTGGTATATGGTGCTGAAGTAATTTTTCCAACATCATTGGGGGTACCAGTTATGAGATATTTCCAGGATCAGCAAGAAGAACCAAATCACATACATCGGAGGATAAATCAGATCATTGAGCTGGAAGAATGAAGAAGTAAGGCTTATGACAAAGTGCAGTCTCATCAAGAGAAGATGAAGAATACTTTTGACAGAAGGGTCAAGGAAGAGCAGTTTCAGATTGATGACCTGGTTTTAAAGTGGGATGCTCCTAACGTAGACAAGCATGGAAAGTTCGACCCTATGTGGGTCGGACCTTATGTTGTTGCTGGATACAGAGGTCAAAATGCGTTTTTGCTGGAATATACAAATGGGGTTCTTCTGGAGAGCAACCCCGTAAATGGAAGATATCTGAAGCATTACCTGTCCTGAGGGGGAAGGTAAAGTTTGTATCATAGAATTGTATATATTTGTTTCTCTTTACAAATAAATAGCAATGGTAAGCCGAATGTATTTGAAGCTCGCAGTGAAAGCCCTAAGATCCAGGAGGCTTACCATTCTTTTCTAAAAATATCTAAAAATGATATATTTACAAAAGACAAAAGATGGGTTTTTGGGAGTTAGTATACAAAATAAAAAACAGGCACCTAGTCTACGAGTTCTTTGATACCTCGCAGGGAGGATATTATCCCCAGATGGAGCCAGCTGTTAACACCTGTATTTAACAAAGGGAGAAATAAGACCATAGTGGAGATAAGGTAATGTTGTTTAAATACTTTGGTTAAAGGATATAGTGCAAGGGTGCAATGATAGTCAAAGTATCAATCAATTTGCCAAAGAGCCCAGGCCGTGATGAAGGAAGGAAGAAAATCAATGGTTGGTATTCCCCCCGCCCTTCGCAACATGTGAGGAAGATAAGACAGGTTCCAGCTTTTAACCAGTTGCACAGATCAAAGGTTATAAAGTGGTCCTGGGCAGATCCACGGTTCACATCAAATCCGCCCTGTGAAGGCACGAGTTGGTTAAGAAAATGGAGTCTGGCGGAATCATGTATCCTTCTCTCAATCTGACGGTGGAGAGGAAAGGTCAGATCATATCGAGGGATGAGAGTGATTCCGGAAGCAAAACCTGCACGGCGGATAAGCCCAAAAGGCCCAGCGGAATTTGTTTTCCAATGACACATCTGACGGACGGAAATCAAAGTGGGATAGATCAATGGTTATTATAAGTTACGAGGAGTGAAATTGCACGGGAGATAAGTCCCAGACTCCCAACGGAATTGGGTAGACGTCGACAGATCTGACGGCTGATGAATGCCGGGAGATCACATCAACGGCTGAAAAAGATTCCAGAGTTCAAACTTGCACGTTGGATAAAGGGAAGGAGCCCAGCGGAATTTGATAGGCGGCAAGTGATCCAACGGCTCGCCAATAAAGGTATATTGGATCGATGGTTGTGGATGATTCCAGAGATTAAAGTTGCATGAGGGTTAAAGCCAGAAAGCCCAGCGGAATGTGGGACGTGGCGTTTGATCCAATGGTGAAAAATGGAGGGTACGGCACAGCAACGGTTGTGAGCGTTTCCGAGGCACGAAGTTGCACGTTGGTTAATGCCAGGGCGCCGGGCGGAACGAGATACGTGGCACACGATCCAAAGGCCAGAAATTAAAGAGAAACCAGATCTATGGTCGTGGATGAAACCGGAAAATAGAAGTTGCACTGTAGTTAGAGATAAGTGGTGGTTGTGGAAGTTAATGCTATCCACGTGGCGAATGGGGTGGTCCTATAAAGGCAGGGTTGACCCCTCCAATGATTATTTTATTTGCTCGGGACCCGGTGAAAAGGACCTGGCGATTTGGGAGCTTCCATTTGTCAGTACCAGGCACGTTCCGAACACGCGCCTCCACAGTAAACCAGGTAGGACTTTAATCCTGTAACTCCTTCGTCCAATTACTGGTATAAATTAAGAAATGGACCAAAGGAGCGAGGTTAGTGTGTCTGGTCGGGTCACGGATGACAGAGAGGAATTTTTAATAGATAGACACAGGGGCATCTGCGACCCCTTCCTGTCCACAGGGAGCATGTCCGGCAGCAAAGAGAAGTTGTGGTCTTATTTTTCATAGGGGAATGACGTTCTGAATTTATGCAAGTCCTTTTTGTACCATTTCTCCCTTGAGAAAACCCTCCACTTCCCTGAATTTGCCGAATGGTGTGCGGTGAACTATTCTCCCTTTTAGAGGATCATTGTGAGTAGGTCCGCATCGAAAATACTGTGTAAAATTGATGCTGCGGTCGTCAGAGAAAACCTTAGTCTGCCCGAAAGCTACCTTGTAAATCGTGAGTCTGTAAATGAATCTGTCCTTGCCGAGTTTTTCAAAAATTGTGAAGGTGAAAGTCACTCTCAATTCCTGTCAAGTATCCTGAAGGAAGGTCAGTCTCTCGAAAGCCTTTTCTCACCTTACCCCTTGCATGTTTTTAGAACTGAGGTGCAACTGGTAATGTCTTTGGTCTGTCAAGTGTTAGGTCTAGATGACGATTGTCATATAGGTGATGTTATCCTTGGTTTCTTGTTAAAAATAAACTCTTTAAGTCCCGAGTCCCAGTCATTCCCCGTGCTTAATTTAGATGAGTACCTTGCCGAAGCGATCCACCTCCAGTTGACTGAATTTCCCAAGGTCCAGTTTTTTAGGTTTCAAACATACTTGCTTAACATGTTATTATGTTCTAATGTTACTAAGTTAAAGTTCTTAAGTGCTCTATGTTCTTCTGATTTGCCCAAGCAAATCAACATGGTCGAATTTGCCAATTCGATCATGTCCGAAATATACAGGATGTTATTTGATGAAGACCTGCCCCGTGTCCTGGACGAAATGAGATGTCTAATGCAGTCGTCACCCGAAGATCGGGTGGGGGACTGGTTCCTGTACAGAGGTTACACAGTGTTGAGAATATATGGCTTTACTGGTCAGCCTTATAGGCTACCATCCTTCTTGACCCTAAGGATTTTCGCATTGGAGTTCATGAGGTAGAGATTGTTGTCTAAGGAGGAGCACTTTGGTGCTTTCAGAAAATATTTGAATATTAAATTTCCATTTAAAGTCGGCCCTTTCATTTTTAAAGGTAAAGGTGCCCTGGCATTTATAGAAAGGTTGATGGAGAATATGGATTTCATAAAAGATGTAAATATGAACTATGACCCCCACCAGGTGATCTCATTGAGAAAACAGGCGAACAGGAATAAACCATTTGAGCATCAGGCTATTGAGGGGCTAGCTGAAATGGCCAATTTGCTACAATGTACTGACAAGTCAAAGTCTGATGAAGAGACAGCAGCCCAAATAACAGAAGGTGCTGGTATTTTGGTCAAGAGGAGTTTGTCTGAAACTGAGAGCATGGATGTAGATGAGGAAGGCCCCCATAAAAGGACAAAAATGCTGCAAAGTGGTGAAATTATAGATGAGGAGGTTTCTGATGGTTCCAAAGGAGGTTCCCTGGTTCCCCTGAAAGCGGTGCAGATAAGCCAAGTCTCTTTTAAAAATCCGGAAGGTGATGTAGACAGTTCGGAATTGTGCCACATGTTTAAGTCAAAGGAAGACCTAAAAGCCAGTTACATGGAGAAGAGGAAGCAGTCTATGGAGGAAACGAGAAATTTGCTCCCGAAGGTTAGAAGTTTGTACAGTTCGAAAACCTCTCTAGTCTCTGCTAGAGATGCTGAGAGGAATACTTTTAGAATGGCTATGGTAAGTGACAGGAAAATGTCTGAAATAGAGATCCGGTTAGACAAAATCAGCACTCCGGACAAAATTCAACTCCACAAACAGACAAGCGATATCATCTACTTAGAATTACTTCAAGCCATGGTGAAGATCAGTAAATTGCAAATCTTGGTAGACAAATTGGAAATCCAGTTGAAACATGAGAAAGTAGAAAATAAAGCAAATGCTGTTCAGATTAAGAAGCTGCAGACAGACATTGCTAGTTCAGACAGTACATAGGCGGTCAAGAGATTGTTAGACGAAAAAGATAATGCACTCCAGGTCCTGAAGAAGAAACTGAAGATCCCAGGTACTGAACATGTTCAGTCATCTGAGTTTCTATCCCTCCAAGAAGAAAAGGATAAAGTACATCAGGAGATGATGGAATACAAAGGAAGAGCCGGAGAGCTACAGGAGGAAAAAGAGAAGTGGGAAGCCGAACAGGTGTCAGGTACATGGAGCTGATGGGGCAAAGACATGGAGCTGATGGGGCAGAGACGTGGAGATGTTGGGGCAAAGACATGGAACTATTGGGCAAAAGTTTGTTATCCAGTTGATTTGTACTTTGTGATCTATTAGGAATGGAGTTGTAACAACTTCCTAGTGGTGTAGGAATTCAGTTACTAACTCTAATTTACGCCGATCATTCTGTTATTGATCTGCTGGGGGCCGACTTATTGTTTTATCTATAAATTTTTATCTTTTCATGAGATGGGGGTTTGAACCCATCGGGTCATGAATAATTTTGGAGAACATATCTGTTTTTGGAATGACAAAGTAAATATTACAGTCTGTGCTTCTATCGTCTATGTGATTGTACCTTCTTTGTGTAACACTCCATTTTGTTTCTTCCTCGTATCTGGAATATAGCGTTAGATGATCAGAATTCATGTGTTCATGCTCTGGTTATCATTTCAGATATTATATGAATTTTTCTGCTAAAGTTGATATATAACTCATCCTTGTTGATGCTCTGTATTAATGGGTTGTTTCTTCATCTCTTCTATTCCACCAGAATCAATTTGAATGACTGTGATGATATGATTACCTTGACTTTGATGAATATCATGTATATGTCTTTGTGGTATCTTTGTATTGTATATGACTCCATGCCCAATGGTTATGTTATTGTTTCAGCCAAATACATAAATCTGTGAATGTTATTTTAAATCTGGTCTTGTTAAATCTTTATTGAGAGATCCCTCTCTGGAAGAAAATATCAGTTTCTTCCTAAAGTGGTTTTGCTGTTACCTTGGAGTATACCTTTCACAACCTGGGTACATTCTGAGTGCTAACACACCTCATCATTTAAAACAACAAAGTTTATATATGTATTGTTATGATACATGATACACCAATACCTATGATGCATATGATATATATATATATATATATATTTAACAGAAACTATAAAAGGGTTTATATAAAAACAAGTTGTGCACAACCATTCATTATAGTAGTGGTATTATAGAAAATTTATGCATAGCAAAAATGCTGCACAGAGAGCCTATCCAAGGGGTTTTCCAAAAAACTTCACATAGTGTTTGTTCAAAACATCTAATACCGCGGGTAGTGTATACCCTTACATACTGTTTACATATTAAAAGACAGAAAAACATTCAGCCATAACTAAAGAAACCAGTTTAAGGATTCCCTCTGATATTTCTTGGTTGAGCTATGGACTCCTCCTCCATTGGGTGCACAACTTCAGCAGTGTCTCCATATACTCTGCTGCTCTGATTCATGGCTATGAAGCGCTGAAGGTCCTCTTGAATCTTGTCGACTTTACCCATGATTTCTCGAATATTACTTTCATTATCATCAATGTGGGCATTGTGATTGCTAATTTGCAGGGAAGTGTAGCTGACTGTTTCTCCCATACTCTTCACCTCTCGAGCCATTTCTTTATTGTCCATGACACTAATTGCAAGCATTTCATACAGTCTCCGCAGATTATTTTTAATGTCTATGATGCCTGCACTTTCGCCAGCCTGAGCCATTCTTCTTACCTCTGTCGAAATGCTTATTCGAGTGAATTGATTATGTATGGCACGAACAGAACTGTCAAGGGCACAGGCTTGGTTCACTTCCTGAAGATGACTGATGCAATGGCTGAGTGCAAGAAGTTCCTGATGCAATGGAAATTCGCTTTGTTTTCGACAAACCAATGTGCCCACTGCTCCTTCCTGCCACCCCGAGCAATGACAGCCTAAAACTAAGCTTTGGCCCCAATTACCAGAAGTACTGAAAATACCTGGGCCGAGAGTGACAATTCGTGACACTGTGAGAGAGCTACACGAACAGGAGGAAAAGGCTGCAGAAGCGAGCCTTTCCTTCACTACAGAACGAGTGAGAGGGAGAGCCTACCACGGGAGGCCTTGCAACCCCCCTTGACCAATGCCTGTGACAACTTTCAGAAGGATTCGCAGAGCTTCATGTAAACCAGGGCCAAGAATTGAAATGGTATGGAGAGACATATTGCTTCCAAGAGAAGACATGGAGTAATGTTGGAGGAGACATTGAGCGTGCGAGGTGGTAATGCCGTTAACCCGAGGCCTGAATACTTTTAATGCTGCAGCGTCCGAGCGAAGGAGGGAGCAGTGAGAAGGCCACGCGGCGAGGGGCAAAGGACTGACAAATAAATGAAGGGAGCCGGCGGTTAACATCTCAGAGTGGAGGCTAGTTGCATGTTGATGCTGGGTGATGGATATCGGGAAGGAGGGTGGGATAAGGAGGGGGTAAAGGAGGTTAAAGAAGGAGGGGGAAAAGGAATAAGGGAGATGAGGTGAGGGGGGGAAGAAAATAAGAGGATGAAGGAGAGGAGGGGGGCCAAAAAGGCTAATGAAGAAATGAAGGAAGGAAGGAGAATTCAAAAGGTTGAGCCTCATACTATGACCATACAGAGGGTACTTCCTTATCATGAGAAGAGGGTGTTGATTAGGGAATATCCAACACCTCATTACGGGACATATTTGTGGATGGGAGGATTCCCATTTTGCCTGTAGTGACCTTGTGGGAGAGAGGCCCCCAAGTTGGCCATTATATCTGTTGCAGAGTTATTGAGCCGAAGGATGTGTAGAGGCTCATAGGAATTGAGCATAAGGAGTTTTACTTTATTGTACAAGTGGCGACAATTGACAGCTCCCGAGGGGTATCCATTGATCAGTTTAGAGATAACATGCTTTGTATCTCCGAATATTAGAACCTTCCGGTATTTTTTAGCATGAAGGAGCTGCAGGCCTTGAAGAAGTGCCAGCCACTCTACTTTATTGTTAGTTCTATTCCCTAATCCCCATGCGAAGGTTTGTTCTATATATCCTCCGGTATCCAGAAGGATCCCCCCCGCTCCTGCCACCCCTGGCATATGATATATTATTATAAGTAGGGATAGTGGTGATATTGGAATGGAATCATAAATTTGTTTTACTTTAATATTGTAATAAAATGGTCATCTATTTAATTATAAGTTTGATAAAAATTCTACATAATTTTTAATCCTAATTAAATTTTATTATAATTCAAGTTTTGTGTAGAGTGAAAAAAGTAAGCTCCTCCTCGACTACTCGATGATATTTTCATTCAACTTGGTTATTCGACATCTAATTCATATTAAACTTTAAACACGCGTCACTTAAGCTACGGCTATCCGACGGATTATGAAAACTTAAACGTCGGTTAAGAGACAGTATTGAATTTTTTTTTTTAAAAATCACCTACAGGCCGTCGCTTAAGCGACGGCTATCCGACGGATTATGAAAAATTAAACTTCGATTAAGTGACGGTATTGAATTTTGTTTTTTTAAAATCACCTACAGGCCGTCGCTTAAGCGACGACTATCCGACGGATTATGAAAACTTAAACGTTGGGTAAGCGACGGTATTGAATTTAAAAAAAAAAAATCACCTACAAGCCGTCGCTTCACCGACGCTTGTGGCCACATTTACAAAAAAAAAGTATCCTTGTGATTTTTGGTAAGTTTAAAAAGAGAAATCCACGCGCTGTCGGATTTTTTTGTTGGATTTTGGATCGAAATGTAGTAGTGATATATTAGAAAACCAAATATCTTGAGATGGCTCACTTTAGGTTTCCTTCCTGTATACATTTCTTCAGGAGTTTTGAATCCGAGAGAATTGTGAGATAATCTATTTTGCACATACACATATGTTCTTGATGCTTCAACCCACAAGTGTATGGGGAGGTGTTGTAATCAATCATATTGCATGGTTGCCAGTAATACACATAAAGAATCATATAAACATAACAAATTCAAGAGAAAAGAATGGTAGACAGAATCACAGATTATATTACTCAATACACATGTGGGTTCATACAATAAAACCGAACCAAGTATCTATTTGGCTCAACAACATATATATACATTTACAAAACAAGTATAGTAACTACCTATCGGTTCAACCAACCAACATGACCTATGAGGTCAACCTAACATACAATTAGTTAAATAATGATTCTAGTCATCTTAACCGACTAGCTCCTCCAACATCTCCCCCAAGAGAAAAATATTTCTTTGTCCCGAAGAAACAAGGAGGTCGAAAAATTTATATCTTGAGTAGTGTCTATAATTCTTTGTCATGGGTTGTGCTTCCTAATTGGTGGTTACTTCTGTATGGAGACTTCCATGATTGCTTCTACAGTAATTTCTAACTTATGCTAGAACTCCTCCCAAGTGCAGAGCACCTTCTGGATGTCTATAGTCAGAGTTGTGAGAGTCAACAAGTTCACCATTTTCTGTTGTATGTTCAAGTCAACAATGTTTCACAAGTCGGGTCCTAGGATTTTTTCTTTTTCCTCGGTAGTGTTAAGTAGTATTTTCATATGAGGATGAATACACACATGGGTTCATACAATAAAACTGAACCAAGTATCTATCTAGCTCAACAACCTATATATACATTTACAAAACAATTATAGTAACTACCTATCGGTTCAACCAACTGACATGACCTATGAGGTCGACCTAATATACAATTAGTCAAATAATGAGTCTAGTTAGCTTAACTGACTAGTTCCTCCAACATATCCCCCAAGAGAAAAATCTTTATTTGTCCCGAACAAACAAGGAGGTGGAAAATTTTCTATCTTGAGTAGTGTCTATAATTCTTTGTCATTGGTTGTGCAACCTGATTGATGGTTGCTCCTGTATGCAAACTTCCACGATTGCTTCTGCAGTAATTTATAACTGATGCTGGAACTCCTCCCAAGTGCGGAACACCTTTCTGGATGTATATAGTCAGAGTTGTGAGACTCAACAAGTACACCATTTTCTGTTGTATGTTCAAGTCAACAATATTTCACATGTAGGGTCCTAGGATTTTTTATTTTTCCTTGGTAGTGTTAAGTAGTCTTCTCATATGAGGATGAATCCCGTCGAGGCTCACTAGGATGGGATTGGATTGATTGATCCACTGGTATTCTTGTTTCTCTAATTTGTCTAGTTTTTTCATACTCTAACACAAGCTGGTCCCGAATTTTCTTCTCCATCTCTTATGTGTTCCCTCGTCGGTATTGCAGTGAACTAATAATCTCAAGAGTATCCTGCACCTGTTAAAACGCTTGGTCGTAATAGGTGAAATAATTCCTCAAGACTTCTTCTGTGACAATAGACTTTGTCATATGTTCCTTCAGTAAGTTATGAGTTGCTGAGAAAGTTGTATACTTATTTCTCAGTAATACAGAGGTCTCTTCTGCCCTTTCTTCCTTCTTTTCCTGTAACTGTGCCTGAAAAATCGACATGGAACTTTCAAACCGTTGATATAATTTTTCCAACGGTCTGTCGGTGTTGACTCCTTCCATTACTGGGATGACTTGTCTTGCCAAATACTGACATATTGTTAGAAATTCAGTTTGTTCTATCTTTAATTTTTCTATCTGCTCGTTTCTTTTCTCTCTTATTAGTATTGATTCTTTATTGATGGCGTCCATTAGTCGGCCTAGCTCTTCTTCTCTGATCTTCTGTGTGTCGACTATTGTGGTTGATCCTAATTGAGCTAGGTGAATAATGAATGGTACCTATTGTTGTGTCAACTGTACTTTATTTTGGTGTTCCTTTTCTTTTTTCTTTCTCTATTTTCTTTCTTTTCTTCTTTGTTGCTCTTGTTATTTGTTCCATGCTTCAACTGCTTCTATCGACGATGGTATGATTTGCAGTTGCTCTGCAGTGCTGCTTGGTAAGTTGGGATTTATTAATTGGGTTTCTGGGATGGAAACAATAGATGGTGGTGTAGGTCAAGGAAGTATGGGTGAAGGGAGGGGTTGAGGTTGAGGTTGCTTTGAAGAATATGGTATAGGTTTTGGGATGGAATCTGTCGACAGAGGGTTTTCGACCAATTCTAGTGATTCGATAGGTTCGTTGGCCTCGATAGATTCTGCATTCTCGACCATTTCTTGACTTGGTGCTAATAATTAGACTTGGTCAAGTTTGACGTGTTCTTCCGAAATGGCTCCTTCATTTTCTTCATTAATCGGGTCAAGAGTAAAGGGTTTTCAATGGATTGTGAGATAAATGAGGAGGTTTGTGTTGCCACAATTTTAGTGGTTTTGTTAGGGTTCCTTTGGAATGTGGATTTGATCATTCCCATGATTTTTGGTCTTGGTACAGAACTTTGTGGTGGGTCAAGAAATTATGGGATGGTGAGAAGTTCTTATGGGTTGACTGAATCGACAACTGGCCTTGTTATATTTTGTTTTTGAATAGTAGGAAAGATATTCGGGAGATGGTTAATGAATTCTTATAGGTCGACATCTTTATCTACTCTTGTTAGGATATTTTCAAGTAATGCTTGAAAGTACATATTTAGGGAAGGTGTTGGTGTAATAGAAGTTGAAAATGGTAATCCTTCGTTGACTATTTTGATTGGTGATGGGGGTGATGGAGTGAGGTCAACAGGATCAACCTCAAGAGGAGTAACACCTTTTACCTTCTTTGCTCGAGGGTTCTTTGCTTCTTTTGCGATGAACTTTTTGAATTTTTCCTTGACTGATACTTTATTTTTAGCAACGTCCTCTAATATTTCCATAGCCCTAGCATGTAGCTCATATTCATCATTGGACTCTTTTGGAAGTAGAATTCTGTGCTTCCCCTTTCCTTTAACCAGAGTCCTTTTCTTCTTTCGAGCTTTAGATATTTCGACAGCTAGATAACGGATGTTTTCTTTTGTCATTGCATATTCTGAAAGTAGGTTGTCAGATTGGGTTTCTTCATATGTTTGTACTGCTTCCTCCAATTTTTTTGTCAGTGGTATTTTAGAAACTTGTAGAGTGTTTACCTCTTCTGTTAAAGTATCCTCCAGTGTAAAAGTACTGATATGAAGATGTATTTCATAGTCTGCTTATTTTTCTTGGTCATCAAGGGTTTGACGATCCGTTGATTGAACTTCTTTGTGATTGTGAGTATTCCTAACTTGGTGTTAGACTGTCAAGTTAGCTCTGCAAAGATGTCCTTGAATTATGGGTAAAATTTGAGAGGTTCAACCTTCCTTGTACCCCCCTGCATGTACCATACTGTAGTGTGGTCTAATTCAAGTTAGATGTGTGCATACAACGGAAGAAATATTCGGATATTCTACAGTACCTTCCATCTGGTCATTTTTATTTTTAAGTTTTGGAACCAAGTATCCAACCAGACATTGGCTCTCTCTAATTCCTGATGATTTCTAGCCATTGAAAAAAGGTTTGAAATTCCACATATTGATTCGTTTCGGTTCATCGAAGTCTGGATATTCGACAGGTCGAATGTAGTACATTGCAATCCATATGATTAATGATGGGAATCTGATTGGTGTGCCTTCCTCTTAACATTTTACAAAGATGTTTTTTTATAAGATCCACTAGGTACTGTGCATAGCAGTATGTTTTCCCTATTTCTTATACATTCCCGATGGCTTCCAACATGTCGAGATTTAAGTCGCAACCATGCCCTGTAGTTGTTAGGCCTACATAGACAATTTTTCCACTATTTTGGGTGTAGTGTACTAAATCTGGATGGTTACTAATTCTATTGAGTTATTCCCTATTGGTGTTCCTGTTAACTTCTCGACTAGACCTGGATTTGATTTTACAGGGACTGGTTCAACTTTTTTTGAAATCCCAGTAATCCTATAAATGATGTCGCCTGATATCTCGACAGGTTTGTCGAAATAAAATTTTCCATTGCGACACTGGCTAACAATGAACTGCGATATGATGTCCTTTGTCCCCTAAAATCCTTCCATGAGAGGTGCATTCATGTAACTTAGGATGGTGTTGGCACTCATATTTTGAGCTTCCTACATCATTTTGTTATCTTTGTATGACCATATTCTAATTTCTTTCCATAATCTTGACCATGATGTTTCTATGACCTTTTCTTTGTGAATGTTCTCCAGGCTTTGTACCAGCGGATTTGTAGCTATTCCTACCTCTTTCATTTTGTTCATTGCAGATCTTGTCTTTTTAGGTGCCATCATGTCAGTAAAATGCTCTAGTTTGCACATAGTTATCTTGGTCTCAGGGGTTTGATAGCTTTGATTTTCTAGCTCTTTGTGGAATGGTGTGTGGTCTTCATCTGGTGTGGTATTTATAGGTGGAGCAGGCGGGGATCTGGTTTATCAATATATTAATGGAGGATTTTACTATGAAGGATGATCTATCGAGTGTTCTTTTAATGCGCATTGCTTTTAGCACTCCTTCTATCGATGATCGTGATTACTTTATTGGACCGTTGAGCCGTCTTTTTGTCGATATGCATCATGGTTGTGAAAATGTCAGTGGAATGGGTGGTATTTGTCATGTCGATAGTTATGATGTCGGTTGTTTTTTCTTCCGAATGGTAATCTGATACTTCCTTCCTGAGAGTTAATCCAAGGTCTTGTCATTTTCTTTTAGATGTATTGTTTTCTTTGTTGATTTTTAGGTTTTTATTGTTTTTTATTTTCTTCTTTTTTTTTCGATTTTTATGATGAGTTATATAGCCATTTTTTCTTAGAATTTTTAGTTTTCATAGCGTTTTAGTCGGGAAACATAAACAAGTTTTTGAAAACTCTTCCTTGTAACATTTTCAGTCGGACTGATCCATTAGCTTTGATTTCTTCAACAATATATGGTCCCATCCACTCTGTATGTAGTTTTTTTGGTTTTCCTTTTACTCTCTTGTTATTCAACAACGCAAGGTCATCAACCGACAAGTTTTTATTTTTTATATTTCTCTCATGCCAAGCTTTCTGTTGTTGTTTTTGGATTTATTGGTGTTGTATTGTGATCAGTCGATGTTCTTCTAGTTTATCCAATTGCATTATTTGTTCTTTCCTAGCCTCTTCGACATGAATGTGTAATATGTTAGCAATTATTTGTGTCTGTTGTCGAAAGTGCAAAGGAACGACTGCTTCCTTCCCATAAACAAGTCTAAACAGTGTTTGGTCCGTCCATCATTTGTATGTCGTTTTGTATGCCCGTAGAACAACAGGAATTTTCTCATCCCACTCATCTTTGTCTGTATTTCATATTTTGGCTAGGCCCCTTGTCATAGTTTTGTTAAACACTTCAATTGCACAATTGGATTGAGGATGGTAAGTTCTGCTCCTTCTGTGTTTGATTTTAAATGGGTCTGTTAAAGTTGCAATTATTTTGTTAATAAAGTGTGACCTCCGATCAAGGTCAGTGGAAAACCAAATCTACTAATAGTATTTTAGTATATGAATTTCGCAACTACTTCACTAGAGCAAGTTTTGATAGGTTCTGCTTCTTCCCACTTAGTGATGTATTCGACTGCTGTTATAATATAACATGCTCTAGTCCTTCTAGAAGGTATTGGAAATGGTCGAATAAAGTCGATCGCCCAAATTTCAAATGTTAAACTTGGGTTTACCGATATTAAAGGAATCTCATTACTTGTTAGAGGCCGACATACTCGTTGGAAACGATCACATTTACTGATAAATATTTGACAATAAGGTATAATGTCGTCTATCATAATCCTAACTGTTGGATTTTCTTAGTAGTCGTGTCAGACTAGAAATGTCCTCCAGCTTGTCCATAATGTACTCCATGCATTATACTTTCTCTTTCATGCTCCATAACGCATCGGTGGAGTACCTCGTCTAAACTGAGTTTATAGAGGAACCTTTTTATTATGCTATAAGGAGCAGCTTTCATTGTTAAGATTTTCTTCTTTTTATTACTCATTCCTTCTAGTGCTTGTCCATTTTCTAATAATTGGGTTATTTCTTCTAGTTCGGTAGGAATAGATTCTATTCTAAACATATGTGCATCTGGTAGGTCATATTCAACTCTAGTCAGTTCTTTCCTTGTGTCGATTCTCAACAAGTGGTCGGGTCCAACATTTGCTTTCCCTGGTTGAACTATGACTTCAAACTCAAATTCTTGAAATAATAATAACCAATGAGAGATTCTACCATTATGTAGCAGTTTATAAATTAAGTATTTTAATTCTTGGTGATCAATGTAAAATACAAAGGGGTTAGCTAACAAGTAGTGTCTATATTTTTGGAATGCAAATACCATTCTATGTGCTTCCCTTTCTATCATCGAATAATTATGTTCAGATTTATTTAATTTATTTCTACTGAATACGATCAGATAATCCATTCCGTCATCTCTTGGTTGCGTCAATATTGCACCAATTTCTAAACCAGATGCGTCGATATGTACACGAAATTTTACTGACCAGTTCGGAAATCACAAAATAGGTGCTTCGACTAGTTTTTTCTTTAAGATGTAGAATGATGCATCACATTCTTTGGTCCATTCATATTCCGGATTTTCTTTTAGTAAGTCTTCTAAAGGATATGCCATGTCTCAATAATGAAGAATAAATTTCTTTTAGTAGCTTGTATGCCCCAATAAAATTCTAGCCTATTTCGGGTTAACGGGTGGTTTCAAGTCGAGAATGATTTTGATTTTTGCAAATTTGACCTTGATACCCTCTTTGCATATAATGTGCCCTAGTAGAATTCCTATAGGGGTTACACAAATACATTTCTTTATATTAAGTGATACATGAATTTTTCGACATCTTTCTAACATTAATCTTAACCATTTGCAGTGATCTTTTAGCATAGAGTAAATTTTCTAGTCGCCGAAATACACAGTCATTGTTTTATATATATATTCTTGGAATGCTTTAACCACTATTCTTGAAAATAAAACTGGTGCATTTTTCATACCAAATGGCATGACTTTGGAAGCAAATGAGCCAAATTCACACACGAACGTTGTTTTATTTTGGTCTTCCTTGGAAACCAGTACTTGATTATAACCTAAGAAACCATTTGTAAATGAATATCATTCATGTATCACAACTTCATTGATAATTTCATTTACGAAAGGATTAGGAAATGGGTCTGTAAGAGTGACTTTGTTGAGTTCGCAGAAATATACATAGACTCTTAATCTTATTGGGTCATGCTTCTTTGGTTTTACAACCATTGGTATTTCCCATTTCGACTGGTCAATAGGGTAGATAATTTCGGCCGCTAACATATTGTCAATTCCTTTCTTCACTATCTCTTTATATTTATGGGCAAGTTTATATGGTCGTTTCTTTATGGATCTCGCATTGGGTTTTATGTCAATCTTTGTTTCTCCCATTTCTTGAACTAATCCTTTAAGATCCTTATAGTCTCGAGTGAAGACGTATTGGAATTATTTTATCAAGTTGGCTATTTCTGTTGTATGCTCCTCATTCTAGTAATCTCTGATTTTTGCAAGTTTAGGCCTATTATCATTAGAGATGTCGGCTTCTTTTGTTTTAATTTTTGCATCCATCCATTATGGCACCTTGCTTTCATTAATTTGTTGACCTCCTTCTTTGAATGGTGAAAATTTTGTTGGGAAGTATTCTATTGTCATTCATTTAGGTTCTTCTTTTTCTGCCAATTCCACTTTTAGTATTGTTTTTATTGGTTTCGTCATTTCTGGGTGGTCATATTTCCATTGAAAACTTTTTCCACTTGTACATTTGGTTTCTAGTCAAAGTCTTGTCAACTTTGGTACTTTAGTTGATTGAATATGATGACATGAACCATTCGGTCAGTTGTGATCTCCCGTTGAGCTGTTATTAACAGCCGGCTTTAGAAATGTTTTTATTTGCTTTGTACCTTCGACTAGTTGGTCATGTTCAGGTATAAACTTGAAGTCCTTGATGAAATTTCTGTAAGTTTGTTCGATAAGAACATTTCACCTCGTGCTTATTCCATTTTGTACCATTTTTTAGGTAAGTCATCTAATGTCGATGAAAATAGGTGTGGCCATAATCGTTCATCTTTATATCCAATTATTTTCCATTCGTTTTCACATATACTGATATGTTTTTCAGGATCCTGGCCTTATGTAAATACTGGTACGTGTGCTTGGTTTGTTACCTTCTTTCCTTCAAATATTTCAACAAAGTAAGTTGAAGTTGTCAACCATTATTATAGTCTCAACTGTTAATTATCCCACCACCAAGCAGCTTGTCCCATAAATGTTTCGACTAGACTTTGAAGTCGGTCGTGATCACCTATATTTTTGGATACTTGTTCAACGTGAAGGACTGGCAATTTTTGCTCTTTATACCTAATTGGCGGTCTGTTTTCTATTTTCATTGGTGATAAGGATAGATATTCCCTAACTTTTCTTTCAAATATTTTTGGTATTATAGATACAGATAAGCATTGACGTGTTTATTTTTTCTTAATGGCTTGGATAGTCTAGCATTCCCTTTCTTGTAGTTCATAGCTCTCCATTTCCCAATCATATAGTTTCGTGTCTGAGTTATAACCTATCGAATCTGGATTTCCTAAGTGAAGTTATACATCTATATTTGGTTCGCCATAGTCCTCATTATTTTGTATCTGATATAGTTGTCAAACATCAACTTCTTCATCTATAGGTTCATTCTATAGTTCACCTTGTGATGGATGAATAGGAACAATTACTTTCTTCCCATTTCCTTAAATTTTTATCCTTTCTTTCTCCAGTAAAATTGATGCCTTCATCTTTCAACCCCATGGTCAACCTACTAATGTTGGAAAGGAACTTGATCCTTCCTTAGGGTTAATAATTTCAAAGTCAAATTTTGTAGTAATACCTTTTATAGTTGTGTCGACGTTCCTCCAGATGCCAATGGGTTCAATTAGACCTTGGTCTGCTAATTTCAAATATATACCTGATTCATTCAGTCGAGGTTTACCTAAGTGTTCCCATGTGTCTCTAGTCATGATGTTTACCTATTATTCGAAGTCGAGGACAACTTATCGGACACTGTAACCTTTGATTTCTAGGTTGACAAGAGGGTCATCGTCAATTTTATCTTTTTTATTTAAGCTGCATATGTTTTTATCTTATTTGTCGATACCAAATTTATTCTTGAGATTGTACAATAAGTCAATAAATTGTGCAATGGGATTATGGTTTTGTAAAGTTGATTAATTTGTGAGACATTTTCTACCGAGTATCATCATTTACTTCTTGTACAGCTAATTATTGAAATATGTTCGACACATCATTGTATAATCGCTTTCATATGACAGGATTAGGATAGTGATCTTTATTCTTTATTTTTATTCTTTGGGGATTGTCATTACTGATTGTAGTACCTTGTCTAGTAACAATTTCCAAGTTCTTAGTGCGAATAACATCACATTTTTGGACACTCGACAAGACATTAATGTTTTATTTTTGTTTATTTTTTCAAGCATGGTGGGACAATCCTCTAAAGAGTGACCTCCAACACCACAACTAGTACAAAACTTAAGTTCAATCCTTCTACAGATACTCAGCGTGTCGATTCCCTTCATTTAAGAATTTATAACACTGGATCGGTCGTTGTGGTCTATTTTCCTTATTCCCAAAGAATCGGACTTGACCTAAATATCCTCCATGATGATTGTTATCATACTGAAGCATGTATCTACAGTCATCATATCTTTGATTGTTTAGTTTGTTCTTGTTGTTTTTGTTCCTTGGATTGTTGTCGTTATTATTCTGCGCAACAACGTTTGTCTGGAAAACTGCATGGTAATTATGCGGGTTCTTCAAATTTAGGTAGAAATTAGCTGTTGCATGGATTTTGACTTTGCATATTGTGCACCGGCAATCTCTTTTATTCTTCATATTGTGTGGAAAATACTTTGTCATGTATAGACAGTGCTCTTGGTAAATGTCGAAAAAACATTTCGACGGAATGAATCGCACATCTTGCCAACGATCTTCTTGTCGGAAATTATCTTATGTGTGCCTGAACGTCGAGCATTTTGTACACCAGAATTCGTGGCCCTTGAGGTTTAAATCCCGTATCGAATTCTACATTATCTCCAATTTTTATTCAACACGATTCACCGGATAGTCCTCGTCCATTTCTACTTGCAACAGCTTCATTAATACATCTTCGAAGGTATTAAATTTTTCCAACCTGATATGCATTTTGTATCTTTTGTAGAAGTCCTGCAACAAACCATTGGATTAAAAATTGTTCATCTATATTATAGTCCAACTGGATGAGTAGGTCTTTAAATCACTTGTCTTATTCCTAAACTATTTCTGTCGGTTTCTGGATTATAGTCTTTAATTTATTTGATTCCAGATGCTTTTGCCGGAGGGTTTACCTATAGTTGTCAAATTTTTTTCAAAAAGTAGTCGGTTCATGTCGACTCCTTCTGTGGATACCCAAGTAAGCTGTTGCGACTAGGGTGTCTTTTTTTGTGAACCCAACTTATCTATTGTATTATCTGAAGCTGTGATTAGCTGGGGGGGTGCTCCTTCATGTTCTGGGTAGAGTATACGAATACTTTGGTTAGATGAAAAGAGTTGAAAGGTAACATAATTCCCTTCCCTTGGTCTTTGAATTACGAGATGATCAACATAATTTCCTTCTTCATTCAGTCGACTCCATACACCTAACTTGCCAACTCGTAGTCCCAAATATTCTTGAACAATATCTTGCACTCGGGCACTCTGGCTAGAATTTAACAGAGAATGAGGTGTGATGTTTTGGGGTATATCAACTTCAAGAGATTCACCTTGCTCTGTCCACAAATATTCTTCCATCGGTGACACTTTGTCTTCAACTCCTTCTTCATGTCGGTCATGGCCTGACTCTGGTGGATTGCCTTATTGTTTTGTCACTTTGGTCATCATTCTCCTCTGGAGCATGACAGCATGCTCTCTAATTTCTCCCCTTCTCTTTTTTCTCTTTTCTCGTTATATCTTCTGGATATCTGAAGTGCTTTTGTGAGTAACTGTTTGAATTCTATCCTTTTTTGTTCAAATTTTCATCGCTGGAGGTCGTGTCTTCACAAGTCAACTAGAATTTCTATACTCTACTCCAAAACATGACCATCTACCCCACATAGCTGACCTGAACGCTTTAGTAACCCTGAGTGGAACTATTTATTTTCTTATAAATTACTCCTACTCTCTTTATTTGAAAAACTTTCCCCACTCCTTTTGTTTCGACACCCAAGTTGTGTTGGATGGTGGTTCTATCAGTAACAGACGAGGTTCAACAATATAACCCACACCTTTGTCAATAAAAAATTTGAACAAAATTTTCAGGAATGAACACAAGAACTGTTCGGTTAGGTCATTGTAGAATCTCTCTTTGATGCTATCTATAGAGACTCTTTCGTCCAATTCTCTTTCGTAACATATCTCGTCAGAAGTTCTCTTGAACCACTTCGACAAATTTGTATGGCCTCCCCTTGTTAATTTCTGGAGTAACTCTTGGTCTTTAGTTTCTGTCAGCTGATTCATCTAGTAGCTTATTTAAAGACTGAGGTATGGAATCGACAAACTTATCATGTGTTTCAGAGAAGAACTTCTCCTTGGCTTGCACAATAGTCAGTATGTTTCTTATGGCGTAATTCTGCAAATAATTCTCAATCTTACGTTCCCACCAGTTCTTAATCTCTTACTCTGAAATCATCTAGTCATAGTCATTTCATCTGTATATGTATCACCAGAAACAAAACCAATTTTGTAATCAATAAGATTGCAAGGTTACAAGTAATACACATGAAGAATCATATAAACATAACAGATGCAAGAGACAAGAATGGTAGATATAATAACAAATTATATTACTCAATACAAATGTGGGTTCATAGAATAAAACCAAACCAAGTATATATCTAGCTCAACAGACGATATATACATTTACAAAAAATTATAATAACTACCTATTGATTCAAACAACCAACATGACCTATGAATTCGACCTAATATACAATTAGTCGACTAATGAGTCTAGTTGGCTTAACTGACTAACTCCTCCAACAAGAGGTATTGGTCATGAATCATTGTTTTCACTGCCTCCATAATGTTTCTATTCTTTCTTTCTGTGACACCATTCTGTTGAGGATTGTAGGGAGTGGTTAGTTCCCTCTTGATTCGTGCCTCCTTGCAGAATGCTTGAAATTATTTTAAAGTATATGCTCCACCATTATCTTATCTCAGTGTCTTGATTCTTATTTCTGAATGGTTCTCTATCAAGGCTTTGGATTCCTTTAATTTCCTAAACACTTCACTCTTGTTATTCAAGAAGTATATCCATGTATTTCTTGAATAGTCATCAATAAATGTGACATAATATTCATATCCACTTAAATATGTGGAGGGCATAGGACGACATACATCGGAATGATTTAATTCCAACGTACCTTTAGTCTTTGTTTCACTTTTTAGAAAGGGATTCTTAATCTTATTTCCTCTTGCACATCCTTTGCAAGTCCCCTCATGATCAATATTAAGATCCGGTAACCCTATTACCACCTTGCTCACATAGGGAAGTTCTTTGTAGTTGATATGAGCAAGACTCCTATGCCATAGTTCACTTGAGCTAGTGGTCTCACAGAAAAGGGTTGTCTCTGGATGTCCTTTGAGTTTGTACAGACCTCCTTCTTCTTCACTTATGACCACAACATCTTCAAGTGTATTTCCTTTGGACCACATAAGTACTTGTCCATCTATAAAATCATCTATATATAATTTCTTATCTAGTTTTGAGATGGAAAGTAGGTTCTTTTTCAAGACCATCCTGATGGAGTCCATTCTAGTTATTTAAGGTTAATGGACTCCGTCAGCTAGAATGGACTCCATACTTCTATTACCCTTCGTCTATTTAAACTTTTTTTAATAATGAAATCTTGGATGTTTGATTTCTCATATTAATTGTAACTACCAAAATTTTAAATTATTATAGTTTTAAATTATTATAGTTAGAGGGAACATTCTCAAACATGGCATGAGGTGAAAAAGAAGAAAAGAAGAAAACTATTTAGAGAAATTCATCTATAATTTCTATATGGTAACAGTATGTTATTGAAATGAGAATTTCGTACTCTTCCAGGTCTTATATTATAGCAAGTTGTTGTCATCATAAAGAATTCTTATTTCATAGAAAGGTAAAAATATAAATAAATATACATATGTTGATTTGGGTAATTAATAATAGATAGCTCCTTGGATGGGGTATTAGGTAGGAATCCCATGATCAACAACTAGCTAATGTAAGATGTGGGACACACTTGGCCATGCCTAGTTGGTGCTCACAAGGAAATAAGTGGTAAGGGAAGGAAAGACATCTCTCCTACTCCCTTTAACAATGAAACTCATGATCTTGATAGGTTGTAATATCCCTTGGGGTTGTTATAGTATAAGACTTTTATGTTCCATTATTCCTTTGAAAGTGTTTCAATGGATGATGGTTAAAGAAAATATGGTTCAAGATTGAATCATGATTCTTTTGTAGTCCTTGGTTATTGTTAACACCAAAAAACTAATCACCTAGTTCATCTCCATTAATCACATCATTCATATATTTATTTCCCTAAATTGTGGCTTCCACCAGCCCAAAAATATTAGCTATATGACCATATAGGAAAAAAAAATTATTTTCCACATAAATAATCCCAAAAATACACAAAAAAGAGAAATAAAAGAGAAAAAAGGGGAAAATATTCAAAAACCAAAGGAGAGGGGAAAAGTTATAAAACATTGTGCCAATACCATGGTCTTCCCACACTGGTCAAAATTCCTATAAAAAGAAAGGTGGAGGCCCCCATTTCATATAGTTTTTTATCCTTACCAAAACTTTGTCCTGTTTTCTCCATAAACCCTAAGCTACCCTCGTTAGCTTGGGGAACCCTTTTTATTGTTGAGAATGACAGCCTATGAGTTTTGAGGTGGAGAACCATCGACTATTGGAGACCGGGATCGCCATTTACCAGGTAGCTAGAAGGCCCCCCTACTCTCTGAGGTAACTCAAAACCAAATGTAAAGCTTATTCATTCCAATAATGAAAAAGAAATCAAACTATTATTTCATGTTTGTTGTGTAAATGTGTGTGAAAGGTTTATTGTGTTTGCAATTTTGTTTTTATTGTTGAAAATGGTAAATGGAATTAGATAATTTTTTCTTTACGACACACATTGCTCACACTTGCACATAGGTTATATCTCCATGCATGCTTCGCTTACTCATTTTTTACTTGTTTTTACTCTGTTTTATTTATGTTTTTACTGTATTTTCTTGCAAGAATTTCTCTTTACCTCCATCTGCTACTAAGGTTTCCACAAGCCTTAGTAGGTGCATTATTGCACCATCTAGTGAGAGATCACTAACTATATATTTGGTTACCATTACTGGGTAGATCCCTAAAGATCCCCGATTGTTTTTACTTTCCGTTTGACTATGTTTTTTGTCAATTTTTGGTTTGTTAGATCCATTAGTTTGGTTGTTTTTCAGTTATGTTATCCCCCTAGTTATTGACTGTTTTATCAACTATTGTGGCAATTTTCAACACATTTCTTGGTTGTTTCCATAATTTTGAGTGGTTGTTATTCCATAGTTTGAATTTTTCTTGAGTCTAGCAGTAGATGAGCATTCCATTTATGGGTAGTTGTTGCACATAGTAGATTATGTTTAGTGTTCTTTGTAATGCAACAAGTAAGTTATCACAGTTTATTTTCAGTTTTAGTATTTATTTCTAGCATTTATTCCTTTTAGCATATATCGGGATTGTTCACGTCACTTATGCACCCACTAACTCCCTAAGATCAAAGTGAGACTAAAAACTTACCTGATTGAACACACAATTTAGTCCACTTGGGAACCAAAAAAAATCTTGTAGATATCTAGGGAACTGGGGGTAGGCATCCAAATAACCCCCCTTTCACAATTTATATTTGAAACATAGTTGTTGACTATTAGGGAACCAAAATATCGTAGTATTTTTTGGCATTGTTAAAGCCAATTTTTTGAAAATGCCTCTCCCTTAGGAGGGAAAGTCACAAGACTAGTTCCAGAAGGCTGGGTGTAATGTCTCTCTCCACTTAGTTCTAAAGGACACATGATCATAGTCCTCCCTGCATTTCTAGGACATCATACCATAGTGGCGATGGCCCAAGGACTAAAGCGGTGGATCTACCTTTGTAGATGTGCCATGAATGGGGTAGCCTAGTTTCCATTCTTCTAGGGCTCTTGTACCCAGGATCCATCTCGCTAATGGGTATCCCTTTACCACTTTTGCCTTCCATTTTGTATTGTATGACTGCGTATTTTCATCACCCTGCATAGGATATGGTTTGTGAGGGATTCTAGTTATTTAGTTAGGTGATTGCATGCTCCGATGCCTCATAAGTTAGTGAGTCTTTTTTTTATATAGTGTTGCTTGTTGGATTTTTGAACTTTTTTTCTACTTTTCTGCTATGACGCACGGTCGCAGTTGGGTTTTAGAGCTAGTTGTTGTCTTGAGTGTCGCTTTTTTTTTTAGCTCTCCTTTTTCACACTCAGTTGAAAGAGGAATTTTCATCTTTTTTTCAGCCACCATTTCACTTTCTCCCCTTAGCTACCATTGCTCCTCTGAGGTACTCTCATAGGCTTCAAGGGAATTCACTGATGTTTGGTTCTTTGGACCGTTTTTTTCACACATCTATTCAACATCATTAACTCTATGTGTTCCCCTTTTCCAAGATAGTTTCATTTGAGACCGAACATTACCACTTAGATCCCTCTCCCACACATAGCCCCATGGATAGTCACATATTTTTGTTTGGTGGCACAAACCCTATCCCCTTCTTTGGAGGGATGGTTGGATGTGGTTCTGTTAGTAGACTCTTACCCTTGGGGAACCCACCTGCAAGGACCCCACTTGTTAGGAACCTTCCTACCAGGAACCCACCCACAAGGAATCCACCTAACAAAAACCCTACGATAAAGAATCCCCCCATAGAAAACTTAACCACCAGACATGTCATAACGGGGAACCCATATACCATATATTTCTCAATGGGAAACCCCTCCTCCAACAACCTCCCCTATAGGAAACCCTCCCTTAGGAAATCCCCCTCTGAATCTACCCCCACATGGATCCTCTAGTCTCATGAGCTTGACATTCATAAAAATATACTTAGTGTTGTGAGGAATATATACCTTATGACTGGGGTCCCAGGGTCACCAAAGTATTAGGTCTTGGCTTACATACATAAGGGGTTACAAAAACATAAAAGAGAGAAATAGGATGAAATGGATGTGTACCTTTCTACAAGAGGTTTATCCAAGATTTATCATGCTTTCTCCAATGCTATTCAAGCTCCTAAGCTTATGTACCTACAAAAAGGTTTAGTGTTCTTCCACAAAAATATTGATTGTTATATAAATAAATATGAAAATATTATAATTGCATATAATAACTATTACAATACATTCCATAATTCATAACAATAAAGACATATACACAAGTAGTATAGAATAAATTCACTATTTATTCATATTGTAGGGAACATTACAACCCTGTCTGAGACAAGCGTCTCTGCTAGCAAATATATTGAGTTCTCTTGCTCCTTCTCTAATCGATTCCTCCAGCATAACCTTGCTCGTCAACTTTCTTTTCATATCATCTACCCCCCCCTCTATTTATACTTGCTTATGAGGAGGGCTTATGAGGTCTAGGGTAGTTAGGGAGGTTGGGGAAGTTATGATTTCAAACCCAACTGTCCTTAACTAATCCTGTATTATTTTTTTAATTTTTTCTTAAGGAAATCGCGGGTGCATATATAGGGACCTCGCGAATGATTCACAACTCTCATGAAGGCAACTCGTGAATGAAAAGTTGCATAGCTGACCCGACGGTTGCATATGAACCTACATACGAATGACCTGTGACTTGTCAGAAGCAAGAGTCACGATTACAAGACAAACTTATTTATAAACATGAGCAAGATTGAAGGAAGAAATGTGTACTAAGGCTTCTCTTTATCTATAGTGTTTTGGAAACTTCAATCCATGTTTTCCTTTTTTGTACCGATGTATTCGGCATCAGTACTCGGACAAATAATTGTTATTTCATTGTATAACATATGGCCACTAATGTATGAGGTCATAGGGAAGCGATGGATGAAATACATTAAAAATATTTTATGATGGAGAGACTCAGTATCAAGGTGGCAGAGAGGTACTTGAAACAGCCAAATCAAGGCCATTTATAAAATCATAACTGAGGATTCCATGTTCAATAATGTAGAAGACTAGCTCCTTTACAAGATTCATTTACATCATAGAGTACAGGAAACAAGGCCACGTATGTTTTACAATGGTGGATCAAACCCATAACAGTACAATGATGAGTCTTCAATATCTGTAAATAGTGTTGCAATATCATAGAAGAATCTTATGCAACTTAGATCATATAGTTTGTAACCTAAGGTCTTCATCCAAATCCATTGAAAACAGTACGGATCCTACCATGCAAATATATGAATTCAAGTCGAACATGGAAGGATACCATTGAAGTGTCAGTTAAAAAGTTATCCTAACAACCAATGAAAAGGAGTCCACCAATATGGGTAATGGATCCTAAGGTACTATCTATGAAACTCTAGGTATTCAACTACAGGAGGTACTATTTGAAAGTCATTATGTGAGGAGGAAGGAACTGAATCCTTCAATAGGTCACATGAGTAACTGGTAGACTGGATAAGGGAAGGTATACATAAGATGATCTTAGGAATGAATATGATAGGGATCAGGATAAACAGACAGAGGAGTAAACATCCTTGAACAGTGAGCACGACATAAGGATGACCCAAGGCACCTTTAGACTTTCAATTAGTACAACTAGACTTATCTGTCATGTAGGAGACATGAACATATTCCCCATGTATTCAGGACAAGTGGAGGAGTAGTTAATAGAAGTGATAGTTGAATTGAGAAGTGAAAAACTGAGACATGAGTGGTGGGAGGTTCAAACTAGTGCTTTGTTTAAGGATGACATGCATCCAACAGACTTATAATCCAAAGAGTATATTTCTTCCTTTTTGAGAAGCTTGAAGAAAAGAGAGAATAATACTTACTTATGTCATTGATCCATGGATTTTACAAGCCCGAATTAGTAAATGATCATCAGTGCTTTCATAGTTTTGAGAGTCTGGAAAATCCAAATAAGACTCTAGGGGGGTTCTTTTTCATAAATTTAGTCTCCCAAGTACAAAAAAGTGTAAAACAATCCAAAGGATAACTCGCTTAGCTTCTGAAAAACTAAGGTGTACCTTTTTTGTACTTAGTTGGCAAGGTCTGAAAAAGGGGTAAACTATCACTGAACCGACACTCCTTCAAAAGAAACCATGTAGCCTTATTTTAACGAGTGTGAAGGAAGGAAATATAAGTCAAAAAGTTCCATGTATTTACGAGAATGGTACTGACAACAGTAAAATCAATGCTTTGTACTAGGGTTTAACGAGCATGACAATGACATAAAGAATGCTTAGAATATTTTTCATGTTTAGGTCAAAGCACAAAAAGAGAAAACTAAGATCGAACAAGTTCCTTTTTCTGTAAGTTTAGTCCTCATGGCCCAGAAAAGAGATAAAACTATACCTGAAGATGCCCTTCTAGATTCCGAGGAAAATATAGTATTCCTTTTTTGTAAGTAATCCACATGGTCCGAAAAAATGGGTAAACTATCACCGATGTGGATAACCCTTCAATTACTTTAACGATTCTAAAAGAACAAGTAACTCAACTATCTAGTCACTTTTAAAGAGTCTGACCAAAGATTGAAGATAAATCCATAGTTTGGGAGCCTTATACAGGAAGGTATCTCAGCAAAAGATGCAAAATGAGGCTCATTTGGACATGAAAAAGAACTATGAAGGCTCCCGGAACCTAGCAAAACTGCGGCACAGGTACCAAAAATGACAAAGTAAATGTTCTAACTAGGGTACCCATGTAAGGAGGTCCCTAACCATGGAGTAACAATGATGTTTGAGAGGAGAGAAGTGGTTTTACGTAACATTCCATGGATTAAAGAGATCCTAAGGTTCAATGGGGGATAAGATATAGTGAAAATGTGCAAAGATAACCAAATCCTACCCTAGATGCAAAGGAAACATGCTTTGATTCATCCATGACCTGCAAAAACCTAAGTGAAAAACGTGTAGTATTAGTTCATATTATAGAAAATAATTTCAACTATAGTAAAGTGGGTAAAAATTAAAAAACAAATTACTATAAATAGAAGAAATATTTTTTAAAAACATAAAATTTGGTTTTTTACCATATTTGGGAAATTGGACCTCTCAACTTCAGACAATCGGTGTGCTCAATCTAGTGGACAGATCTTCATTTTGCAACTTGCAGGTAAACCACATCTGCTTACTCTTCATTTTCATGCTTTTCATTTTTAAAATTATGCATTATTTTGGGTTTTTTCCCTACCTAAAGGGCACTACGCCCATTTTGAAGTCGCGATTTCACGATGTATTCGCAGGTTGTCCATGAGGAACCCATGAATGGTTCGCGTTGTCCTCAAATGATAGTCATGGATGCTGCACAAAGAGTGTTTTTACAAAATCTAATGGAAAAATGATGTCTGGGAAGGTAAAAACAGTGCTTTAATGGAGTGAGAGAGAACATGATGACATGGATCGGCTTGTAATGGGGGATCCCATGACTTTAAATTCTTTACGAAGGTGTGATTTGCTCAAATTATATTGCACATCAAACATGAGGGAACAAGTTCGGTTATTAGAAACATTGGTACACCTGTGGGACCACAATCTAGGCATGTTTGACCTCCAAGGAGAGATCTTGGAGCTTACCGCGGAGGATATTTACTTTATAACTGGTTTGTCTCATCAGGGGGAACCTGTGAACATGGAGGTTATCGGTCGAAGAGTTGATCCTCTCAGTGTTCAATATTACATCGACACTTGCTATGTACCACGGACTCATAAATCGGGGACCCAAATCTTGATCTCATAGATCACAAGTTTCCCGCTGAAAGTGCTTCTGAGCACTATTATCAGAGAGGCGGGATCATCCACTTTAAATTTGTCTACATGAAATCATATGCATATTGCAGTGGAGTGCCTACGGGGAATGATATATAACTATTGTTCGGGATTCATTAGGTTTTATTTTTCCCAAAATGTATCCGATTTAAAAAAAGACCAGAATGTTCTAGGAATCTTTTGTATTTTGCACATAACGTTTCGTTGATAGCTCGAAATTGGGTGGAATTTGGACCATTGGAAAGGTCTTGAAATTATCTACAACTTTTCAGTTTTGAGTTTTCCTAATTATTTACCATTTTTCTGGGGAGGTCGTTTTAGTAACAAAGTATCTTTTAAAAGATGCTTTTAAAACAACATCTTTTAAAAGATGATTTATTACTAAAACACCCACCACAAAACAATGGTAAGGAATTAGGAAAAAGGAAAAAGAAAAAAATGTATATGATTTCAAGACCTTTCCAATGGTCCAAATTCCACCCAATTATGAGTTACACACAAAACGTTATTCCCAAAATACGAAAGATTCCAAAAATCTTTTCACTTTTTGTTAAATAGGATACATTATAGAAGAGGGTAGACTGTTATGTTAGTCCTGATCATGAAGAAACAACTCACTGATTGTAGGAGAGGAAGGAAGAAGAAATTTGGTTATGCAAGTATTTTAGTAGCATTCTTATTCGAGAGGGTTCCTACCCTCAGCCCCGTTGTTACATTGCCACCCTCCCCACCTTGCGAGCCTAGACTTACGCAGTGGGTTCATATATTTCTCTACCAGGGTTGTGGTGGTGGATTCGAGACTGTTTATGATGATGAATTATACCCATGCTGAATTCAACAGGTTCCCGCATTGGAGCAGTTTCCTTATGTAGTATTAGACTTCCGTGGTGATCCTGAGTTCGCTCTTCCTCTTAGAGGAGCATGGGGAGATATGGGTAAGTCTTTTATTTTTTGAATATTTATTTTTTATCAAGTTTTTTCATAAATTTTTATATACATATGTCCTCTATTCTAATATGTTTTTAATGATATGCAGATATAGTACCTATCTGAACAGATCAACATCCGAGGACCTTCGTTCGACTAGTGGAGGTTGGCAAAGATTACATTACACTTCATGTTGTAGAGGGGAATTTGGCCAGGCTAAACTAATATGTTCCCACACTGAGGATGGAGATTATTCCAATGGCTATGCAGAATCATGTTGTAGGAGTACCTCCATCCTAGTTACGCCTTCTTCGAAGGGTGACCTGGGTTGTACTTTGTTATCGGGAGGTTATGGGAGTCGTTGCAGTAGAGGAGGCTAAGGAGCATCCTTAGTTCTTAGCATATGATGGATTTTGATCCCATTTTTTATTTCAATATGTACTTACTGACATGATATTCGGATCAAACTCGATGTATATGGACATATTTTCACACACACACACACACACACATATATATACCTGGTTTTTTACATGTGTTCCAAATGTATCTGTATTTTAATTTTACAATGTGTGTGACAAATGCCAATCTAATATGTCATTCACAAATGAATCAGTGATTGTATTTTTATTCCTTGAAATGTGATGATATGCAATGTATTAAAATTTCTTTCAAGTAACCTAATTCTTAAAAAATGGTGTAATAAAGTAGGGTGTCACACCTAGTAAATCCCATTGAGCTGAGAGACAACTAACTAGGATTCAATCCTAACTTCCAGGCTGGTGATACCACATGAAGTAGAATCCCAAAGAAGCTCAATGACAAAACTGTACTCGGCTACATTATTAGTTGCAAGACCTAGGAAGGAGACACCTGAGGAAACTAGTTGTCCTATGGGTGCATAAATGACCCAGAAAGATGAATCCATATTGTAAGTGTGACGGATGGCACCATCAGCAAAACCTATAAAATAATACGAAGACATCTAAAATAACACTAGACTATGTAAGAAACACTAACCAGTAACAACCATTGTACATAAATATACAATGATAATACAAGAAAAATCATAGTTCCTAGGTGTAATATATTTTTAGTTAGAGCTCATTTCTGGGCTCTGGAAGCTTATTACCATTGTAATCAATTAAATCATACACTCCCTTATTCAAAAAATTTGAAAAAACATATGGGCCTAACCACATGGATTTAAATTTTCCTTCCCCCAGGGGTTCCTTATCCTGGTCCCATACCAAAACAAGTTCTCCTTCAAAGAAAAACCTAGGTTTTACAACTTTATCATATTGGTTTTTTACTCGATTCTTGTGTGCTTCGTATGCAATGAGTGCATCTCTTCACTACTCATATAGATGTTCTAAATGTAGCACATGTTATTTAATTTCAGTAGCATCGGGAATTACATGAATGGAAATTTTCAAAGATGGTATCTCGCATTCAAATGGTGTGACTGCTTCCACTCCATGAATGAGCTGGAAAGGTGAAAAATATGTGGCACTCTTAACATTGGTTTGGTATGCTCAAAGTGTCAGATACAACATAATGTTCCAGATTGACCTACTAGCATTAATGGTTCACTTGAGAATGGTTTTCAAAGTCTTATTGACTGCTTCTACTTTTCCATTCGCTTGTAGGTAAAAGGAAGACTAGGGGTCTTTCCTTAAACCTAACATAGTGGTTAATTTTGTCATCATCATGTTCTGGAAATGACTTCCATGGTCAATGACAATATATTTTGGGATGTCGAACCTAGCAATGATCTGGTTGAAAAAGAAATACATCGTCGTCTCACCATCGACTTTAAAGGTAGGTATTGCCTCTACCCACTTCGTGAAGTAGTCAACATCGACAATGATATACTTGTGCCCCCCAACAGACATTGTGTTACATGTCATGAAATAAACCCCCCACTTGGTGAAGGGCCCTACCGTAATGATGGGGAAAATAGGAGCATGGTGTGACCACATTTTCCTGGTGTAAAGCTGACACGGATGACAATGTTTCACTGCTTCCACACAATATTTGAATATAGTGGTCTAGAAATATCTTCTAGGCCGTTGCTAACCTAGATAAATGACCCCCACATGCTCCACTTTGAGAATCATTTAGGACATCTCAACCTCATAATGGGTGAGGCACCAACGCAAAATGGAGTCTACCCCTATTCTGTATAGTGTATCATCGATTATGAGGTAGTTTTTTGCATTTAATCTTAGTTTACGTTGATCTTCCCTTCAGAAGGTTGTAGGACATTTCAAATTCTGGAGATACACTAGGATATCCCCGTACAAAAGATTAGAGGTTGAAATTAAGAAAATGTATTCATCCAGAAATGATTCATCTTCTATCACTACAGTTTATTCAGTCGGGAACTATGAAATCAATTTCTTGAACACTAGGGACTTCTTAGATTTAGCGGACTGAAAATCAAAGTCAAACTCTTGGAGAATGATGATACATTTATTAAATCCCCCCCCTCTCCCGATTATTTGTTGAGATAAAAGATATGGGAAATGATTTACATATGCAACCACAGTGATTGTCCTTAGCATAATATAGTGTCTTTGTTATATAATAGTACATTCTTAGTACCATAGTCTTAGACCTTAGACTCTTTCATTTTCTTCCATTTAATGATTCCTATGGTTAGACTTAGGGAAATTGATCATTTGTCATGGTTGAGGCGCTCCTAGTTGATCATTCTGCATAGTTGATGTGCTCTAGGTGGATCATTCTAACATCTAGGATCCCACATTGATTACAGTCAACCAGATTTGCACTCCCATTCCTGTTTTGTGGGATTTTGACTCCTTTGAGGTGCTAGTGCATATTTTGGGTGGTGTTTTGACTATTTTGGGCATTTATTTCCCTCCTAGAGCCACTCCACTCACCCACATCCCTCTAAACTTCTCCAACACCTCCACACATGTTCCATCATGCCTCACACATGTTCACACATGCATTCGTGGCCATTTGGGATGAGTTGGAGGCTTTTTGGTCCACCTAGGGGAGATGAGGGTTAAATCTAGTGATGATAGTTGTTTGCTTCCACATGGCCTCCAAGGCCTCTTGATTTTCCCCTATTGTTCTATATATCAGTTCTAGACATAGTTACATGTTGGAAAGTGTTAATAATATCCATTCTTGACTTCATGTGTGTATGCAATTTTAGTCTTTTCAGTTATTTTGTGCTTATTTGTGAACTATAGTGAATTGTGAGTGTTTCCTTTACTTCTAGATCCAATTGTGTATCAATTCTCATATGGTATCAGAGCTGATTGAAGATGTGAATCAATTCCATAGTGTTTTATTTGTTGTAAGATGGATTCTCTAGATAGATTTGAGAGTTTTCATTGCAGGTACATTCATTAATTTGTCACCAACAGCGCAAGCAAAGATGGAGCAGAGCATGTTTTGCTAACACCATTCAACTACTTCGAATGGAAGGCCAAAATGGTTATCCAGTTGAGGTTGAAGGGCCTCTTCAGGGTCACCATGGGGACAGAAGTTGAACCAAACTTAGCTGTTGAGAAATCAAAGTTCTTCAACATACTTCATGAAGCATTTGGAATGATTTGTCTCAATATTTCGAGAGACTTTCTCTTTCATGTAGACAGCATGACCAATCCAAATGAAGTATGGATGAAAGATGGAATATTTGTTTGGAAATACTTATGAGATGAGGGGTCACTATCTTGAAAATAAGCTCATCTCTTTCATTCTTGCTCATTTTGAGACAATCTAAGATCTCTCCACCAAATTCAAGTTTTTGGTGCTTCAACTCAAGAAATATTGCATAGATAAGTAGCTCATATTGTTAATACTTTTGAAGTTAAGGCCTTATTACTCTATTTATAAGCACATTTAACTCAAGCAAGCTCACAGCTCAAAACTGGAAAACTCCATCACTAGAAAGCTTCATGGAGTCTCTTACCCAAGAGCAAGATAAGCTAGTGCACATGGGCACCATCAAATCAAGAAAATACCAAGCTCTTGTTGCAGGGTTTTCAAATCTATCCAAAGGAAAGAAGAAAGACAAGGATTTGAAAAATCTAGACAAAAAGAAGCAAAATGGACCCAAATTTCCTAATGGGGGTTTGAATCCTTGCAAAGACAAGGACAAGAAGAACAAGGAGAAGACCAAATGCACCAATTGTCACAAAGTGTAACATCCCGGTTTTTGACCCCGTTGCATTAGATGTATATGAAGATGTATATATTGTAAATGATCATGGTGTGGAGCTAAAGGCCAAGGCCCCACCATTGATCGGTTATCCTATGTTTTGGATTTAAATTGTCATCGATGGTATATCGGGGCATGCGACATATATTATGTTGGTCATCATGTAAATGCGCATCTATAATTAATTAAATGAACCTGACCAGCTACGATCGCGGAAACTAAACTGAGAAAGGGGCATGATTTTCACAAGGATAAGGGTGGGGAAATTGTCAACCTTGGGCCATTGAGGAAAATACCCATGTGTCTTCTCCCCTTGTTTTATTCCAACCACTTTCATTAAGAATGGATGTTGGTGGTTGAGGCAGTTATGGTATTTGGGGAGTGGGGTGGCACGACTATCAGTCCTCACCCACACGCACACTCTACCCACTGTTGGCTTCACAATGGAAAAAGGAAACCACTATCAGGACTCACGCAAACATTCTTCTCTCCATGCCTGTGCAGAACACCCACGCCCTCCAAATTCGCGTCCTCGCCATTGTTGTTTGTTCTCCACCATTGTCTGTTCATTTGCGCACACACCCGGGGCTGTTCATTTTCGTGCATGAACCATTGCCTGTTCGTTATTCTCTCACGCACAGGAATTTCCTGGGTTTTTTTTTTACCCACGCAGTTTTTCCTCTGCGGATTGGAGAATGGTGTGGCTATGTCCTTTGCTCATGGGATGAATTGTGGGTTCTACATTGTGGTTGTTCACGCACTGGTCGGGAGACTGTAAATTCTTTCCCAGTATGGTCTGTGCAAGTTTTTCCCTAGCAGCTTCGAGTGTGTAAAATGGGTTGTTGTCATTAGAGAGAATTTGAGGTCAAAAATGGGCCTCCTAAGAGATGTACTACAAAAATATAAGATATATTAAAATATTATGAGTTAGGGGTTTTATGGGGTAGGTATATATGACAACTCATCACCTACACTACTTTTTATGCACAATATAAATAACCATGGTTGAGTTACTTGTCTAAATTGACTATAAAAAAAATTAATAAAATAACTCTACAATAATGTGACTAAGATTCATTGTAAATTCCCAAAAAATTATTGTCCTTTAGCATTTATTTTTATTGAACTTGTAAATAAAATTACACAAAAATGAATTTAATTTATATGCATAACTAACATATTTTTTTCATATAAATATCATTCATGAATTTAATTTATTTTAAAAGTACAAGATTTAATATA